>JAQQZY010000014.1:27003018-27032434 GCA_030068375.1 Ostorhinchus rueppellii
ACACACACACACACACACACACACACACACACACACACACACACACACACACACACACACACACACACATATTAAATAAAAAGTAATACAAATAAAAGAAATATTCACATCAGACATGGGAGCCTTATTGAAAACATGCAAAAGACATAAAAGGCACTGAACATAGTCTCAATCCAAAGATTTATTCAGCGTCTAATCTAAAAATAACTGTTACTTTCAATTCACACCCATCTATCACAAACGGAACCTTTTTCCCAGACATTGAGGAAATCTTTTAATGAACCGTCACAGCTGCTTGCATGTGGGTGTCTGTTTGGAAATGCATGTGAGTGTAAGCATGTTGATATGTTAAGAGAGTGAAATGTGAAATAATTAGATCTCTCATGAAGGCTATGAGGAAATTTGATGGGATTTCTCTCTTCATCAGCACACTGCTGAGTTTAATGTGTGACTTTGTCTCTAGTTTTTTTTTTTTTCTGAAATCCTTATAAACAAGACACAAGCTGAGATTTCTCTGTGTGCATTTAATTGTTTCCTCTTTTTTTGGAGCACCTCATTACCTGTCTCTAACTAAACAGTGTTAATAAACACATTAAATCATATCACATCTTCTTCAATAGAGATAAAAAACAGAGGATTATTTTTAAAGAACAGTTGAAATGACATCACTTGATATGACGTGACAAAAAGGTACATTTACTGACGGCACAGAAAGATGCATGTGTAGATGTAGAGGCTCAATGCAAGATGTTGAAATGGAAAAATAGGCTGAAAAATAAATCTGAGTAGTAATGCTCCATAAGCATGAGATGGGGAAATCGAGTGGTAAGAAATCTGAAAATGAGCAAATGCAGTGTCCCTCAGCACTGTGCAGGTTTCTCACAAGTTTGCATGTGTTTGTTAAATATAAAAGTACAATGCTGTTGTACTTAGAAACTGCAAATAATTCACTTCAGGGGAGTTGTCTCAATAGTTGAATTCCTCTAACATCATTTGTCCTCTGGCGATAATCGTATAACACCAAGTCAAAGTACGAGCAAGTTTTTCCAAAAAATACTTACAAATATCTGTCTTCAAATATCAAATATCAAATATCACGCAGTATTTCCTACCTGGTTGTAGCTGTGCACGGCTCCGCCAACCTGCCCGCTGCGCTGAGGAGTTGCTGCGGAGATGCTGTCGCTAAGGGCGAGGGTCTGGTTGCTATGGTAGCTGGCAGAGTACTGGAGCGAAGCCTCCGGGGTGGAGTTGAGCTGCAAGGAACTCTGGGAAAGAAGAGCTGGTCCTATCGATAGGGAGAGGATGGATAGGTGGGAGATGGGTGTCAAGTTTTAGTTTGTGAAGACATGTGTTTGCACATGTACATAAAAATAAATACAATACATACAAAGAGGAAAAGGACAGAGGGGAAAGACAGCGAACTAGAGAGTGAAAGAGAGTGTGAGAGAGAGAGATTAGGAGTCAGAGGGAGAGGGGGCGTGAGGGGGAGCGATTGAGAGGCAAAGAGTAAAATGGGGAAGAGAGAGCAGCAAATTTAGAGCAGATAGTGCAGCAGTGCAGCACTCTGTGAGTTGGAGATGGCATACATAATTTATTAGCAGAGGGAAAGAGAAGCAGAGGAATAGAGAGAATGGGAGAAGGAAGAGCAAGAAGATGGGGAGGACGGGGGGGCTAAAAAGTAGAAAGTTATAATAGACTGAACACCTAACAACTTGAAACATTACCCCCTAAACATGTTAATTTTTCTCCCAGTAGCACTGCTTTGAATGCTGCTTCACTCCACCCTTATAGAAGTTATTAGGAAGTTGTAATTGGGAAGAAACCACACAACACTTTATTTTTGTTTTGTTTAGACACTTATACAACATATTAGAGTGTGTCGTCGACAGAAGTCTGTTCTGTTTTTCTTCTACATGCTGGAATTGGGCTTCCCAGCAGTACTCATATAATAAATTCACTGCTCAGGTTTAGAAGCAGAACCCAAAATCTGTCATTCCTGTGCCATCGAAAAACCCTTGCTGCTGCATAAGCATAAAGCATATTTATACTGATAATAAGAACTTTATAGGGCGCTACTTTATATGGACTATCCTCTAAACATTTTGTAGACAGCCGTGTGTAAACACAGTGATAGTATTTATATATCTGTGAGCGTGTGTTTGTTTGTAAGGTTTGGTTTTAGTGAGGAGCAGTTAGATCTATGACCTGTACTCTTGGCAGTGAATAAATATTTGATTAAGTTGCTATTTTTACTCTCTTACTTCATCACTAAATACACAATTTAGTGCGTAATATTAACGTCATAACAGAGGATAGTGTACGGAAATCGAACCTGGACGGCCATCGTTTTAAAATTTTTGTCTAAATTTGACCATTTCTGTCCAGTTCTGAAGTCTACGATAACTGCCGAACCCCCTGAGCTCAACAGTGTTAGTTTCTTTTCTTTTTTTTTTCACTCAATATAACAAAAGCCTCTTATTATTCATCTCCCATATCTATTTGCTTGGTCTCTCTATTTCTTCCTCTCACACTCTTCCCCCAGAATCTTTTTCTTACTGTGAGTCTGTGCGCTGTGAACCAAGATCAATTCCTCTGCTTCTCGCCTTCACAAAAGACTTGTCTTTCCTCATCTCGATTCATCCCTTGCTTTTTATGAATTATTAAACAGCACTTTGTGTTACGCAGACTGAGTGGGAGCTCCCAATCTCATCATTGGGTCTAGTGTTTGTTGCTACGTGTGCGCTGTGTGACAAAAATGGTATGTTTCATTGTTTATGTGTGCGACATGAAGCGGGTGAACTGGCCAGTTGAGGGATTTAGAAAAGCAATTAGGTCTGGAAATTCAAGAATTAAATCAGGAATTAAGATGTTTGTCCATATGTCATTAAATATCGACATGTGAATGTGTAGGAGCAGTTAGAAATAAGTAAGAAATACTGGCGCCGCTCAGGCTTTTGGTCCTTTTAATACTTTTATGTCTTCTTTGAGATCTGAACTGAATCTCAGAATCTCTTTCCTCACATAGATATTATACATTTTTCAGCAGCTCTGTCAAATTATGATCAAACTCTGATTCAACACTACAGAATGTGCTTAAAAACACACAGTTAAGGATTAAGAAATTGAGAGGATCTAATATACACTGCTTTATACATTTCATGATATTATTATTATTTATTTTTTTGTAGGTTCCTGTGTCTCTCTACCATTATTTTTTATGTCTAAATGTCTGTCTCTGTTGTGACACTTTTCAGCTACACAATCACCTGAAAGCATAAAGCCTCGATGTGTTGTCTAACTGTGCACTAAAGACATCAACATTTCACCATTTGCAGCTTCTCTATTTGCAGTGTTCCCATTTCGGGGAAACACACAGATACGCTGAAAGCCATGCTGAATTTATACCCACCCACACATTGTGATGCTTTTGGTGGAAGACCATTTGGAAAAAAAAAATAAAAAAATTGGAAAAGCTGCTAGGTGTAGAGCACCCACAATAAGAGTACTCACAATGAGAGTGGCATGTATTTTCAGATAAAGTCAGATTGATCGGGTCACGACAATTCCTAAAGAATCAAATCATCAGGCAAGTGTTTTCACTGTTTTGCAAGTGTTTGGTGCTTTTTTAAAATCAAAGGAAAACAGTAATTTCAGATACATTTTTAGAACAAAACAGTTTCATCTCTTACCTGTGGTATCCTACATGTATATAGGCTAAACAAAAACCCATTAAATGTCCTTTATAACACTTCATAACACAGTACGGTTGTTATAGGTGTGTGTTTCTATAGTTATATAAGGACAAATAATATAGTTGCTTCTTAACCATCCACCACCCACTGTGGTAAAATATACAGCATGCTTTTGGTACAACATGTAGGAAAACTCATGACGTAGAAATGAGCCGAGCAACACTTACAGTACGGCTTTTAAAATGCCATCCATTAAAGCAATATCAACTATCAAAAAGGTCAGCAGACAATAAGTGAAAATGGGAATGCAGTCTTCCAAACCAATGACCTGCAAAGAAAATGCCAAGCGCATTTAGTGAGGCCTCATACACCGACTTGCCTCTCAGTCGCTGGTGTGATTCCCCTAGAGTATAAGAATACAAAGCCCCAAGGAACAGCAAATCTGTTTAACGGAGCACTACGAATCAAAGAGCGGCAAAATCGGATTGCAGCAGTTTGTTCATCTGCCTGATGTCTCACTGGCTGTAAGCAGTCTATCTCTACAGAAAGGCAGAAACGGTGACTTTTCCGACAAGGATCCATGTTTGAATAGTTTTATACACGGTGTTTAACAATGTCGTTAGCAAAATGAGCAAACGGCAAGGAGACATTATTCTATCTACACCCTGTCTTTAGGATGATTATCTTCACACATTTTAAGATAATTCAATATGCCACTGTCACCACTTTACATAAAACAAACTGAAAATGAATTGATGCAATCTGATTGAGAGCTTAATGTAAAGGAGAAGATTTAGTGTCACATACTTAAGCTCACAGCCAACATAACTAGTGAGATTTCATTTTCTCCTTTTCTGTCAAAAAAAAAAAAAAATCAATTACAGTTGATACACAAAGCAAACCTTCGCTAAAAATCCAACAAAATGTGAACATTTTATTAAGACTTTATTTCTCTCCAAAATAAAGCATCTCTTTATAAGCAATGGCTGTGCATGTGGATTTAGTGGGGGATTTAAATTCTTTTTGGAGCTGTAACAAAATTATTTACAAAGCCTTCATCAGACCATGATTTTTATATACCATTTGTTACTAGAAGTGGTCTTTCAAGAACAAATAACCATAAAAATAATTAGAAACACAAATTAATTTTAGTTTCTTCTATCTTTAGTTTGTAAGTCAAATAACTCGCATTTAATTCTTGCTGATACACCCACACATGGTAGCACAGTGTACTCACTTTCTCCACTGTCAAGTATCCCTGATTCCTGGAGGGAACGAATGCAGGAATCCACCAACTCCAAACCTGTTGTCAGCTCATCTTCGATATCCTTTTGTCCGTCTGCTGTGGAGGAGGAGGAGAAAGGAACAGGAAAAATGAGGACAGTGAAAAAGGTGAAGCTCCATTTTCTACAGGTGCAGAAGGTGAGTTACAAGTTATGATATTTTGATTATGTGCTGGCAAAGACCTTGATAGATCTGCTCCGGAGGATGTGTCACTGGAATTAGAGTGCAGTCAATTCAGCATTAAGTGTGTGTAAGTACATATGGAAATGTAGCCAAGAGACAGTGAGACAGTGTGGGAAAGTAGCAGCCAACACATGAATGAGAAAGTCAACCAAAGAGTGCGGAGTTGTGGGTAATTCACAAGGAAATTAACACTGACCACAGTGATCAACAGTAGCTTTGGTTTGACACTGCTCTGAATGTGTGACTGTGTATCTCTGCGAGCGTGTGCAACTGTGTGTGTGTCTGCAATCATCTTTTAATCCATCAGGTATGAGGGTGGTTGCTGCTGCTCATACATTACTCAGATGCAGGTATAAATTCCAAATGCTGCTTGACACACAATTTTCCTACTATGTCAATCAGACACGAGGCAGACCAGGCCTTGTTGGTGTTGGGGCAATAAATCTAATCCTCTAACTCAAGATGTGTTTCCAATGTGGCAGAGACTTCCCCTCAGAGCTGACAGACCTTTTAAGCCCAGGGATTTTACCCACAAGAGTACACATGATCGATGCTTTAAGATACACATGACGTATTGAATATTCAATAGCTCCTCTATGTGCAATATTTGCATGCATGTTTACATGTTTACTGGTAGTCATGCATGCTCTATGCACATTAAACACAAACTTTACTTGCCTTGTGCGTTCCAGCGAAATTGCTCATCGGTTGAACTGAAAGAGAAGAAGATGAATAATATGAACATTAATAACAACAGATGACAGATACAAAAGATGCTAAATAAGAGCAGCATTTTGAAATACATTAAATACTTTAACAATGACGTGTATGAAATATTACAAAAAAGTCAAATATATTGAATAAATGGTAAAATGTTGAAATGCAAACAGGGTTCAGCCACCTCTCCTAGCCTTGAGCGCAGACATTCAGTTAACTATGTTTTAGCTGCTTTACAAACCTATTGAATTGAGCTTACAAAAGGAAACACCTACCACTGCATTTAATTATTCATAAAATATATGATATGAAATATATTTCCACACCAATGAATACCTAAAGAAAAACTTTAGAAAAAGCGGCCAGTTGCTGTAATTTATTTTTTAATATATTGAACTGAATATTGTGATGGTGGAGGTGGCACACAGGGAGAAAATCTCTTCAATAAATAAATAAATAAATGTCCTTTCAGTTGCTAGCCAGCCATGGCCAATTACTTACGAAGCCACAACATTTAATAGAACAATGCCATGTGTGCTCAAGTAACAGTCATTTTACTCTCAGACAGTGTTGTAACACACATTCATATGTATGCACACAAACTAGACTTCTTGCCCTATCGCCTTGATGACTGTCAATTGATCTGTGATTGATAGGGAGTTGAAGAGAGGGAAAAAGACAAAGGGAAGTGGAGAGAAACAGACAGGCAGACGGAGAAAGTAAGAGACGAGTATTGAGTCGACTGCTGTGTGATCAATGCAGACACGGACAGACTAACTGATACATATAGACTCTTTCATTTGACTTCATCTACACCATTAGACTGGCTGTAAGGGTTAGCTTGTTTGTGTCTACATTCGTCACATTTTTGCTGTTTGGTATTCTGCAAACCCTCCTTTCTAATTGAATGCCTGTCAGCGACTGTGCTTGTGTGTCTTCTTGTCATTGCACAATTTATGCCTAAAACGACTGTGTGCCTTAATGTGTATACAAGTGTGTTTAGGTATAAGGACAGAATGCATTTACACATGTTTAATTTGTCTATTTGTATGGTTGGCTGAGACGGAAACAGTCTGCTTGAGATGAGAATTTTCTAAATAGCTTTCATATATTCATGAGAAAGAATTTGTTTAGACAGTGGCTTCATTCAACCATGTGTCATTGTTCAATTACCAAGTAAACCGTGTTACATTCTTTTCCCATTGGACAAATGTGCGAAAGGGTGCAATTGGCATTCGTTCCTGGGTTAAACGAGTTGGAAGTAGTCAGTCGGCTCTAGTTCTGATGGGCAAGTCAATTAAACCTACTTTTTTTTACTGACCTCTCTTCCAGCATAACAGTACGACACTGACCTTCAGGACAATGGTGCATAGCCTGCTTGCAACATTAATACATTTTTTAAATGTGCAAAATTTTTTTGTTCTTTATTTCAAGCAAGGGGGCGGAACTTCTAATTCAAGAAAAATCCACTGTTCCCTGTTTCCCAGTCAATTTCTGAAACATAACACAATTACAAAAGACCAGTGGGCTATTTAATGAGTGTGTAAGTCTGCAAAACGGGAGACTTGGTTAGAATAAACACAGTTTTCACTCGTGAACAGGTAGCTCTTTTCTACATTCAGTTGACACATCTTACAGAAATACATATGCAATGCAACACTCTCCATGGTAATAAGTAAATAAATAGATAAATTACCACAATGCACATAGCTACTGTCATTATATGATCATCCTCTTATTACTGATGCATTATGATCATGATATTGTGATGGATCCTAGTTATGCTATGGGAATAACCAGCACAGCTGAACGGAGGGATTCAGTAAATAAGTTAACTATTCAGTTCTTGTATTCTCATTTTGTCCATTTCTGACTTTAGGCAGTTTGTATAAACTGTCATTTCCTGAAGGCTTTTTCCTCAGTGTGACTCATTAGAGGTTAGATTCAGTGTGGAATCAACAGATGGATGCTGTTAAATTCTGTATAAAGAGAAAAGGCTAAATTTGAGCAAACTGATGAGAACTGTTGTTTTAAGACCAAACCATTCCCATCTGTGTCCTAAACATAATTACATGAATATTGAAATGTTGAAACTGCAGGGTAGCAGGGTTAATTGTTGTTAAGTATTTATATATTCAGAACATTATCTTTCACAGGTTGGAACTATTAACTCTAGGAATGGAAAATTCATAACCCAAAACAGTTTGGGATGTTTGCCATCAACATTACTGAAATACTATTCAAGACTTGAAATTTTTACTTTAAATACAAAAGTAATATCAAAGCAATTCCATGAGCATTTCAATAAAAACAAAGGCTACAGACACTATCTTCTCAATCAAACATGTACAGCCAGCTACTCTTTATTAACATTTAACCTATATTCTAGCCTTTGAGTATGTCTGCACAATTTCTGTTTATCTTTCCTTCCAGATGCAGTTTGTCTTCATTTTATTTTATTCAAAGCATTTATTATTCAACAGGAAATCACGGGATTGCAGTGGTGCAGCACTAATGAGGGGACAAGCATGAATGCGGGAAAAGTCGGATCATCTACCTGAACAGAAATTTAATCATCTAATCATCAAATCACAGGAATGAGGATGAAAAGGTTCAGTGGATAAATCCACTTGAATTGAGCACCTGACTCTGGTTGTTATGGTTTTCAGAGCAGCGAAAGCGTTTTAATACTAATGAGTTTTACGTGCATTTAATCTTTTCAACTGTCCATATCCTTACTGCCACTTGCTTAGCACTGTGTGTGTATATCTCTCTTTTTTAAGGTAATTTTAGAATCCATATTCATGCAATAAAAAATACATTCTTTGCGGGTGCAACTTCAGAACCATTTGCATAATCAAACTAACAGCATATAGGCCACATTTTCTGAGTGGTCCCATGCAATAAGTTCCTGTTTTTGTTCTTGTATTAAAATAGAAACTGTATGAATTCTTAACACACAGTACTCTCTTCTCTTCATATGAGTACACCTCTCCAGGTGGAAATGACGTTGATTCATGTACGGCAAAGTCAACTGAAATCAAAAACTATTTAGACATTGAAAATACTGTGGTTACAGAGGCAATAGCAGGATGATAGATGGAAAAAAAAAAAAAAAGTTGGCTTTTGATCTAAAGGTTTTGACCTAAAGTTCATTTGCACCGATGCCTGTGTGATCAAAGTCTAATTAAAATAAGGTAATTAATCCCAGATGCTGTGCTGTGGTGAATATTTTAAAAGGGTAATACTTCATGTCACTTTCCTTTGTCATTTTGTTTAACTGTCTGAATATGAATCAGCAAATCTTTGTTTGACAAAATTAACTCAAATACTCAAATCATACTTATGTGCATGGGATGGGGAGGGTCTTTGGAAAAAGCTAAAACACATTTTGCCGACTTGAAACTAAAGCTGAGCATTATATATTGAGTTATTATTACATACAATCATGGTTTTAAATTTTGAAAAATGATTCATCTGGAAACCTTTCTTGCTCAACAAAACTTTGTTGATGTGTTTCTCTAATTGTACATTCCATACTTTTAGTAAAGACAGAATATGTTTGAATCATATTTTGCCCTCAGCTCATTTAGCCAGAAAATAATCAGTACAATAATCGCATTTGCTAATCATCCATAACAATGAAAAAAAAATATATATATATATAGGTATGTATGTATGTATTTTTTTGTCTATATCGCCCACTCTTGGAACTTTAGTTTAGCTGAAATTGTTTTCACATGTAGAAAGTAGCAGGTTATGTCTCCAAATGCTTTTTCAACAATTCTGAGTTCAAGTTTGGGGCTGCTTCTGAAACCCGGCCCATACTACAGCACTTCTGCAGAAAGTCTATACTACATCTGGCTGATGCAAACAGTGTTGCAGAGCTCTACTGACAGTGGAACAGTGTTAAAGTGCACTTGGTTGGAATGGGTAAAGAGTGAGTTGAGAGAGAGAGAGAGAGAGAGAGAAAACTTGACATGTGCATGTGACACTTGGAGAGGGGATAGACAGGAGGGAGAGGTTTAATAAGCACAGTATTATTCCACAACATTGCACACTCTTGCCTGCAATGCTATAACACTACACCCTGCACATTGCCTCTCTTGTAACACTGAGAATGTATTAAAGAGACATTTTAAATTCACAACCCCGCTCTCAACCACCACTCAGCTTGTATCAACAAACAGCGTCCTCTACTGTTCCATCAAATCCACAGACACATACTCAGACTCTGCTTTGTATGATTGTAAATAATCTACTGTACACCGAACTCTGGAGAAATATATTTTCCTGTATACGTGTTTGTTACATAAGAAAGGGGACACTGTAGTTCTTCCCGTCAAACTTAATCACTCCCAAAGACACAGTTTGAGGTGGTATAATTTCCTGGGTGTAACAATGACAGCGTACATTAATTTAAATGTCATAAAATGTCAAGTGGACATACACACTTGCTTGTGTGTATACACTTGCTACTGTTGCTTTAAGAGCTAATTTCACTGTTATGTGTGTGCTGCTGACATGTTTAAGGTATAAGTGTCTACTGTATTGCTGCTAGAGAGAGAGAGAGAGAGAGAGAGAGAGAGAGAGAGAGAGAGAGAGAGAGAGAGACACGTCCAGCAGCCTCATACTTCATGAGTCATTAGTCCTCTACTTAGAGAGCAGTGCTCTGAAAGAATTACATTTTGCCACACATGGTTCTGCTCAAAACCTCCAGCTGCCTCCCTTCACAGATAGTAGCACTTTACAACACTTGCCCAATTTGATGAGACTGTCAGTGTGGATGTGCATATGCTCTACCATCAAACACATATGCATGTATCTACTGTTCCACTTTGAGCTCTAGACCCCAACAAGAACTTTTTAATTGATGTTCTGGTCACTAATACCATACCTGTTCGTACTCTGACACAGTGGTTTATTCACACTCACACACATCCACAGACACAAAAAATACACACACACATACACAGTGTCAAAGTTACACACACACACACACACACACACACACATTCAAACACATCTCAAACTCTTAAATGAAAGTGCTTTATGTCTTTGATAATTGCTGTCCTGTTGAGTTGGAGACAAGAATAAATGGCAAGCGTGGTGTGCGGTTCTGGACTCTTTCATTATTGCCAATGTAAAAATAGCTGCCTAATAGGGCTTAATACCCTGTCTGACGTTCACAACTACCTTAACAAGAAGTAACCCAACACACACTTCCAAAAACTGTCATTCTCTACAGGCAAAAATCCATACTTCATTTCTGCGTATTATTATTGTGGCACCAGGGATGTCAGTTAATTTCAATCTCTAGTAATTACCTGGCACATACAGGACAGGTTAGAAATTTTGGTGACAATGGAAAATGACAGTGGGCCTGGACCAGTACGTTTAAAGGGCAATTTAATTCAGCACACCATCCAGAAAAAGAGGTGATATGGTACAATGAAACGCTGTTTTAAGTTGATAATATTGGAGCTTAAGTGCTTCAGTAGTGGGTATTTACTGCAGAAACACGCAGGGACCAAAAGGATTAAAAATTCTCAGGCTGTCATATTTTTCTACCAACCAATACTTTTGCCTTGAAAATAATTGGAAAGACAGTATAATCACATAACAAATTTGCAAAAGCACAAATGGACTTTAATATGAGAAATCTGGCAATAGGATCATCAAAAATAGCCAGAAAATAACCATATAACTAATAAATAATTCTTTAATTTGCTTTTGCAAATGTTCACAGATAGGATAGATGGTCAAGGTCAAGCTACAGCACAGCGGGAAGCTGAGAGGAATATAGTGTCTTGCTCAAGGACAATTGGATAAACAGGATAGATAGCTTTGGACATGGATGAACCCATGTCCTTCAGCAGTGGGTGACCCCACTTACAACCGAAACACCCTCTTGTCAAACCTTTGTAAAATGTCAACTGTCAGAGTGACGGCTGCTCATCACAGCTGAATGGAAAGTAGATAGTGCTGAACCATTCAAGCCAGACGAGGGAAAAGTCAGTCATTACAATGTCCAGTCTGTTTTATAGGCCTTTTTCATTGAGCTATGAACCTACTAATTAGCTTGGAATGAGGTTCAGTGATTCTATGTCCTCCTTAAATACATACAACCAAGTAGCTATTAGATACAAAGAGGAAGAAAGATGGCATGAGGCTTGTTAAAACGATTGATTAAATGTTTAATTCGATGCCAAATTTCAGTTGAGTAACTAAGGACAGCACGAATACCGTTTCACTTCATCCTATTGTGTTTAAGTGTGCTGCTAAAGTCACTCCACTGTGTAGCAACTGCACATAAAACCAGTGAAACATTGACAACTGATTTATACGTTTGTGTTAAATTGCTGAACAAGCTATTACCGCATGCATGTAATAGCATTGTGACTACACTGTCATCACGCTCCAATTGATCGTCGTGATCAATAGTAGCCTTTGTATGTCTAATAGTCAATTTTATCACTCATAAGCTTTATTGCAGACTGACCTTGAACTTCTGACAGGAGTGTTTTGCACATATTTTGCTACCGTTTATCCATAATGACATATGAGAATTGTTGTAACTGTGTGGAATTCCCAATGACACAAAACAGTGTTGCAAATGAGCCAGGTTTTTCTCGATATTTTGTAGTTACCACTCAAATGATATGAAATATTCACAGTCTCCTTACACAGTTTCTGAAACACAGGGCTCTTTCTCTCATTTACATACATTTATGAGCATTTTAGCCTTTATTGTAGACAGTGGAGAAAGAGGAAAGGTGAGAATGTGAAGTACAGGATAATTTTAAATCAACTTGCAGAGAAATATATTATTTTAACTATGGGATATTACAATAGAACTATAGATTAGAATTGAAATCCTGAATATTCTCTGTAGCTGAGCTGGAGTCGGAAGACTGAAGTGACGTTCTAGATAAGGAGTGACTTCCTCAAATTCCATGATGTATTGGTTTCTTTGATAAACGTGTCAGTAAATGCTGTCTATAAATCTGCCTACTCACTTTTAGGTGTGGAACAGATTTGGGAACCACTAAATCTTTTTTTTTGTAGATCTGTCTGCCGTGTGGAAACATACCGGTATCTACCCACTGATGGTTGTCATAACAACAGTACTTCATCATCGTCAGCATGACAGAGTGACACTATAGCGATAATCTGTCAATCAAGGCAAAGGAGTGGGCTTTTATGCTCTATTCTGGAGGTGGGGGTGGTGTGTGTGTGTGTGTGTGTGTGTGTGTGTGTGTGTGTGTGTGTGTGTGTGCACGCACGCATGCGTGTGAGATGGGAAAAAGAAGTGGAAAGAATTTCAAATTGCCTTTTGTGTAGAGAGTAGGCGAAATGACAATGTGAGTGAAAAAGAATAAAGCACAAAACTAACATCACATAAGACTCACACTAACAAAAAACTCAAAACACTGAGGCTGAAAACCAAAGTTGTTTCTTTTTATGCTGATGCATGTAGGCCTTGTATCTTTTCATTATATATAATAAATGTATATATATATATATACATGCTCATGTGTGTGTTGCTGTATGTGTGTGCGGGTGCATTCATACAAACACCAATGTGCAAGATTCTATTCAGAAAGCAGTCTATTGTGCACACAGCAAGGCAGAGGACAAAGTTTTTGTGGCTATGACAGCTGAATGACAGTTCAACACTCAGGCTGGAAGAGAATTGTCTAGTCAAGTATTCACAAAAATGACTTCTAATGCCTAACTACTGACAGCTGCAACAAAAAAGCTATTCCTACAAAAAAAAAAGAAACACAAAAAAAAACAATGCTTCTTGGCAATGACAACTCCAACAGAGATATTTCAACGCTCAGTAGCTTCCTGTAATTTCACTCAGATACTTTCAAGTCCTACACACTCAAATTTAGATTCGTACCCTAAAAGCTACAAATAGCTCAATGAAACCCCCCCCACCCCACCCCCCCCAAATTCAAAATCACAACAGCACTCTTTTACATGACAGGTCTGGCAGGGATTTTTATTAATTACTGTGTTGGTATTTTGGTATTTCACTACTGACAAGTATAAGACATAAATAGTTCGAGATACGTTTTATACCACTTGAAATTTTCCATATAAAACAGTCAGATGTTAAGCTCTGCTACCTGCACTAAAGTGATATGTAAGTGCAGATGTTCACTGTATGAGATGATACTAAATTATTCACCACTACATACAAACCTATTACACTGGATCATTAACATTTTCTAGAAAATTCAATACAACTTAAATACACACCATCTGCTCTTTTTTTCATGTTGAAAATACTTGCCATTCTACACAGTAATACATTTACTCTGAGGAATTCTGAATCATACAGGAGAAACTATGTCCCATTTTTAACAGAACTGTAAACCCATAAATCCATATTGCATTTATATACTATGGCCTGTATTATTATGTGCTACATAATACATTTTAATTGCTCAAGCTGCAAGGTCACATGAGTTTCAAGTGTATGTATTTATATTTGCATACACTGAATCCACCTTTACATAGTTAGTGTGTGCACGTATATGCTCAAATGTGGATCCCTGCTGGATATACTATTCCAGCCCAGGAACATCTGCTGTGTGTGTCTAAATCACCAAGCTATTATAGTTATTATGATAGGTGGGCTATCGCCGTTTTGCACTGGCACAGATAATGACAGAATACCTCCATGCATAATTCACCAGGGACGGGTGGCCTGACACTGGGTGTGCCCTATATTATTGTGTTCCACGCAGACAGCGGCTGTCTAATATTTATACTCATCTAACAAGGCTCACTGCGGCACGACCGCTCTGACATGTTATTGAACCAGAGATTAAAAGTACGACTGCACACATTAGGAAGCGTTAGAACTTAAGTTTCACCTTGAGCAGATTATCAAGAGCTATAATAAAAGTTTTACTGTTAGTTTGTTATGAGGCAACAAATAAAACATTAATTAGGAATATGTTTAAAGACTTGCTTGATATTCCAGATTTAACTACAATTACAATGTTAGACATACATTTTAGTTCATGGTGTTTGTTTTGGTGGTTCGTACATATTACTATCTGCAGTGTTTTCATTATATTTAAAGCAGAGCAGTACTTTAAGGAAGATGTACAACATTTATTTGCACACAGAGCAGTTTAGTGGGTTATGACGGAAATGGATTTGCTTCACTTGTATTGTAACTAAGGTGAATTGAGTTGGAAGCTGCACTACCACAGTAGTGATTTTTCACCATTTACCCGGTACAGCAAAGGAGCAAAGAAAAATAACAGGATTTGTTTTTCAATATTTTTCATTTGTACTCTCAAGACAGAGTGGACTTACTTCAACCGATCTTGCATAAACACAGACGCACACAAACACACACAGCACATACCTCTAACTGTTCATATAACAAACTGTACTTTACCATGCACTTTGGAGTGTCTCATACCTCACCCTATTTGGCAGACTGAACATTTTCTATTTGTGTACTTACAGTACAAGTTGAACAGTTAGAGCGATGTAAAACAAAAAGAACACAAAACCATCAGCAATGTTAATTGAAAGACATGCACCATTGTCCCCATTAAATCCTCCCTGACTGAACTATAATCATATGTGACAAAGTAGATCTAATATTAGCATAACAATTCAAATTTACATATGAATAATATTACCGCAGAGTGCTAAATACACCAGCAAATTAAAGTCAAAAGGACACAAGATGTATCATCACATGCTGCACACTGTTTGCCAACAATGACTTAATTGGCTTAACTACATTCAGAAGGCACTGGTAACACAGTGGCTGCACTACTCACAGAATGAAAAACACTTGATAAAGTTTGAGATGGTTTGAAAAGCACTGTACTGTATTTCCATTGAAAGTGCATTTTAAATGTTTCGGGCTACATATTGCATTGGAAGATAAAAGAGAAAAATACATTTTTTTGTGCTTGTCAAACTCAAAAATGCATGTTCATAGTTTGGACAATGCGCAGTAAGTCATCAGAACAGCTTTAAAGTGAGTTTCACAAAGACAAACGTTTTTTTTCCCCTTTAAATATTTTGACATATTTGAAGTCGTTAAAAGAAAAGAAAAAAGAAAGTCTTCATCATCCACATCTGTTTGACATATCATTTTCAGAATGATGAAACACTTTATGATGAACTTTTTTTTTTTTATTTTTTATCTTGCTCCATTCACATTTACACCACTCCCTTAAAGTTTCTGTATCTGAGTGAATATCCATTTATGCGTGCAGACGTGCAATTGTCCAGGTCATATTTCTTTTAGACAACAAGGAAAATTACCCCACTGTCAGTGTCTTGTCTGTGAAATAAATTGTAATGTTCTGCAGCCCGTCAGGCGCTGTGAAACCCGCACGTACATCGATACGACACAGACACACACTCAAGGGCAGTAGTGTGATGTCATGGCTGGATGGGACATCTCCAAGCTTAGGGGGCAGAAGCAGTTGATGGTGTAAATCACTCATTCCCTGGAGGATAATCTAACCAATGATTTAGTGGGAGTCACCGAGTCACTCTCAGCAGCTTCCACTCCACTGGAGGGATATATTAGTGTGTGTGCATATATATGTAGTATGTGTGTTAGCATCTGAGAGGGTAGAGGTTATTCGCTTCATATTGTCTCTTCCGTTGAGGACCCCATGAGACTAATTATCAATAGTCTGTGGCTCCACACATGCACACACATCTGTTCTATTACACCACACAGGAAATGTCACTGCCTGAGTGTGTGATCAGCATAACGGCTCAACATGAGCTTCATACTGTCAATATTCATGACTCAAGCTCGACCGTTCAAAATGTGGGATAGATACTTACCACATAAAAGACACACACAATTAGTAAGAATCCACATAATTAACCAGAGTGTCCAGCATGTCAGAATCAAGCAGGACTAAATGTTTGTCAGCAAAATGTTTGATTCCGCTCCTGCTGTATACGTGTAAAAGGTCAGTGATGGGTAAATATTTAGGCGTCCTCAATTTGGTCTCACTCCGATTTATTTACATTTAAACAGGTATTAATCCTAAGACATCAATGACGTCAAAGTCCTTAATTCAAAGCGGTACTGGTATTATTTGTGTTATTTGTGCTGTTGTTATTTATCATGTTTTGCTCACGTTTTCTGCTCGTATATCTCTCATTTAACAGGTCTTATTTATTTAGTTTCATCGTAATTTCTTTCTTTGTCCAGTTTACTCCGTTCCAGTTGCAGTTATTGCTCCCATTATAATTCTCTCCATGGTTGTTATTGTTAGTATTTCAACCACCTCCTCCCTCCTTCCCCCTTCACTCCTTCCTTCTCTCCTCCCCCCCTGTCTCTTCATGTCAGGTCCGGCATCGAAATGTGGCTCAACAAAACTCATAATATAGACAGTAGAATATCAAGGGAAGCCTCATATACTTTACGAACTTTCCCTTAGCAAAGCAAATTTATTTAGCACCAAAAGGCAGTTTGATGCAGTTAAATTTGATGCAGTTACTTTTGGTGTCACACTTGACATTGATTTTTGAACAGGTGTGTGTCTGATGGTGGTGTGTTGACACTGTGAGCCTTTTCTGTCTAAAGGGATTAATGATCTTTTTTTTTCCCAAAGATATTTTTTTGACATGCAGAGCTGTATATACCATTGCTGAAGTTCCTTTATCTTCAGATGGCATTGCTCTCATCTTATATCCTCAAGCTTTCAGAAATGACTTTAAAAGTTTTGGCATTGCAAGGTGATTTTTCAAGTTGACTTTTTCATGTTTCTATTAAAAACCTGTCTCTTCCTCTCAGCATGTGCTACTGTAACTCATTTTTCCTCTTCTTCTTCTTATTTAGTTCATAAGTGGACGATAGTCTGCTATAATTTCTGTCTGAACCATCCAAAAAATTAAAAAAAAGGGTTTTCATAGAAATAAACCAAACTATAGTTTGAGTTAACCCACAAAGATCCAAACAGCTCCTGGCAACCAAAAGCATCAACTGATGTAAAATGTTCAGTAACTTGTGAACCACTGATCTCATTCATTCATTCATTCATCTTCTGAACCCGCTTTATCCTCACTAGGGTCACGGGGGTCACATGGAGCCTATCCCAGGTACTTAAGGGCGAAGGCGGGGCACACCCTGGACAAGTCGCTGACAAGGAGCTTACATATAGACAAACAATCACTCTCAGATTCACACCGACATGCATGTTAACAATGCGTGTCTTTGCTAACCACTGCACCACCGTGTTGCCCCATGTATGTTCATCAATAAAATCCATTTAAAAAATGTAAAAAAAAAAAAAAAAAAAGAAAGAAAGAAAGAAAGAAAAAAAGTAGGTGAATTTGGTCCTGATCTTATCAATAAACGTAAATAATTGGAGTAAAATACAGATTTTCATCTTACATGCGCATCAGATATGACCCATTTGGATGTTCAGAGGCTCCGTAGTGAACATGGAAACACTGTCACCTTCTACAGCATTAATTCACCAGTAAAACCCATGGAGTTGGATCAATGACAGTGGATGTAAATGCTTGTTTTTATGTTCAGTTTTTAATATCTTTGTTGAAAAAGTCACTTTTGCTTCAGTTTAGTCTCTTTCTGATATATAATAACGCATTAATCTGAGCTTTTTATGAAAATCTACACGCAAATTAACCCATAAAGACCCAAACATCTACCATCGACCTAAACCATCTACTGATCTAAAGTGTTTAATACCTGTTGATCCACTAATCCTATTAATCCATGTAAATAATTGGTGTAAAATGCAGTTTATCATCTTTTTAATGGTCATCAGATGTGACTCTGTAGTTACCATGGAAACACTGTCATCTTCTACAACATTAATTCAACAGTAAAACCTATGGACTTTGATCAATGACAGTTGATGGACTCACTTGGCTTAAGTTGAGTTAATGATATATTTTACAGAAAAAGTCCCTTTTTGCTCAGTTTTCTCTGTTTTTGATATGATAACTCTCAACTTGAACATGAGCTTTTATGAACGTCTACATTATTATTGAATTGAATGTAGGAAAGTACATGATTTAAACATAAAAAAAAAAACCAAAATACAGAGGATAATATTATAATAAATCACTTAAGAAAAGTCAAATGTAAAGAAAAAAAATTGGGGGGATGTGCCACAAAAGTAGCATTAGATCTTTATGGGTTATATATAGGAAAATTCCAGATTTTCACTGAAAAAAATGCAAAATAGAGAGGGTAATGGTATAATATATGGTGATAAATCACTTAGGAACAATTAAATAGAGAATGGGAACTGCCAACAAAGTAACACTGGGTCTTTATGGGTTCATGTGGACTGGGCAAGTTTGAGGTTTTTGGTCCAGAATAAATATAGTTGTGGTGAAGAAAAGTGTAAAAGTGCATAAAAATGATCATCTAAACCCAATTCACACGATTATGGGAAGGCACACAAGGCTATCATCACCAAATAAAAAAAAAGAGGAAAAACATATGGAAGCTAAAAGGTCAAAATACCAACATTACAATAATTTTTTTTAACATAACATTAAGAATTTCTACATGGACATATTGCAACCCTCACAGCAGCAAACTTCTTTTAATATTTTTAATCATCTGCTCTGAAAAATTTAAATCCACTGATCCTGAAAGCATGAATATATTCATGCTTTATAAACTAATTTCTCACTGGACCAATCACTCTCAGTCCTATACTAAAATTATTGCTATATTTTTTGACCGTAGGGTGACGTAGGCTCTTTAGAGTGGAAATAAACGTCCATGTTCTATTACACGAATAACACGGTGTAGGTGTATGTGTAGGAGTTGAGAGTGACGAGGCTATTCATGAGGCCTACGTGAATACATGCGTGCAATATGGGTACGTATGCATGTATAGGTCTGATTGATTGATGAGAATGATGTGATAAGAGAGCCCTGGGGCTGAGGTTTTAATTAAGTGGAGGCAGAAGAGCTGGCTGGTCAGGCTATCACAATATATCACAATGTCTGGTCTGCGGTGACTCAACAGCCATATAAGAACCAACAAAACACACATATATGCACGCACACACACACACATCTGGCAGTCTGACTACAGCAGAGTACAGCTAAATAGCGGGTGCTCTTAAGGTCTCACTTTTCCCCTGACAGCATCGCAAAGTTGTTCTTTGTTATCTTGTCAAATGCACAGAAGTAAACAGAAGTAAACAGGTCGCACCTTTAAAAAGCAGAGACGCACACCGAAAAAGATGTTAAGACGCAAGCATGAGGTTTGTTTGAGAAAAATTATCACCTCCTCTTTTCTTGCTCCGTCTTTGGAATTATCTTAAGTCAACAACCACCGAAAAATGGCCTTTTAGTAATTACACATTAACACTTTAACTTATAGAGAAATAACAAGCATGCCGCAACTTCTACACTAATTACAGCAAAATCAGTACATCAGGGTTTTTTTATATGTTCGTGGTGTATAATTATATTCAGAGAAAAAGTCACTTGTATGAGGAAAATACTAAATTAATAAGGTTGTCTTTGATGCGTGCAAAAACAAGGAAATTTCACACCTACACAGTGTTATTTAACTGTATGACCCGTATCTATCTATAAAGCAGTCCTTTTTTCTCTGTGCAAATTACTGATATAGAGATAATGGGATAAAAAACAAAGCATCGCCAGCACTGAAATCCGAGGACCCTAAATATATAAAATTGATAGTTCTTCAGGTTCCAATTTTAGCAAAAGTCAGCCCCTCTTCCAAACACCTTCACAACCAAGTGCCATTATTTGCTCATTTGGTCTATTTGAGGCAATAAACTGCGTATAGAGAGAGATTGGACGCTTGCCTTTACAAGACATATTAACCAGACCTCAAAGTACTCTTAAAGAAAATGACTCAAGTGATCAATACTCCTTCACTTTGGCTCTGTTCATTATAAGTAAGCACTGGCAATTACTTAATAATAATAATGATAATAATAAAAAAAAGCTTTAGGGCATTCCAGCTGGAAGTGACTTCTGAATAACTGTCAGGAAATGCTAAAACTGTAAAACTAGAAAAAGAGCGGGCGTTTTAGTGCTCACTTCATTTCCTTCAACAGAAAAATACTTCAGCAATTTACAATGTTGTAGTGTTTCAATTCAATTCAACTCATCTAAAGAGGACACCTCTCAAACATCTTCTTTTTGTGTGGAAAATAACCAGGGGAGGCACCTGAGGCGAGTTCCCAACGCAACACACTGAAGTAAATGGTGAGACTGCTGGCTTTGTAGATGGATAACAAAGACATACGAATAAACATTCCTTTAACAAATCGTCTAAAACAGGCCATGGCAGGACTCTGATGTGTCATTTATCAGAGGTTATTACCTGGTGAATATCTGTGAGCAAAACACCACATTGTGATTTTTTTCTTTGTATTCCTCGTCGAAGTTGGATTTCATTTAAAACCTGTTAACCCTCTAGTTACCATTGGAGTGCTGGCACTCTGCGCGGGAGGGGGGGGGGGGTCTCACACTAAAA
The DNA here is from genome assembly GCA_030068375.1 of Ostorhinchus rueppellii. Lineage (NCBI taxonomy): Eukaryota > Metazoa > Chordata > Actinopteri > Kurtiformes > Apogonidae > Ostorhinchus > Ostorhinchus rueppellii. The sequence continues at coordinate 27,024,416 of JAQQZY010000014.1, forward strand.
CCTCACAATAGACAGAATACCGCAAGATTTCAGAGGAAAAGCAACATGGCGCTGGAAAATGGAGCGCATCCTTGCTAACCCCACAGATTTCGGTAGATTTTAACAAACTTCTAAGGGGAAAATAGAAAAAAAAATTGAAAATGAGTATAGCTAGCAGTACCCTAGTGCAGCACTGTTGTTCCATTGTCTGAGGAGAACCCTGGAATGAAAACTCCCTGCGATCGCTGCCAGAGACAAGCCACAGGTATGGCTGCGGCTTCATGCTACAGGTATGGCACGAGTATCCTGCAGCACCTGGGCAGTCCATAGGCGCCTGCAGACGAATCATCACATACGTCAATCAGATCACATACCACCAGGCTCATTAACAGTTTTTCCCAAAAGCCAGCCACTATCTAAACCACCAACACAAACCATAGTCACCAGCACTTTAAAATCCAAGCAAGAGGACTTTTATATGGATGGACTTTTTTATATAGATGCACTTTTATATAGAACTATTTTAATACTGATGTGTTTGGTGGGTTTGTTGTGCTTGATGGATGTATTTATGAGTGGGAAGAGGGTAGTTTGAATGTTATTTGTGTTCGTTTTATGTGGAGGGCACGTGCAATTTTGTTGTATTCACCATGCAATGACAATAAAGCTTCTATTCTATTCTATTCTATTGTGAATGTACCTAAAAGCGAGAGAGAGAAACCTGTATCTTATAAGCGTCTTAAGTTTCACTTCCCCTGTGGATCAGAGCTCCTTCATTCTCCACCCCCCCACACCCCCCACCCCCCGCTCTTAGGATTCAAAATAAAATGGACAACAAAATAACAAACACTTGATTTTTCTTTTTTTATTCGTCATTTAAATTAGGCGACTAATCAAAAAAATTGTCCGAAAGATTAGTCGTTAGTGGCAGCGCTAGTTGCGGACAGAAAATCCAAATAAAAGGAAGACCAAGAAAAAATAAGAAATTCATATGTTTAGTCCGGTACAAAATAGTCCAAAGGTTTAAAATTCAGACTGTATAATCTTCCAGTTCTTCCGTTGTTTGGATTAGACGTACCTGTGTTAAAACTCCTTATTCTGAATACCAGCTGGAATTCATCTTGATTATGTCGCTGTTAAATCCTCAGGTGAGTCTCGCCACACAGGATGCCGTCTGACTCATTGGGTTACAATGCAAACAAAATCAATTTGGGAGCATCCAGAGCAGGTGATAAAAGTCACAATGAAATGTGGAAAATTCAGTTATGGCTTTTGGGAAGACTCTGTGCTCGCATCCAACTCCTAGCCCACAGGAAATAAACTTGCTAGCTTTATTGTGTTAATCCAAATCCTTTATGAAGTCTTTGAGGGAATATGATGCTTTGTACAGCACAACACAGTATAGTGCTTGCACGCCATTGTGTTTCAGAGAATGAATTCAATCAATCATTTGTCCCCTCTTTTTGTTTTCAACCTGTTGAAGGCTTTAGTATTCATGTAGGCACCAGAGGTAACGATGCAGAATACAGGCTTGGAGTCTAAACAGACAGTTTGTCTTTTAGTCGATTTCTGTCTTCTTCGCATTGTCGATACATATTAATGGCAATATCGGGAGCTTCACAAAGTTAAAGTAAAGAACTTGGGCTTGCAAAAAGAAAAGAGAGAGGAGATCAAGCACAAATTTTTGCAGACACAGAAACAACAAAACCGCTCTCTTAAGCATGCACACAGACAACCTATTGCCCACAGAGCCTCCACTCCACCAGTATGAAACCTTCTCTTCAAACTGCTGCAGGCATTGATTCCTTTAGCCTTAGGGTATGGCGCCTCAAGAGTATAAACTCACCCACATTCTCTTTCTCCTTGCATTTCTTCCTTTCACAGTGACAAACATACACAAACACAAAGTCATAAGTCGAAGCTACAGTAGACAACATTAGTAAGAGGGTAAGGAATCGTGTCAAACTGTTAAGATTTTGAAATGTGATTTGATGATTCATTGTCATACAAATAATACTGATTAATAATGCACTGCCCGGCCCAAACAAAAGTCACACATGCAATATTTCACTGCACCACCTATGGTTTTGATTACAGGACACATTCACTGGATTTAACTCAGCAAATAGTTCAGCTCCAGGGTTCTCCCCAGAAATTTATAGTATATTGGCGCGCCCGGCACACGAGGTCGTTTTTCTGGCCGCTCCTCCTTGGCTACACGGCCTGTGGTCACCGCCAATCGTTCTCTGATCATCAGTCTTCGTATAACGCTTCTGTTTTGTCATGGTTTGAGTCGTCTGGATGTAAACAGGAAGTGAGTTTATGTGTGGTCAGATCCCGACCAATAAGAGTGCTTGATTTAATACATCATATCCAAGCAATGGGAAGAAAGTCTCGCGCTAAAACCTCACGATAGACACAACTCCGTGAGATTTAAAAGGAAAAACATCATGCCGCTGTAAAATAGAGCGCAATCCTGATGCAAACCTGATGGATTTCGGTAGATTGTAGCAAAACAGAAAATAGAAAGAAAAAAAAAAGCCCTAAATTTGAAAATGAGTATAGTGGTGCTGAGCTAGCTGTATACAGGCGCAGCACCATTGTTTTCCTTCATCTAAGGAGAACCCTGAGATCCTTCCATAGGTAAATACTGCAGTGGTTAATGTTTGAGCTGGAACAGGTTATTGAACTCTAACTGCAGTGAGTGTCCTCTCATGTCTAATGTCAAACACATTGGACAATGCCAGGACTGATCAGGATTATCAGGTATGTGACAGAATGGTTCAGGGAGAATGAGACATCATTTCCACACATGGATTAGCCAACATAAAGTCCAGACTCTAATTTAGGATGGGATGGAGACTTGATGCACCAGCCTGCTTCTACATCATCAGTAATCAGAAATGAATGCAACGATGGATGAAAAAATACTATTGCCTTATTGTGACACTACATAAGCATCATGTGGCAAAAAAGTTGTGACAGTGAATGTGTCGTGTAATCAAAACCAAAGGTGGTGCAGTCAAATACTGTATGTGCGACTTTTTTTTTTGACCAGGCAGTGTATTATTGTTAATTCTGTCCACTTAGTGTAACAGAGTCTAATAAATCTAACAGTTGTTTCACCACATTCATTACTCTTACAAGAGACATTCTGGCACAGAATTTTGGAATATTTCAAATCGACATACATATTCTAGTAGTTTCCATCTACGTTCCTCCAAGTAGTTGCTTTTGACTATTCCCTGATTTCTGACAGAGTTTGGAAAAACTGCATTTTCCTACTATGCACCATGGTGTTGGAATAATCTTCAAATAACTGTAAAACTACATACAGTGCTTAACAAATGTATTCTTTCACCACCACCCAGTATAAGGTGTTTGCCACTGCTGCCGTAATTTAACAGTATTTCTGTTTACCTAAATATCTTTTTATGTTTCTATAATGGTTAATCCACCAGTACACGCAAGATCTTTTTTTATCTAAAATATAATTATTGTTGCTATCCATAAATTTTCCAGTTTGTTTTCCAAAAATGCAAAGAGAAATGCAGCCACAATTTTTTTTATGTATTTATTTATTTATTTTATTTTTTTATGAACTTGCACAATTCCAGTTATTATCTTGCATTCCTGTTTAAAATAAAAAACAATGACAGCAAGAATGCAAACTCTTATCTCGACCAAAGGTGGACACACTAAATATTGACATTTTTGGTTATTATTTGTCAACAAGGAGTATTTTGTTATTCCAATTGGTCATTTTCTTCATGAATAACAACGAAATTGTTCATTTGAAACAAGTTTTGATAAACTATGAAGTTATTTTTGTTTTCTTGTTTTCATGACAGGTGGCCTAATAAATTTGTTAAGTACCATACATCCATTTCTGTTAATGATTTTAAGAGTATCATGGAGAATGCAGTGAAGGAGGAAAGTCACTGTTTTTCTTTTTTCTTGATGCCATTATGGTTATTCTTGTGTTTTATTGTTCATTGTGTATCATGTATGTGTTGTGTATTGTTTGGACTTTGTACAGCTGATACCTTTGCCAGGTCTCCCTTGCAAAATAAATTTCTAATCTAATGGGACTTCCTGGTTAAATAAAAGTAAAACAAAAAAAACAAACAAACAAAAAAAGATTGTTTGTCTATTGTTAATAAAAATTGAGAAATATTGGACCACAGTGCAAAATCTAAATAAACCACAGTAATTCTAGTTCTCCATTATCTCAAAGCTAAAGAAGAAAAAGAGCCAGTCAAACAGTGTGGAAATAATGATAAAATGCATGACTTGTTTTCATTCCAGCCAATTGTTTGTATACAGGGGAATTGAAAATATTATCACTTCATAAAATAATTATGATAAGGCATTTACATACTATTGGGACAGGCCTAGTAATGTGGACGTTTTCTTGAACAAATATCTTCATTAATGTCTCAGTTTTTCCCTTAAACGTCCTTTAAGGGAGTCTCTGAGGCACATGCGGACATGACTATTCATCTCTTGAATCTCTCTCTCTCATCTCCCTCTGCCTTTTCTTTATTCTGACCCATCTGTCTTGTCTCCTCTCTTCAACAGTCCCCCCCCTAAATCTCTTTTTTTCCACCATCTATCTCATTTTCCTCTCTCAGTCTTTCAAAGTCCCTGGACATCCTCATTAACAATATGAACAGGTGTATTGGATTTAAATATATTAGTGAATGGAAAAGAAATGGTTGGTTAAGCGTACTTGAACAAAAGCTGTAAGGTGACAGTGTAAATGGAGCATTAAACCTGTCATGTCTCATTCCCTTTACTCACTTTTACTAATGCATGTTGTCCAAGTACATGCTATCACTTCAAGTCATTTTATTCCTGATATTCCTCTGCACTAAACTGTGTGAAAAATCAGACTGTTGAAATGACTATTCCTGGATCAGGGTACTAATCTTTGCTTTTTTTATTTTTTATTTACTTTTTTATTTTTTGTCTCCATGGCAAAAAGAAGCATAAATATCAGTAATACTCCTGAAAAAATGTAAATCACATATTAGGTAAATGACACTAGTGTAGGTCTGAGGTGATATATTAAAGCTAATAGGAAGTATGAGAGTAAGTGAGGCAATGTGTTTACATGTAACATTCCTTATAACATCTCAACAACAATCACTGTGTTTTTACCATAACTGGTATGAATTTCAGTTGGCACCTTTTGAAACCAGCTTATTTTAATCCTGTTAAATGGAAGTCTTTTCTCTCCACCACTGATTACAATGTCAACACATATACTAAAAGCGAAAAAATACATGCCTAGCAGAAGGCAGACAGGCAGTCAGACATATGTGATGCAGCAAACACACACACAGGGTACATATTAAAAAGCACTGTAATATCCTGTCAAGCTTTTTAAGTCAACAAAACATCTCTGTATGGATGAATGCACACACGATTTCAGCTATTCCCGTTCAACTGACAGCAAAGCAAGACTATAATCCCACATAAATGCATGCTAATAACTGCCATCATTGACACAGACACACACACGCATATTTCTTCAGAATAATTAGAAGTGTCAAAGTCTAAAAGGAGTGCCAAAACAAGTGATGCATACATACACACTGAAGTTTTATGTAATGACTTCAGGGTAACCTCAGCACAGACTAAAGTCCCTAAAGCACACATCATGCACAAACACATCAGCTCAGAGGAATGGGAGAGGAGAGACAATAGTTTTACTGACCGACAAAGCAATACAGAATTTATGACGTTCCCGTGACCTAGAATTGCAGTACCTCCTCAAAGGCCCACAATTTGGAAAATGGGGGGGAAAAAAAGCAATGAAAGCAATGAGAATCCACTTTTTATTCAAATGTGATTATAGCTGTCTGCTTATAATGTGATCAGCAGTGGTCATAAATAAGCTGACAGATAAACCGACATGCAGACAGCCTAACCCTAACCCTATCATGGCTATGGATGATGAAGACTCAAAGTAGATAACATTCATTTTGAAATAGCCACCAGGTGTCCTGTTACATAACCTCCAGGGATATATTACCTGTCGACACACTTTAATAGGCAAATGTTTCCTGTATCTTACTTTGCCTCTCCTCTTCTTTCCCCTTCTTTTTTCTACACCTTGATTTTTTTAAACCGGTCTCTTTTGTGTTTTGTCTCACTGTCAGTTTCTTTCTACCATACATATACTCTCTCTGTGTTTCTCTCTCTGCCTGCCTCTCTGGCATGGTTTGGTTGGTTCTTATCTATTCTCACCACTATCTGGTGTTGAGGGAAGATAAGCATGCATTTGCATGTTTAATGAACCAAACACCCCCGATTCCCCTCAGCTTTAGAACACACACATACACATGGGTGCACAAGTAGACATGCATACACACACATTGCTGACGTTGGCCCTGCAGGCCTCTGTCTCCCTGTCGTTCACAGAGAGTCACCAGCTGCTGACTCCTACAGGAATAAACATGGCCTATGTATCCACTGTCACATCTAATGCTGGACTGACAGGAGAAAGGGCATAATTTAAACTGCCCAAATCATTTCAAAGAAGAAAAAAAAATCTGGAATATTTTGGTAGGAAAATCCTTTTGTAAAATGATCCATTATTATTATTATTATTATTATTATTATTATTATTATTATTATTATTATTATTATTATTATTATTATACATTAGACAACCACTGATAGGTTAATTGGTTAATTGAAAGTGCCCATAGGTGTGAATGAGAGAGTGGTTGGTTGTCTCTATATGTTGGCCCTGCAATGAATGGGCAACATGTCCACAGTGTATGCCGCCTTCACCCATAAGTAGCTGGGATCGGCTCCAGCGACCCCTGCAACCCTAGTGAGGACAATGAATGAATGAATGAATGAATTACTACACATTGTACTTAACTAGTTCTCTATGGATGAAATATCTATAAAATATTAATTTTTCAATGTAGATGAGCACGTGTCAAATCAGTCACTATATCTGACAAAAATAAGACAGGGTAAAAACAAAACATCAACAATAGACATGACAGGCCGTGTGGATTTTTGCCAACTATATACATCTGTAGAGGCAAAGAAGTTGACAAACACTCTTGCTACTAAGAGCAGCAAAATATGACAAACATGATGAATGAGCTGACCCTACTGCTCACACATCTGGCCAAAATCATTTTAAAAAGTTAGTGGGAACTAGAGTATGTAGTAATGTACGCAGTCTGAGCATATCTGGTCCAGTCCTGCTCATCAATTTAATAATGTACAGTAAGGTGTGGGATTGGAGTTGAGACAGAGAAATAAGGGGTGGGGGATCAACTACCCCATAGGACTGACTGCCTCCTCTGTCTGCAGTATAATCACAACAAAAACTTCTGTCTTTGTGGATGTTTTGGGTAGTCTGCAAATTTTATCGGGTGAGGTGGTGAGGTGTGTGTCCAAGAACTCAACTCGCAGAGCGACCTGTTAAAGGAGATGAGTTAGTGAAGTTATCTATAAAAAGAGTTAAAGAGAAACACCTCGGTCTGTTAAGTGCAGAAAAAATTGATTTATGCGCCTCAAAGGGCATTGTTTACTCGCTTGCAGATTTGCAATGGACTCCTAAACACAGATTTTATCTAGCATTATCCAAATAATACATATCTTGAGGTGCGTTTCCAACGGACACGACCCAAATTTTTCACGCGATGACATTACATACAAAGTCAATGTGTTTACGCGATTACCTCTCCATCTTGAGCAGCGAACGACCAGCGGCAAGCGATGAAGCGACGAGCGGCGAGTGGTGAGCGTTTCCAGCGAAAAAGCGCTCGCCACTTGCCAGTCTCCGCTCTCCGCTCCCCGCTTGTCGCTTGCCGCTCGCCAGTCGTCGCTGAAGTTGAAATAATTGAACTTTTCAAGCGAATTCGTGTCAGGACAGTCTATCAGTGTGGAGGTCGTCACAGACGTGCTGACGTAGGGCGTGCAGAGCTCCGACCGCGCAGATAGCAGACAGCTGGAAAGGCGCTCCGCAGCTGGAATGGAGCGCCGGTAGTTGGTATCCTAGCTTGG
>JAQQZY010000014.1:27032469-27042609 GCA_030068375.1 Ostorhinchus rueppellii
TAATCAAAAATGTAATAAAACCCAATAATGTAATAACTTCACCAATAATGTAATAAAATATCCTGACTGATATTGTATTAACATTTTTACCAATAATGTAATACCTTATTACATTATTGGGGATTTATTACATTTTCAGGTGGGTTCATTATCAAGTTTGACATTATCAGTTTTTTGGGGGAAAAAAAGACCCACAAGAAAATGTAATAAATTCCCAATAATGTAATAAGGTATTACATTATCGGTAAAAATTTTATTATAATATCAGTCAGGATATTTTATTACATTATTGGTGAAGTTATTACATTATTGGGTTTTATCTTGATTGAGTTAAGTGCAAATTTCATTACATTTTCAGGAAATTATTACATTATAGGGTGCAATACACATTCTATATCATATCAGTTAAACATGTCTCAAATGTAACTTTGAAAAGAGTTGCTGGTGACTTGGTTATGCTAACAAGACATTAATCCTCAAGGTTGATTTCTTTTAAGTGCTTTTAATTAAAGCAACCTTCTTTTCACTATGCTATAAAGTTCTTTTAAAGATATACTAGAGGAGGTGTAAGCAGGTATATGAGGTCGTATATGAATACAGTGGAATGCATCATGTGAATAAAAAAAAATAAGAAAAAAAAGTCCTAAAGTGGGAAAATGAAAAAGCCAAGAAGTACTTTCGGAGCCAAGACAGATAGATAGGGGGTGGGATGAAACAACACAGAGAGGGCCAGACAGAAAGATAGACAGTGGGGATGACAGCAGTGTGAGAGATGTCGCCACCTGCCACCATTTTTCTCCTCTCCTTTTGGAAATGCATCATCAGTCATTAGAGGGGGGGAGCATGACTCGCGGTATCATCATCATTCACACAGATGCACACATACACATATAGTACACACACAGGTCCAAACACAAGGCGTATTTTAAGGTATAATGCAGCGGCCTATAATTTTCTCTCTATGCAGCATTTTGCTGAGCTTATAAAACCGCCTGCAGCTAATGGTGTGATGGATCCCTCTATTATCACCCAATGCAGGAGACGAGAGTGGGGTGTAGTGAGATAAAGGAATGTAATTGGATAGTATTTTAGCCTTGGCAAAAACAGGAAGGTGGTCAGGGAGAGAAAGAAACCTAGAAAAAAAAAACAGTAAAATGATCACTTGCATGATGTTGTCTAAAAGCTGTCCACATGTGATCAGCCTGCCCTGTCTACGATTTACCAACATAAAACAGAAACCTCCTCTGAGCTTTCAGTGTATGTGAAGTGATGTCAAATGAACGTAACACAATAATGCATTACAAAAGTCTGTGAAGTATGTGAACAGAAGTAGACCCCACCTTTCATTATCATTATATGATAATGTTATGGTAATTATTTGACCTGAACACAATTCTTTTGCATGATAGTGATAATCGCCTCCGTTCATCTGTTTTAAAAGAGCTGGATAAAACGTATATAGATGTCATATTCTATGCAGTTTTTGTTTACAAAGCCAGAAGCAAACAGAAGTATCATTTTTATGTTTATGTTTCAATGTCCAATGCAAATAAAAGTCTCTTGTTCTTTATTAGGTGTGCTTTTTGTATGTGGATTTTTTTTTGTTTGTTTTTTTGTGTTTTGTAAGTGTGACTATGGAAAAACAAAGGATGTTGAATTTGCTTTTGAAGATGCAGCAGTTTAAAACCAAATACAACAATAATTTCTTAATATTATATTACATATTCTTAAAATATAGAAGTGAAGGTGGCTATTTATCATGAGCTATGTGCATGTATGTATGTATGTATGTATGTATGTATGTATGTATGCACACACATTTATACAGATCTGTATGTACACTGTAAAAAGTAAAACACTGAATCAACTTAAAAAAAATGTCTTCAGTAGGTCACACATTAAAAAGATTAGTTGAGTGAACCAAATTAAATTAGACTGAATGTAATTTAATTTGGTTCACTCAACTATTTTTTTTTTTAATATGTGACCTACTGAAGACACATTTTTAAGTTGATTCAATGTTTTAATTTTTACAGTGCATGTACAAATGCATACATGTATGTGCAGTCACAGAAAAAAATTATTAGACCATCAAAAGTATTCAAAAACAATGTTTATGCAATCAAATACTAACTCCTGTGTGTATCATGTGACTAAAACAGACAGAAAAGAAAACATGGAATTCCTAAAAGCACTGTTTTTGTCAGTACAATGCCATAGATATTGATGTAAGAACTGAAGTGATTCTGATTTTTATCAAGAAAACATGGAAAATGGATAGATATCGGCTCTGAAACTAAACTGTTATGACCTACTTTTGTTGTTATTATATTTGTCCAAACAAATGTCCCTTTAGTTGTAGCAGAAATTGAAGAAGACAAGGATGGTCTAATAATTTTTTCTGCGACTGCATGTGTATGCATACACTGTTGGACATAAAGTTGGAATAAAACATTTTTCTTCATTTCATGCTGGGAATTGATAATTATTTAACATGGGAAAGGGGTTGGACTAAATACATGTTCATATTTTCTTAATCGACTGATTCATTAGTTTACTTCATGGGTTCTTCTTCCTACATGTTTGAAATATGTGCTAAATTACAATCATAATGAATATTGATCAACATATACTGCACTAGTGGCACAAAAAATGTTTGATTCCATTAAATTGTCCACTAAAATTTAATAATTGTCAACAAAAAAAAAAAATCATTATTATCAGAGTCCTAAATATGAGTTTATACATGTAAACACACATTAATACATTGAAAATGTAAAGCGATGAAGGGAACAGGGCAGAACAGAAAACGACAGAACACAATAGAAATAGAAGAGAATGCCAAACATTGGAGAAGATACAATTCAATGACAGAAAACCAAGGGATTTCTTCAAAAATGTTCCTGGCACTCGGCGTGTGTCTAGGGTCTATTAGTTGCTGTGATCAACTCCAAAGTGTGTGGAGACTAAGCCCGTAACAGTGGTGTGAATGTCTGCTCCTCGGGGTAGGACAACTTTATAGTCTAGTAAGTGTGTTTACCCCTGAGAAAAGTCTTGGGCAAAGGGTTAGGAAATGTGTGGGTATGTGTGTGGCTGTATTTGTACATGTGGCACAAAGAGTAGAGCTGGTTCCTGCTGGTGTGGAACTAAATGTCATAGCTTGATTAGAATAAATAGGCCTATAAGGCTCTGGGACTGGGCACCAATGCACAGTGGGGCCGGCATGTGTGTGTGGTGACTCATTGCTTTTGTTTGCTCTCTCTATCTCCCTCTTCTCATCCCCTCTTCCTCTCTCTCTCTCTCTCTCTCACATGCAGACACGCATGCACTGCCTTGGACACTCGAGCTTTACCTTTCTCTGACCTACCCGAGGGGTCTCTGGGCAGATGTGAAGTCTGAACAACACAATCAAAAAGCTGTTACTGCCGCAGGACATGAACTTTACACCCCCGCCCTTTCTCTTTCCCATTTTGTCTCACTTCAACTTTGTCTTGAAATCTTTATCTCGTCCACCTTGATACATCAGATTACAGTTTCACTTGCATAAAAAATAATAATATCGTGTGTCTGTGGGTGTGTCTGTCTTTACTGTACTGTTACTGAGTGAAAATAAAATATAAGCCAGTTTTTAGGCTTCAAATTGACAAATATAGTATGTTTGCATTAAACACAGTGTCTGGTAATGCTGTAGTTATGTGTATTCTTCACACAGGTTGTAAACAAGCTATGTTTACATGTATTATGTAAGCTGTTTTATTTGCTATCTGTTGGTTATTTAAAAATATTTTTGCACATTTGGAGGACCTACTCAATTCAGAATCATACATGTGCATGAATGTGTTCACCTTCAGTGTTGTAGAATAAAATTGCACTGAGCACTTGAGTGATTGTGTATTATTGGGTGCTTCTATGAAACTGGTCCCTAAAAACAAAGGACAAAAACAAGGACAAAGGAGCTAAAAATTTAACCTTGATGTAGACTAATGTTATGAAGCAAGTTTGGAAGCACTTTGTGTCTTTAAAAATAAATAAATAAATAAATACTGACATAAAAGACAAAGTATTTTTCAGATACATAAACCACATTTTTATATTTTTTAATACTATTTTTCAAACAAAAATCCATGTGTAATGCGGTAAAAAGGACACAAAAATTTTGCGCTCCTATTTTTTAGAATATCTTTTTATTCTCTCCCAGGTACGTATAATCGAACTGATTATGTAAAGCAGAGTGTTTCACAAAAATCTCTGCTGTTGCAAAATCACTCATAATTTATTTGTTTAAATCGGCAGGTTCAGTATGTAGCATGAGTGGACACGATGGGTTACATGCAAAACCTCAAATGAGACTGTTGATTCATGGAAAAAAAACATGTCTGGATTAGACAAACCACTAGGATTATCAAATTTAACACAGTGTCTTTATTTATAGCGGTATAAAACACCATTTACAGGCTTGTTTTCCAGATCTAATGCACTTCAGTAGTTTTTCATATCCCAGTTTTGATCTTATTTTTGGTCCCAATATTTTATTAAAAAATTAATTAACTTTGCGAAGGCTAGGAGCAAGAGTATATTTTTTTGGATTTATCTCAGGTCATCATTAGGCACACCCTGGGGGGGAAATGTGTCTAAATTAAATCTTTTTTAAATCTTTAAGTATTGGGTCTAAATAAGCTAGCAAATGACCAGATACCAAAATCAACCCAGTTTCAAAGAATCACCCAATTATATTTCACCAGTGGTTTTGATTTACCCAACCTGTGAAAAAACTAAAAGTGCGAGTTACAACTTGTGAAATAAAATACTGCATTAAGATTTTTTCAGGGAAAGAATATACAGTAGCTGTTGAGACCTCAAATCTGTGATACATTTATTAAGATAGAGATAACTTGAAACTTTAAGTTTGCTAATGTGTCCCATGTCACAACAAGTATTGATGCAGCCACAACTCTGGAATGAGTGAGCTGCAGAATTTTACATCACATATCGTATCAATATGGCTGTCTTGGGACTTTGGTGAAGGTACTAGAAATAATATCTGATAATAATATTAATCATGCACAAGAAACACCAAAAAGAGGGTGAGAATGGTATTGTGAGCGTTATTACTATATAATTATCATCAGTAGTAGTAGTAGTAGTAGTAGTAGTAGTAGTAGTAGTAGTAGTAATAGTAGTAGTAGTAATAGTATAGTAACAACAAAGCAATTAAATTATTCTTCAATATGTACATAAAGCTTTGATGTACCTCATTGCTTTGCTTTTTCTTCTCTGTGTCTAATGATTTTTAGTGATGATCATCACCTATCGACAGCAGGAGAAAAATTCAGTGCCCGAAGCAAGAATCTGTCTGTTTATAAAGTAGATGTAATCCACATGGTTCAACCGATGAGCTTCAGAAATACATGACAGCAGGATACGTAATGATATGGCCAAAGGGAATTTATGGTCAACAGAGCTCACCCAAACTAGCACTGAATGATTATCACACACACATCTCTTCTTGATATCAAAAACTGCAAACTGCATGTCTGAAAGTCAACAGAGCGAGTTCAGATACTTTGTACAATGATAATATAGCGAAAGTTACTTTGAAAAAATAGGAGGAACCAGGTTCTAGTGAAAGAGTAAAAGGAGAGATGTCAGAGAAAACAAGACAATGAGAACATATGAGAAAGAGGAGAGAAGTTAAAGAGACCACTGAAAAAATGAAAAATAATAAATCAATGAACCTATTCTGTGGCTGCCACAAGGTAATGAAAGCTATTTATTAGCCTTCTCGATCCTTTCTTCTCCCCCTTTTTTCCTGACTTTCTCTTTCTCTCTCTCCTTCGTTCACTTCTTCTGTTTCTAAGTTGTTTCCTACCGCTTCCAGCACTGGTACACTCTATCTCTCATCACTAAACACTAACAATTCCATTAAGAACAACAAAACACTAGTTTAGAGGTCACATTTTCCTCGCTCAACTTCCCCTGTCATCTGCATTTCAACAGACACGCCGCCTAACTCAGGCTTCTGTTACTGTACATGACCTTTCTGTTTAACAATAACTGCTGAATTAAAATGAACCTTCCAATACTACACTGTTTTCTTTGACTTTACAACAACTGCACTTTGTTTCTCTCTCACTTTGCATTATAACAATCACATCTGATTACTGCCATATCAAAATTCCCACTAACTATCATATCATATAAGCATTTATGCATCTAATTCTAGCCACAAGGCAAGGAGCTGGTACTACACTTGCTTGTAGCCAGAAAAATACAGCAACAACAAAATAATTAAATTTAGTCACTGAATCCATAAGCTTATGTGACATCTCATATATGTACTTCATAATCTATTGCTCCAAGCAACGATTAGCTCAGTAGCCAACTTCACATTATTTCCTCGACAGTTCCCGGGCTGTGCTTTAATGCCTCAGTAATGTTTCCCAGAATGCCCAGCAAGGACACTGCAAGGCAGATGGAGGCCATGGGACCTTTAATGATCTGAAACTGTCAAGGAATTGTACAATTGTCTGTGGTACCTTATATTTCACACTATTCTATGAAAGCTAAAGTTTTTGCAACATCCTTCTGTGTGCAACAATGGCAAATATTATGGAGGAATGAAATATAACTCCCCTTTTCACTAAAATACATTTGGTGGAGCTGCAGAAGCCAAAACAAGGAAGGAAAGGGTTATAATAAAAAAATTACATGTTCCATTTGCAGCTCTTCCCTCTTGGTCCCAATTAAAAGACTTCATCTAGATACAGATGATCTGGTGCCATTTCTCATCGCTGTGGAATGTTGAAACCACTTTCCCAAGTTTTTTTGTGTTAGGTCACATAATTCAGCTTCTGTTTATTATGTATATTAAGAGGCTGGAATTAAAGGGGACTCAGACTTTTCCTCAGACTACAACACTCCTGCATCTTTGTCTTTTTTACTTCAATATTCCACAACACTAGAAGTGAAGTTTCAGAAAGCAACCAAAAGAAAAATCCTCACTTGAGCTTCCGTGGTGTGCCTAATATGCAAAAAGCTATACTGTGGTTGATTTTTCCATTTGTGTGGGTTTTTTTTTTCGTCAACAGGGATAACTCTCCACACTCCATCATATCAGGTGAACACATAGGGGGCTCATGGAGGAGACCCTCTCTATGTAGATACCCTTAAATGTTTAATTATGAGGAAAAGAAAACATAGCAATTCTACATTTAAATGAATATAACAGTGAATATTATCCTATGTCTGCAATTAAATCACATTAAATGAACCTTCAACCCCTTGATGCCGATTGTCGCAAATGCACATCAAACCCCCTCCACTGCAAAATGCAACCAAAATACTATCTACTTGAAAGCAAAAACATTTTTTTTTCTCCATAATTGGAAATAAATTCAGGCGTCAAGGGGTTAAAGCCAGTATTTAAACATTTACCATTCCTTCTTTTCTAAGAACCCTAAGGTTAGGCTTACACAAAAACCCTTCATGCATGTAATGAGACGATCTTCTAACATCTTCTAGTTCCTGTATTTGACATGTGACTAACACATTCTAAACCACATCATTTTTTTTTGTGTGTTAGGTCACATAGTTCAGCTAACAAAATACATATACTATAGTACACATAAGTCTCATCACAGGGTAGATTTTCTGCAGCCAGAAAGTATTTCCATAAAACGAGTTGGCTACTTTGCTGTGGACTCCATGATTGAATAAGCAGACATAGTAATTTTCCAATGTCATCTTTACATTATTAAATGTTGTCCTACTTACTGGTCGCCTTGGCATTTTCAGAATGGTGAAATGTAATGAATGCAAACTGAAATACATCATCCATAAATTCAGGGGTATGTTGTATGACTGTAAGCACTATAGGCTTGAGCAGCACAGTCAGTCAGCCAGAAAAGACAGCAGGAGTAAATGTTTCCCACTGGCTGCCACTTACCACTAATGTTAGAAAAATGATGAATTAGGCTCGGCATGGCGTTTGGACTGAACGTGTTTGCATGCGGGTGTATGTGTGCTACTACGTGTATCCTCCCTGTAATGTGCTGTGTCGCATGCCAACAGTTCACAGTGTGAACAGATGTTAGTCAGTTATGCCCTGGGTTTCAGCACCACAGTCAGGCATTTTTAGGGTCCTCAGCTCCGAGGAGGCGTCCATGGAGATGCCCGAATTGCTTTATCGAGCGGAACATAACTAAGGACATGCAGACTTGCAACGGCTGCCGAGAACACACACAGGAACGCAAACACAAACACAGTACTGACTCCAAGAGTGTGCAATACAAACCCACCACAGAGAAGATACAAAAGTTCCCACATCAGGAAAAGTAACACACAAACACACAACTACAGGGCACTAGGTTGCATGAACTCTTAAATTCTCCCTTGACAGGTTTCTAACAGAGTAATGGACCCACTGCTGAGTGAATATGGAGGCTGGACCACAGGAGCTCACATCTGAGAGTATGCACCCGTCACGATAGGCTTGATATAGCCAAATATGCATCATAGATGATGGCATTTTTGCATGAAATGTCACCAAAGGCCATTAACTGTACGTAAAAAAAAAAAAAACCCAGAAAAGAACTAGAAGCAACTGTGCTTTATAATAATACACATTCATTCAGAGAAAGCCACTACACTATATTTAGCAGCTACCTGTCACCAAGACCCTGATGAAGGAGAAGAAAATGACTGGTGATGCAAGAGACCATGGGAAAGGTTACCTCTGTCTCTTGGAATATCGTCACACTCTGATCATTCACAGTTATAACCGCAGACACTAATATCTATACTTAGGATTGGAATAAAAGCAACAAGGTCTAGTTGGTATCTGCATAAAGGATGATGCCAATCAAAATAAAGGGGTGAACAATGAAAAAAAAAAAAAAACAGAGGCAAACTCAGGTGAACTGTCACATGTGTATGTATGAGCACTGAAAGAAAGACAAATGCACATCAGTTTATAGTTGAGATGCACACAAAGGGATGGATGTGGACTCAGTGGCATAGTGAGCTGTCAGTTGACAAAAGCTTAGCTAAGCCAGTCCTCTATATCTGATGTGATAATCATAAGATGATGCAACTGTGAGACAGCAGAGTTGACAGCAGACAGAATACTGCTGGCACACACAGCCCTGTATGTGTGCACACAAACATGCAGACGTACATTTATTTATTTATTTCATTTCCAAGCAATGATACCAGTATGTCTTTTTCCATAATGAACGGGCCAACAAGGCACAGACAAATATTACAAAAGCATTTACATACAACCACATGAAAGAATACTAAATGACAATAACACAATGTGTCATAGAAATAGCAGTTTTCAACGTGTCAATAAAACTGGAATACATTAAAGATCGTCACAGGAGTAAATCATAAGTGCACAAGCAGAGATAAAATGATAGTAGAGTGAAGTGCTTGGCCAACCAACGTCTGAGGGAGAACATTAAACTAGGTCTGTAAGTGCAGTGTGGATGAGTGTATCAAGATATAGTCAAAGTTCTTTGATTTCTTAGCTGCTTCATTTGCAAATATTGACTATCTGTCCAAACACACAGGAATAATATATGTGAATTATGTTTTGGGTGGATTTTTCTCTAATGGCTTGACAGGAGGCTAATAAGCCAAACAAATCATAAAGTCATGGGGAGAAGAGTTTGAAAGATGAGCTGTAATTATCTCAAAACCACAAAATAAATTAAAATACATAACTGCATGGAAGGCTGGGTCTGACTGAAAATGGTGTTTTGAAATAGATTTACTGTTAAGTGGTATCAAGATTCAGTTAATACCACAATATTCTTATTCATATGATGTATCATGCTTTATGCTGTCATTCAACACATCTTTTTTAAGTAAAAATAAATTGGTGAATATCAGCATATGAGATACTTTATGATATATAATACCGCTGCAGATAAGACAGCCCTCCTCTTTGCCTGTTTTTAAATTTCTTCTTAAAACCCACCTGTTCTCCTTGGCCTTTTAACCCGTATTTTGTTCTGCTTTATATTTTAACTTGTTTAATTTATTTGATTTTAATTTTTTTATGCTTTTATTAATTTGTATTATGTTTCTAGTGTTCTGTACAGCACTTTGGTCCACTGTGGTTGTTTTAAAGTGCTT
>JAQQZY010000014.1:27061363-27083296 GCA_030068375.1 Ostorhinchus rueppellii
ATAATAATAATAATAATAATAATAATAATAATAATAATAATAATAATAATAATAATAATAATAATAATATAATAAAATACATGTTTCCTGTTCCTGTTTCCATGTTCGTTAAAAGAAAAAAATATTTTTACACATATAGTCCACAGCTGATTATAAGCCACAAGTGTCCACATTATAACATGACATATTTACACAAAAATATGGTAAACTGAAAGATTTTGAAAATATTATTTCCATACCTTAACTGCTTTTTTTCCAAACAGTGTCTGTAACACAGGAGTAACACAGCAGCAGACAGCAGCAACACAGCAGTAAAACAGCAGTAAAACAGCTAGGTAAAAAAACCTAACAAGTCTCTATTTCCTTCTTGGGTAGTCAGATCAAATGCTTTTAACTTAAAAGCTGCATCATATGCATTTCTTCGCATGTTTTCCATGATGAGGGTGTGTGAATGACTGAAGCTTAAAACTAGCATCTTCCTCAGCGCATCACCTCTTCCACCTATCTATCTCACTTTTGCACTTCCTGCTAAGAGTGCCCCCTGGAGGCCGTTATCCCGGAAAAAATCTATAGATTAGCCTTGTCGTATTACAGACCACAGGATTCAAAACATGGAAAAAAGTAGCGGTTTATTATCCAGAAAATACGGTACTACAAAAGACTTGAAGCTGTAATTGACGTTAAAGGGTGAATACAGAGGATTAAGAACTAGGGTATGTCAACTTTAGATCAGGGTCATTTCAATAGTTTCTGTTATTAGTATGATTTAGAAAGAGCAAATACATTTGTTTAATAATAAATGGCTTCACCCAACCATTAGCCAAGAGTGAAAGAAAAGCTTCTGTATTATCACTCCTATTATCTGAAAAATGGCCAAAGAATCATAATTTCTGCTAGGGTATGTATACTTATCAGCACAACTGTACATATCGAACCATGATAAGAAGAATGACAGGCAAAGCAGTGCCATCTCAAGAGCAGTTGAAATAGGGCTGGCTATGTGCCCCTAATAAAGCAATGTAATTAAATTCACCTTCAGTTTTTCCTTCAGTGTTTACATGATGCTTTGTCTACATTTTTCAGCTTCTTTGTTTCATCAGCCTCAGATCCTCAGCGTTACCATATTGGTGCAGTTTCATCTCTCATGTCTTCTCTGATATCGTCCCAAAAAGTACAGGATATTTCTAACAAGCAAACATCACACACTATACACGTCTTCCTCTAGCCTCTTCTAAAAATGTGATCTTTCTTTAAGATACTGGATTTAGTTCGATAGTGCATCTGTTGTGTTTTGGCAGATACTAGTGTCGCTGTTAGTCTGTGTTAGATCAAAATAATGCCAAATAATATCTAATACTATGTTCATCATGTTGTCATGTTGTGTATTTCAAGTTGTATTTAGCACCGTAACATCATGTTAGTGATGTAGGACACTTTCTTTTCAGTTTAATAAAAAATTAAATATTGAAAAATGTCAGTTCAGTTGGTTTGAATGAATTAAGGAAAATGAAGCTTTTACACCAGATTGCACTGGTCAAACTGGAAATCAATCCAAAATACTCTACAAAGAAAACATTTGTGAACGTCGTTTGGACTTTTCTCACCATTTTTCTAAATACAGATCAATAAATATACTGAGAATGAAATAATTAAATTAATTTATAGTTGCGGAGTTCACCAGAATATCCAAACCACGTTATGTAGAGATCAGAGTTTACATGGGAAGATCACTAACATCACTAATTGTTTTGCATATCTCTTGATGTGAAGGTGGCAAATTGGTCCAGTGGTTAACACTAGTCACTTTTCTATTAGGTTTATGCACAAAACCTTACAGATATTTATTAAATGTAATGTTGTTTTTTCTATTAAATCACAAATACGATGATTTGTTTATTTATGATCGCGAGATGACATGAGAAGTCGTTCCATAAACATGGAAACGAACGTAAACGTGTTGATTTACAGATATATTCACTATTGTTATATATTACCCCTCTATTCCGTACTAAATTTAAAAAACGATGTGATTTCCTGGTCTGTACTCCCGCACTGCGCCATGTTTCTTTTAAAACTCTTCTTTTTCGCCTGTTGTAACGTCCAGCCACATCCGTTTGATTTTTTGTTTTGTTTTTTAAGTCACATTACTCGATTTGCGAAAAAAGGTCTTTCCATTGCAGCTTTGCAATTTCGCAACACCTGGAAAATGACCTCTTGCCAGCGCAAAAACTTTTAATCGAAAAATGAGAGTTTTGGTGAAATTAGCATTTTGCCATTACCTAGGTAAATTTTATGCGCAAGTTATATTTGTGATATTTGAGGGTCAATGGAAAAGCGACTACTGTTGCTTACAGTAAGCAGGTTGTGGATTTCATTGACCTTTGTGTGTGGAATTTGAATGTTCTCCTCCAACTGGTCCATTCTTTAAACAGAAAATGTGAATAATAATAATAATGGATTCGTTGTTTATAGCGCTTTTCAAAGAGCTTTACATTATTCATTCACTCTCACATTCTCCCTCCGATGGCAGTAAACTATATTTGTAGGCACAGCTGCTCTTCCACTCCAACCGCCACCGAACATTCATTCACATACAGTACCAGTGTGAGTGGCACTGGAGGGTGAAGTGTCTTGCCCAAGGACACAATGGACTGACAAGGACAGAGCAGGATTCGAACCACCAACCCTTCAGTTATTGGATGACCCACTCTATCACCCAAAATGTAAAATGTGAAAAGAAAATGTGCTCTGTTCTGGTTAATTGGTCAACTTAGGTGTGAATGTGACAGTGAATGGTTGTTTGTCTGTGTATGTTAGCTCAGCGATGAACTGCTGACACGTCCAGGATTTACCCACACACATTCACACATTGGTAGCTGGGATACGCTCCAGCATCCCGGCGACGTTCTCAAGGATTAAGCAATTCGGAGAATGAATGACCGGATCCTGAATATGGATGACTGCTAACTATGATGAACAGTTACAATAGAGCTTGGAAAATCACTTATGAGTCTGAATAACCTGTGGCTTTGTTTAAACCTGTTAGTAAAGAATGCAGAGTTAAATTCTCATAGGAATAAAAGCAACAGCAAGTGTGTGTTTGTGTTGGTGCATCAGTGCATCTCTACTGATTGTGTATCATTGTTCTTGTGTGTGCATCTGTGTGTAGGTGTATATGCAGGTGCTACAGCCATCTGGCGAATGCTGGTGATAGACAAAGAAATATTACACAGCTTGTTCTTGCTTCATTCTGCATCAACTTTGTTCATTAACACCTATCTTTTCCCAAAGCACATGATTCATTATTGCTGTACACGAGGGATACTAGTCCTTCCTTCTTCAATGATGACTGGTTTTTCAATAGAAGCCCATTTCTAACTAAGTTTAATTGACATTAGCACCGTTACCTGAGGGGTGTATCTTAATGTGATTATAGGTACGACAGTAATGAAACGGACAGCCCATCAGTACAGATAATCACAATAAAGACTGAAATTAACTCATATACAACTAGGCTATACCGGAAGAACAGCACAATTAATTCTGCAAGTTTTAATACCACAGCTAGTATAATTTCTACAGATACCGACTATAATTATGAGAAAAAACAAAACCATATCTCATCTAGTCATAGATTGCCGACCTTCGTTTCCTTAGAAAATATCCACCATGTAAAACAATTCCACTTTACTATAAAGACACGAAAAGAAACATGGGTGCTACTATGAAACTGGTACATAAAAACAGAACAGAGGGGCTAATAATTCAAACCAGATATAGACTAATGTTATGAAGCAAGTTTGTAAGCACTCTGGGTCTATTTTAAAAATAAATACTTACTGAGATAAAAGAGAAACTACTTTTCAGATAAAACACATTTTCATATTATTTTACATTATATTTCATGCATCTGTATGTAACAGTGAAAAGGACACGAAAATTACACGCTACTATTTTTGTGAATATATCTTTGTTCTCTCACAGGTACATTTTGGGAATTGAACTAATTATGCAAAGCAAAAAATTTCACAAAAATAACTGCTGTCATTCATGATTTATATGCATTTAACTGGGCAGGTTTTGTATGTAACACAAGTGGACACAATGGGTTACATTCAGAACCTAGAATGAGACTGCTGATCCATGAAAAATCCACATGTCTGGATTAGAAAAACCACTAGGATTGTCAAATTTAGCACAGTGTCTTTATTTATAGTGGTTTATAAAACCATTTTAAGCTTTGTTTTCCAGATTAAATGCACTGACACCGTGTTAGTTTTTCATGTCCCAATTTTGGTCCTTTTTTCTGGCCCCAATATTTTATTAAAAATGTATTAATTTTGGGATGGCTCAAAGCAAGTGTATATTTTTTCTGCATTCATTTGAGGTCATCATAAGATACATCCTGGGGGGAAATGTGTCTAATTTTCTCTGTTTTTAAAGGGTCTAAAAAAAACTGGCAAAGTGCAAGGCACCAAAATATACCCAGTTTCATAGAAGCACCCACATACATTATAGGGATGTCCATCAAATATGGCAGATTTAAAAATGTTCTGGATCATTTTGCACACAAGATGTGTACATTAAACAATTCTGAAATGACCATCTCCGAGGAAAATTTCAGATACAGACAAACCTGATTGTAATACTTTCACAAGGGTGTGGGTAAAAAAATTGAGAGATCACTCATGATTTCTAAAAATCTAACTGAATCACACAGAGGAGGAAGGTCGACGAGCTGCATGTAAATTGCTTCTTGGCTAGAAAAAAGAACCCAACAGCAAAGTAAGAGGAGAAAACCATTCTAAAACTGTAACTGAAAATCATGGTAATTCTTCCAAATATTGATTTATGAACTCTTCCTAAGTTCTGGGTATGATTAAATATGGATGCTTTCTTTGCATTTGAGGTTTGAAAACAGTGTGGTTTTCTTGTTATTTTGTTATATTTCTGCATATAAACTGTATAAATATTAGTATTTTTATTTGGAAATTGAGAGAATGGTTGCCGTGGAATGTTCATGTTGTACATAACACCCTTACACGGTCAACTCAGTGGTCTCCTATTTTTGTCTGGTGGTCTCTAACTAAAGTGAGCGGAATCAACTATAGAAAACATCATGATTCCAATATCAGTAACGGTTATCTCAATTTATGACCCCCATTGGGAAATTCAATCTCTGAATTGTAGCCATCTTAACGCATCTAGTAGTAACGATAGTGATTAGCATTAGCACGTAGCACATTGGGAGGACTGAGCTGTCACTGAAGCCACCCGTAGACCTACTCCAGATCTTCATCAGTATCATTGTCCAGGGCACTGACGAGAGAATTAAGTCATGTATACCCATTTATGATCTGGAGGAAACCCAAGCAGACAGAGAGAACAGGCTAACAACACAGAAAGACCCTGGTCCAGCCTTCTACCTGTGAGGCCCACACGTGCCCCCCTATGCCACCACAACACTTTTGTTTATTTACTTAATGTGATTCTGCATTTCAAACTGGCGACTTGTCCAGGGTGTACCCCGCCTTCGCCCTAAGCAGCTGGGATAGGCTCCATGCGACCCCCGTGACCCTAATGAGGATTAAGCGGGTATAGAAGATGAATGAATGAATGAATGATTCTGCATTTCCTCTTGGCTGTGTTTTCAGGCTTAAAAATTGATTTCAGGCTATAAACTGACTTCAACTGAGATGAGTTCATATGTAAAATCAAGTGATTGACAGATTGGTGGCTTACAAACATGGATCACATCCTATTCAACACAACGAACAAACTTAAACACAACAAAGATTCTTGAATTTAAGAAAGAAGATTAACACACCATCTTTTACTCTATTTTTTTGGCAGTTAAGTTCATTGGCAAAGAGAGCAAATGTCTCATAAAGACAGCGAAGGATGAGGCAAAACTGAATGAAAGTCAGACAGAAGCACCAAGGCTGTTCTCTTAGAATTGTATAGACATCATTTTATGGGTAAAGAAACTCAAGGCAGCATAAAATCAGCAGCATAAATAAACAAGTGGTGCCAGGCACAACAAACCCCGCCCCTCACATGTATTGTAGCTTATTTTAGCATCAATGCAGCTGATGTCATCATGTCTATGCATGTGCTGATGTCAGCATATCAATTGTCTTCATACTGTATATATGCCAAGCCTGAAGGGAATTGAAACAAAATTTATGTTTTTATAGACATTTGAAATTTCACCCATTGTAAGTAAATGAAGGGGAAACGATTTTTAAAATTCATTAAAAAAAAATTTAACTTTGACTTACTTTTCCCAAAATATAATCAGATCTATTTTGGGTCATTGTCAATCTAAAAACCCAATTTGGTATGAATTCAACCAATTTTTGCTGCTAGAGTGTTAAAAAACAAACTGAACCAAAAACAATACCCCTTGCCTTCCCTTTGGGGGGCAGAGTAATGAACTGTTTGTCAGTGTAAGATAAAACACATAATATAATTCTTACTATAATTTTCACAAGTCATGACTTCAACACAGTTTTTGTTTTGTTTTGTTTGGGCTTTCTGCCAGAGGCTTTTTCTTTTTTTTTCACAAATTCCAACACGTAGAGTAAGACTACAGGTTGGAATTTGTCTTTTTTTCTCCCCTAAAACCCTGATGTTTTTCCTTTTCCCATCTGCAAAAATGGGGCGCATTCACTGCTAATCGTCAGTTACAACTGTACCTGTATCCCCATGTTTGTCTTGTGTTTATGTGAGCTTGGTTGGTTGTAATCTGGAATGTAGTTTTGTTGCTCTGAAATATGTGCAATGACAATAAAGTTCTATTCTATTCTATTCTATTTTATTCTATTCTATTCTACACAGTGTATTTAGGTTAAATATGCTAACATGATCATTGTTCTCTGGTCTGTTCTTTGGTGGAAGGAGTTGATCATATGCAAATATTAGTATTGCAAGTAAAAACCTGTCAATTCCATTTTGGAGTGTGAACATAATTGACCCAATTTGTATTGTCTGAAATGCAATTCACCTGACTAAATGTGTGTTTTGACAAGCTGGCACCTGTAAAAAAAAAAAAAAAAAAAAAAAAACTTTTAAAGTTAAGAGCTTAATACCATGTAATTTTCATGTTTTGTCTTAGACATGTACATACAGTACAAGGACACTGCAATTTGTCAACAATTATTTAGATTTTTTTGTTTTGTTTTCTTTTTTGAAGAATGTGAAATATGATTAATTTGCAATTAGCACCAATCAAGATCAGTCTTCTCTCAAACACCAACACCAGCAATTCTGTCTCAGTTATAGTCTGTGGTGGCTGATGTTGTTGATATTACTGTTTATAAAGTGTGTAGTTTAATCAAGACAAAAAAAAAACAAACTTATTTACAGACTTATTATTTTCAATTTTACTAGCTTCTCTTAGACTACAGAAGTTGAAATCACTAGAAAACATGGCATAATTTGAAAATACAAACCTTCCATCTCCTCTTGATTGAAATACAAAAAGATATATCTATATGGGGTTTCACAGACTATAGAAAAGAAAAGCATTTTTATTCAATGATTTTCAAGCCTGTGTGTTAAGTCACAGAGAACAGCAAAACAAAGAGCTTGAAGAATGAGGAAATCTTAAAATGATTGGTAATTACAATTCTCAATCACATGTTTACCCAGCCTACTTTTCTCAAAACACCTGTGATTGGCCAAAGCCAAAGCACAAGCACAGAGGTTGGTAGAATTCTTGTTTTGTCTCAGACCCCTTGAGCTACAATACACTGAAATGTACAGTAATTATAGAATGTTTGCCTACTGATCCCAAACACTCTCAAGCACTGCAACTTGAAATCTCAGCACAACTTAAGAAAAACACAAAATCATTATTCACTTTAAATTAAGGTTTTTAAGATGGTGGTGATTCATTCATTCCCAAAGGAAGACTTCTTACCTTTGCTCAAGACTTCTTAATCACCTCACATGTTCAATTCTAAGTTTGGAGTATTTTTAGCTGCACTCCAACTTTCAGTGCAGGTCCTGGGAGTGAATCAGAGCTGTTTGATAAATATGAGCGCAAGATTAAAATATCTCTGGTCCAGGCAAAGAGAATTTCAGGAAAACAGCTTCAAAGACAGCGGAATCAAAGAGCCACAGCGCTAAACAGTTCAAAAATAAGCTATTCATGAGGCTGGGCCCAGGGTAATGGTTTGTCACTAGATGAAAAACACAGAAAATCTTTGCCATACTGTTATAAGCTGAACCTCCCAACCCTGATCAAGTTACTGGTACAAAATTAGTGATAACCAAAGTAAACAGCTGTAACTGTTTAAACTGTCCAGTGCCCTTTTAAAAAAACAGAACAGACATAAGATGAATGACTACCAGCTGCTGGCCCATAACAGTTTTATATGCATTATAAATATTCAACACACAAACACAGCAATACTTTGACAGATCTCCCTTGTTAAATTATTTAAGCGCTCTGTGGGATAAATGAAATCATCTCTCTCTTAGCTTCCAATATGACTCTCCCTCACGTCGCCATTCTGCAGCACAATCTCCTTGTTTTGAGATTGAACGCTGCAAATAGGAGGCACTCGTTAGACGGAATAAAATGACTGGGAAGGTAAACAAATGAAGTGGAGCGCCATGTTGGTTAATACTTGGTAACACACAGAAGCAAGTCGGCGAAACTTCACGTGACACTTTCCTGAAAAATGACCCAAGCGTTAGCGATTGCTAATGTTATTTTTTGTCCCTATTCCATTGTATGTCTATGGGTGTTCGTCTTTATACGTCTGGTCCAATATGCACAAACCTTTTAGTGAAGTGCGACAGTGATTAACTCATTTGTGATGAGCTGTCTTGAGTAACACATTGTCTATTTTTCTCATGTGGACCACAAACTAATTATTAATTCTCTCCCTTCCTGCAAATAGTGTGTAAAAGTTCTTCTGGTATTTAACTTGTGATGAATTGCCTAATTAGGCTGCATTATATAAAGCAAGCTATTCACTACATGGTTCCTAACTACAAATACTCACATCCTTTTTTCTCTCTCTCTCCCTTGCTTTCAGTTTAATAGCCAATTCAATAATACCCACACAGCCCATGCGGACATGAACAAACATATTATTGTGGTCCCTTGATAAAACATTAAACTGCATGCAGAAACTTTTTACCCGGCTGACAGATACAGTATATATACATGTAATGCAGCATACAAAGTGTAAAAATCTACCCAATTTTAATATACAAGTAGGCTCTTTTTTTACATTTAAATACAGTCGAAGCCTTTAATACTGAGGCCACTTTCTACTGGTGGCAGGATTGATGGTGAGATAATACACATCGACTAAAAAGATAGGAAGAAACCAATTTGCTCATTACTGTGACGTTTATTGAGACCACATTTATAGGTGGACTGAATAAATGTCAGCGGTGAAAAAGGAATAAACCATGTTTCTTTAACTGAAGAGATACGGTCTGACGGAGGACGCAGCACGCTTAGCCAGTAAATCAGAATCCATGTGTTGATTTATTAAACATGTGGGTGTTACAGGCATTTATTTTCACCTCAACCTCAATTAGTTCAGCTCTACTGTTCGGCAATGACATCAGACATGCCCTTGGTCTCTGGATCTTTTTATATATTAAAAAGTGCTTTGCAAATACTTCTTAATCCAGCCTCTCTCTTTGACATTTGATGAGACCTGCACAAAATAAACCTTTCCTCCTAATGTGATATTCAACTGACCTTTTTGTCCAATTAGAAAGATTTCCTTTTCATAGAATTGTGTAAATACAGTGAAACTCCAACACATTTATAAACATGTATATATATAACATTTAGTAGTATATAGGAAAATGAAAGCTGAAATAAAAGGCTACAGCACTTGACACCTTTGTCACATATTTATTAATTTCCAGTGTCTCTTCAGGCTAATTTCAATGGCAGAAAATTAGTTGCTGGGTTTTGATATAAGCTCATTAATAAATTTGTGTTCATTCAAAGAAAGTGTAATGAAAGGCCGAACAGTTCAGTTCTTTTATAATGAATTTTCTAAGCAGATAAATAAATGATTGATAACAAAATTAGAAACATTTTAAAAATCACAGAGTATTGGTATAAAATTTCCCAATCTATGCATTGTTATAGCTTGTGGTTAAGGTATTGTAGTTATTTAGTTATATTTAGTATGCTATAAAAACCATAACCTTACAGTTAAGAATATATTCACTGGAATATAGTCAATGTAGATTTTAATCTGCATTAAAAATCTCTCCACCTTCATAGATGGTACATCACATTACAGGTTTTATAACCGTGTGCCAACCTTCATGTCTAATTAGCAATATTTGAAATGAAACTTTTTCTGTTTCCTTTTAATGCTTCATCAATTCTGGGGTTAATTCCTCCATTATTTCAGATGGCCAATCTATTTCCAACTACCCACTTTCAGGCCATAGCGTCATAATGACATTGTGACTTTTGTAGCTGTAACACATGCAGCTGACTGAATGTGGTCATCCATTAAAATCAGCCTCATTAGATCAATATGTTCACTTTTTCTCAGCTTGTCTCCCCTTGTCAGCGATCACATTCACAAGTATGTGTGTGGACGTGTGTACACATGTGTATAGTGTTGGCTGCTGGCTCCATGACGGTGTAGGAGACAACATGATTTAGTTCACGCTCAGTGAGTGTGGGTTTGGCCACAGACAAAATGTCACTTGGTAAATGTCACTGCATAAATGCCATTGCAGCAGCAGGCATCCATGTCTATGCACACAAGTGTGTGCCAGCTCAGCCGTACCCTCACAGCCCATAATGTAAGCAGGTGAGGACAAGATAAAATATGTAAAAACTTGGAGTTGCTCAGCCGGTAGCACCACCTCGTCTAGCAATGTAGCCGTGTACTAATGGTAAAGGGTTTTCCAAATCCACTGATGAAGCTGCAGTTGTGTGCATGTTGGCAGAGGGATCCAACATCTGGCTTCAACTGACGTCTTGTTGAGCTCATGCACTACACATTTTGGCCCAGAAAGACTGGTTAATTTGCTGTCTGTCTTTTCAGAGTGTTTTGATATGAGACTGTAACTGCAGCAAATGCCCTCTTGTACATTATGGGCTGGAAAATAGACTAATTTAGTTACTGTAAGTATGCATTCATAAAAAAATAAAAAAATAAAATCTGAGAAATAACATTATTGGAGTGTTTTAGAAAGCACAAAGGATATAATCCATTTGGTATTCAAGAGACACAATTTATTCACTCAGCTCAGGGTGGTGGTGGCCTAAAGATTAGAGAAATGGCTTGTGACCAGAAGACTATAATTTTGAATTTCTCATACCAGCTGGGAAATTCTGGGCAAGGACAGTGAATGTGTAAACATGCTGCCCTCTCTCAACACATACTGGCAGTGTGCCCTTGAGCAGGGCATTCACTCTCTCTTGGCTCCAGTGAAGCAGCTCAGTGATATAAAGTATCGCAGTAGTGTGTGGCTGTACTGGGCAGCTGCCAGGTGAGAGTGTGTGCAGGGGCATTAATATGAAGCAGAGGAGTGCTGAAAAAGAGCAAGCACGCTCAGCAAAACCCTTCCTTGAACAACGGATTAAAAAAAACACACTTATTCACCCAGCAAGTGTCTTCACTGCCTCCTTTGTCAGCTTTCCCCAACCCTGTCCTCTATCTCCACCACATGATGTGACAGGGGACTCCAGAGGCCCCAAAGGTCATCCATCCCCTGGAAATCACAAACACTTGTTTTGATAGATTAGCCTGTGTACGCTCCTACATGCTCACACTGACCTGTGCAGGCATATGTAGACAAACCTACTACATTCTCCTGAAATAACAGTTGTTTGTACAACACAGATTTGGATTTGGTGAGATGATCATTTCTGATTCATTATTGATTCTGCTTATTTGGGCCAGATTGATTTTCCATGTTGAAAAAACATGTTTACGCAGGTTTTTATCATCAACAGCTTTATCATCTTTAAGTGTGAGCACAGTTTGAACCCTCACATTACTCCAGTACTATGTTTCGACTCCAATTACTACCATATAATTAATGTTAGTTACACATAATAAACATATGATAAAATAGCCTTCATTAAAATAAAGTAACAAACTCTAGCTATGTTATTATCTACCAGTGAGTTTAAGTTTATACAAGTGTTGTTTTATGCACACATATATGAACACATATTCATTAACATGCAATACATTATGTTTCCCAAGGTGAAATTTAGGAACACACTTGGCATTTATCTGACATAATAAATAATTGCATATATCACTTGCACCAAAATGCATTCCTGTAATTGACTGGCAAGCAAGAAAGACACAGACAGATCAAGAGATTCACTGCCGAGCAAGGTTACCAGACAGACTACAGAGAGATGCACTGCAGGCTGCACCTCAAATTAAAACTTCAATGCATGATAGGTGTTTAGCATCACTGGGCAAAAATTCCATTAATACCTCTCAGCATATTGTAATTCAAGTTGTCTGACAAGAAACAAGACTGCTGCACCTCACCTAAACTGTGTCTACAGGCTGTAAAAAATTATATATATATGAGAGAAAAATTTTGCAAGTCATAGGTGTTCAGATAGGCTGAGATAGTGTGAAAGTTGTAATTACTAATCACTGTTAAGACTCTGTCAGACATGACTCTACTGCTGAAGTTTGTGGTTCATTACAGAAGCACATGCCCACTCCTGTAACCGTGATATATGAGCATGGTCAGGTCATCTATCTTTATACTGACTTAATTTGGACCAAGAGGAGAGAGCCACATTTCCAGATTCCACTGATTTTAAGGTTAGCAATTAGGAAAAAGTAGTTAAGCTTGGAGGCAGATTTTAATTCTAATTTGACATTCATCTCTGGCACCATTATGGACATACTGTCATAATGTATGCACATTAATAAAGTTTTTAAAAAAAGGAGTAGAAGAGGACTTAATTAATAGTGTTTAGCTTTAGAACTATCTAACAGAGACTAATGACAGGGACACGTTTCCTGCTTTCTAGTGAAAAAAAGAGCATGTGATGACGTTCCACAAAATACATACATTGCAAGAGATAAATGAAGAGACATTTTCAAGTGTGTGCACATGTGAGATGTCTTTACAGTAATCGAGCATGTGTGTAGCTAGTGAAAGTACAGGTACATTTGAAATCTGAGCATGTTTGACTGTGTGTCTATGACAGATACAGTATGCAAGTCCCTAAGCCTAAACCAGACCGACAAGCGTGACAACGATAAAATCACAGACAGGCCCTTCGGCACAGTTTTCTCTGATGGGTAAAGGGTTTAACAAGCTTCTCTGCCAGCTCTTTTCTTTAGAGTTCATTCACACCATTAAAATAAAGCATTTACCAATCCAACAAAGCAAAAATGCGTGGCCCATTTAATGTGAAGTGAATCGGCACAGACACAATGCTACATGCAAACACAGGCATTTAATGTGATGTAAAACAGAAAAGCAGATACGGTACTAACATAAGTGGCTGTGAGACAAACAGTCAGACACAATAAACTGGTCCCTTTTGGTACAATGGTAGAAAAAAACATTCCCCATGCTGAACACTGCTGTCTCTATGTGTGCTATAGATAACATAAAGGCTGTCAGTACAAGGAAAATGTCAAGTGCTCGTTTTCATTTAGACATAATGTCAATTTGAGAAGCATTCACTTGTCACTAAAAATGTCACCTCCTAGGGCTCCATTTGACCAGTCATCTTATGACAAGGGAGTAGCCCACTCACATGATTTTGTCTGTCCCTTGCATTTCTTTATACAATACAACACATTGCTGACAAAGCAGCAACATTAGGACTACCACAAAATTTCAGAGTTGTATAAAACTGAATGGAAAACTAGGTTAACTGCTTGTTTGCAGTAAATTGGGAGCTACTGTATGATTATTCAGTGCTATGAGAGGTGTTATTTTTCTGCCGGGACACAGCGCTGAACAGATTGTCATTTGCCACCACGTGAGCAGGCTCTCATAAATCTGTAACTGACTGCTATTGCCCTCAGACATCTATAAATCAAACACATTAAACATTTTAAGAGATTTATGGTTGTTTTTCAAACAAACTCAGATGAGTCTGGTAGCAGGCAGTGACAGGCAAGTACAAGTCCGGAGGCACTGGGAGTGAGCGAGGAATACTGTTTTCTAACTAGCACTATTTTTTTGGTGCTAAAATATAACTATAAACAGGTTTTATTAAGAATCAGTTATGGGCGGTCTCGCAATCTTATATCAATTTAACAGATGTCCAATATTTTTCATTTTCAATCCATTGAAGATATTGTGTCATTTATATCGTCCTACTCCTCTTTCCTGACTCCATATGATAACTTCAAATAAATCGACAGCACGCACTACATCAATAATCTAAATGTATCACAGAGTAAGACAGCTGTGTTTATTGAAAAATTGCTTTACATCTCTTTCTTCCCACTTTGAGTGGATGCATGGCTAGCAGGAGTACAATGGATAAAGAGCTGCTTCCAAAACCGAAACAGATTCCGCTGAGCAAGGCATTCGAGAAGCCGACAATGTCTGACCAAAGCAAGGAATGCAGGAGAGAGGTGACTTAAGTGGTCATTTTCTATTTATCCATAGACACGGTACCATTTAAAGTGGTAGAGAACAGAGGTTTCTGTAGATTCATCACATGTAAAGCTACAATTATTTTAAATACCCGTTAAATCCCCATCTGAACAGAGGATTGTTGTTTTTGTTTTGTTTCTTATATATATATATATTTTATTATTGTTCACTATTTTTTAAAACACAAATTATGAACTATTATGAACTAGAAGAATTTGTATCTGTCATGTAATACTGGGTTTCTTTGGACACATTTCCAGGTTGTTATGGCTTAAACATATTATGCTAACCATACATGCATCCCTGGAAAACAAATGCTCACCTCATATACTAAAAATACAATAATTTCTGTGTAATACCATTAGTATCATTTTCAATATTACTAATCAGGATTGCAACATCACCTGATAACTGCACTGTGCATCCTTCTATTCTTCATTTATTGTAAATAAATGTTCACAAGATATATTCTTTACTCAGCCCATAGGTTACACCTCCCTCCTGCTTCATGCCATCTTCAGGTGAATCATTTATAACAGTCAGTCCCAAAGGGTGTCAGAGCCGCTGTCCATGGTGCTGAATCTGGAACCGCATAGGATATACAAGCACAAGGAAGCAGTAAAATCCGCTGATTTCAGGAGTAGAGGTGTTACTATCCACAGTAGTTTGCTATATCGGTCATTTCTTTTCTGCTCTGTGTATGTGTCAATGAGGCTAAAGTTGCTAATAAAATAAAAAGCTACTTGTTGAGTTTCTATTGTTCACTAATGTTGCACTGAAAATGAAAGCTCAATAGTGGAATCAGGCACAAACATAACAGTTTTTTTGGGGGGGGGTTTCAAAGTCAAGGACAGATCCTTAAAGGTTTCATTTACATAATACTATGACATCAAATTTCACCAGCATAGCAATGACTGAACCCTTGATTTGCTGAATTTTCAAGGATGCTTCTGTGGATTCTTACCCCTCTATAGCATCACAACCCTACATCTAAAGTCTATTAAAAATGTTGCTAAATAAAAGAGCCAACTGCTGAAATATGCATGTTACATGTATAAATA
Organism: Ostorhinchus rueppellii; assembly: GCA_030068375.1. Taxonomy (NCBI): domain Eukaryota; kingdom Metazoa; phylum Chordata; class Actinopteri; order Kurtiformes; family Apogonidae; genus Ostorhinchus; species Ostorhinchus rueppellii. Next base: position 27,077,035 of record JAQQZY010000014.1, read on the forward strand.
TAACATAAAATAACACAACATAACACAGTCTATAAATGGGGCATCCAGGAGAAAACAAAAAGCAAATGAGAGACAAAACATTAAGTAATGTAATTTACCAAAAAAAAACAGACTACATTGTTAAATAAGGCACATATTACACAACAATATGTCATATCATGCAATAAGAATTAATTATGAAAAAGAATGTGATGTGAATTTAATCAAGGACAGAAAATGTCTACATTTGTGTCAATTCTAAGCTCTACCCGAAGTTTGTTACAGTACAATAGCAAAATGCTGCATCACCATTATTACTGCTCTGCATTCTATTGTAGGCTACTATATATTCCTGTCTCTGTAAATTTATTATAATTAGCTACATACAAGCTTCAGTTGGCAAAGAGAGCTGACTGAGCCTGTGTCTGGGTTGTTGTTTCCACCTCCATTTGTGTTTTCATTTCTGTCTATTGATAACTGTGTCCAATATACACATTACCAAACCATGAAATGGGGGTAGGACATAACCTGCACAGTCACAAGACTGTTCTATTTATTGATGTATTGATCAATAGGAAGGATTCTTGCCTAGCCAACAAAGGACTTGACTACCAAAGAAGAATCCTTGATGTGGAGAGGCAGCGTTAGTGTTCATATACACTGCCTCTACCTAAACTGCTGCATAATTTCTCTCAAATCAGTTTATATGTGGGGACACTGGAAGTAAGTTCTGTTTTAAGGACTATTTCATTTCATTTTTTTGTCTAACTTTGTACTTTCATCGTCTTTTCATGTGATCAAGGTACAAAAGATGCTATACTAAAAATGGCATCAGGGATGCTCAGACAAACACAAAAACCAAACAAAGACCCACAAAAAAATCTCCCTCTACGAAAAATGACTCACACCTTCATGCAACAAATGTATATATACAGCCCACAGTCATAGAGTTTCCTCCTATACTACATTTGTTGACTAGATCTCCGGCCTTTGAGTGGATTGTCTCATTTGTGGGTTGTGTACACAAACAGAGATGTAATCTCTGAAGGCAAACAGAGAGCTGGCGACTCCACCACTAATTGGCAACAGAGAGGCTGTCACTGAGTGGAAGAATAACACTGAAGCCATGTCATCTCATTAGAAAGAGAAAGAGAGAGGGCATGAGACAGAGTGAGAGAGGAAAAACTAAGGAGAGGAGAGAAAGGGGGTTGAGCAAGAAGAGGAAGGAAGAAAAAGTAGAGGAAGACAGGAGGGAGTTAAGCTCAAATGAAAGCTGGAGAAATCTGCATGTAAATTAAAGGCACACAAACAATCACAACTGGGTAAATATGGCCACACATATGCACCGAAATATTGCATATACATATATAATAAGTCAGTAAATCAGCGGTTACATTTGCATATGTCTGAGTCAATCATAGTGTGAAACATATGATAGCCATTGCTGGTACATGTTTTTAGTTCCATATCAGTTTTTAATCAAAATCAGGTGTTTATACTACATACATACCCTATTTATTCAGAGGATTGCACTGTTTTTCACCTTTATAAAATGAAAATAATGTCCTTCTGAGGTGACAAATACAAATTAAAACAAAGAATATGTACTTGGTTTGTAGAGAAAGTTAATCACTTCTTCTTTGAATGCCGTAGGTACCGATGTTCAAAACAGATTACAATGTTGGTGTAATTGACTTATTCACCCAACTGAGCATAAAACAGTTTGTGCATTTATTTATAATAATAATAATAATAATAATAATAATAATAATAATAATAATAATAATAATAATAATAATAATAATAATAATAGTTTAGATTTTTATAGCGCTTTTCAAGGCACTCAAAGTGCTTTGCATTATTGAGCCATTATTTATCTACAGTATGTGGTTTTTATTTGTCACATATGTTCACCCTGTCAGTGTCTTAGGCCCTTAAGGCCACATAACTGCACATGACGTAAGAAAAGTTACAAGACATAATAAATGCCATGCAGAGTCAGTGAATGGCTGGCTCGACTGTCGCATTACCAGGCTGAATGTGACTCCAGTGTATCCTTGCCTATATCTGACACATCTGTGTGTTTGTGTGTGCATGCCTAGGAAAGAGCAAGAGGAGGCTGTTAACTGTCACATTTTCTCTCCTTTCGGCAATGCATCATTAGGTAGAAACATGGCTCCCGGCCCCCCTCTGAGTGAGATGAAGGCTAGGAGGGACTGATGGTTGAAGGGAAAGAGGACGACAGGGAGAGAATGATAAAAAAGGAGGCAAGAAGGGAGGAGGAAAAGCTGCAGCAAATGACAGCAGGGGGGTTATGCACACAGATGAGATGCAAGAAAGCAAGATATAAAGAGAGAGAGAGATAGACAGGGAGTCAGAAAGAGTGAGAGAGGGAGAAATGAAAAAAAAAATGATTGAATCGTGTAACATTTTTTATTTAAATGATTTAATGTTTAATACTGTGGCATGTCTGTTACCTAAGTTTTGCTTTCCAAAAAAGTGTTTACCAGAGCTTGCAACAAATCTAACAAACTCCAACACACAGTTGAATAAACTGTATAAACAATCTGGAAGAGTGAGGGGAATTGGGCTGAAAACACTTCTATGAGCAAACCTTGCAGAAAAAAAGAGTGAGAAATTTAAAATATGAATATAAAATCCTCTCCACTGTCTCTCACATAGGGGTCAAGGATCCATATTTGAAATGTTCAAAAACATTTGCTCACCGGCTTGTCAAAACCCAATTCTCACCCTGTTACTTGTTTCCAAGTGTATGTGTCTGAAGGTGCAAGTTGTGTGCAGTCTGTGCACCCCTCCGATATGCTGTAAACCAGAGTTGTTGACTGTGGAGGTTACTCAAAGTGCAAGGCTCACTCTGTCAGTAATCATGTTTGTCCTTCTATTACACTGAGAAGAACAAAAGGATGAAAAAATAAGAATGCGAAGGTCAGAGGAGACCAGAGAAAACCAGAGGAGAAGAAAACAGATAGTATAAAACGTTGGAAATGTGCCTATTTGATTGCTATGGAATGTCAGTACATTTCAGTCACGATGCACAGCTAATTTTATTGGGATTGGTGGGGTAAGAGAGGCAGAGATGAGAGGAATAAATTGGAAGGATGGAGAGAAACAGTTAGAAGGGGTGAAGGACAGGCTGTAAAGAATGCTTGCTTTAGATGCAGTTTGTCCCTTAGATTTGTCATCTGACACTATCCTTCACACTCAGCACTTTTAGTGGAGTGGGACTGCTGAGAGCTTCCCCTCGAGAGGCGGGAACGGCATCGGCACATACACACTCACAAATAAATAGGTGGCATCTTTGAAATATGGAACAAAAGTTTCAAGTTGAGCTGTTTTTAAAAATATCGAATTGCTTCTCCATCACTGTACGAGGCTAGTTTCTACTGTCAGCGAAAACAGTCCAGTTCAGTGAAGTACCCAACGTAACATGCTAGCCATAAGGTGCGTATTGAACTTTTTGAGTCTAATAAATAGCTCATGAACGTCAGAATATGAACGGTAGAGAAAGAGGTCAAGTGCACAGTTTTGATCTTGGCATCGCTTCGTTTGTCTGCTAAAGCACGGAGCATCTGCACACAAAGCAGCAGTCATTACCGGCTTTCTGCTCCTCAGATTACAAAGATTGCTTTTTATATAAGAAAATAATAATGTTTACAAGAAGAAAAACAACTGACAAAATCAAACAGTGATGGTTATGGTGGTTTTACAGCTGTCCATAAATAACAAAGACACTTAAACAGGGCTTAAGAAATGACAGACAGTAATACATAAACAGTAAGAAAAAAATAAGATAGAAGTTGCTGATCCCTTTTTGCACTTTTTTTGGAATCTGTTTTATCCTCCTCCTCCTAATCACAAACAGTGTTGCATTGCCTGGAAAAACTCATCATCTAATTACTGTATTTTATGACTTCTCATATGTCTTGTGGCAGCCTGTTAGTGATTATGGTGTTATTGATCAAAGCTGTCACGAGCCTACAGGAAAATTACAGTTTGAATATTTCCTCAACCGCCAATTTCTTGTGGGAAGGCGAGTCTCAAAACCACTTCATACAGTTGAGCTCTTCAGCAGTCTCTTTGGAAACTAGTTTGTTCAAATGGTTCATCCTGCGAGGAGGAGAAACGTAATTTAATAAATCCCCTATAAATTAAAACGTGACAGGGGTGCATATTGACAGAAACAAGTTAATCCTGCTGTGAATAGGGAGAAGAGTGGGCTTTGGAAAATAGAAATAATATTGTAGAATTAAGACATGGCCTACTGTATGGACACTGGACTAAAAGTGTACATTCGCACACAGAAATGCACTTAAAAACCCACAGACTCACAGTGTCCAATTAATGAAGCCCAAAGGGATAAACACACAGGCAGAGGCAGACAAACATAGGAATATAAACAGATTTACAAAAAAAAAAAAAAGAATAGATGTGACGCCATGTGTGCAACCTAAAAACTAAAGCAAGCCTCTCAGCTAAGGTGTATTCTAGTTTTCTGTACTTTTCTTTTCCTAATGTCTAACTTCTGGACTTTTCTTTTCCAAATGTCTTTTCCTAAAGCTCTATAAATGCACTATAACATTCATGAGCCAATAAATGACCTTCAACCATACTGCAGCTCCATGAGAAAAAAATAAAGAAAACAAGAGGGAATGCAATAAATCTGTTTTATTCTAAGTGGATTGTTGACTCTGGTGCTCTGTGCAGGGTTATTGCTTTGCGAAGCTATGGAGCTGATATATGGAATGGGTGGAGATAGTTGGAGTGAGATTGTTGATAGGTTTATTGAAATGTCACAGTGAGTTGTGAATGCGTACAGAGTCTAGCAAAGAGAGCTGTTGGATAACTTAGGTTAAATATGTATATTCTGTGTGTTTGCATCACGTACAAAATATTCTTATAAAATGCAGTAATAACTGTGACTGTTTAAAAAAAGGGTAAATGACAGATATAAAGGTTTAAAGGTGTTATACAGACACTTTATTGAACTCAGCTTTAGGGTTACTAGTTGGTTTTAATAAAACCTAATAATTAGGGGTGTAATGGTGCACTCATTTGCACTGAACTGTTTCAGTTTGGGGCCTTCAGTACAATATGGAGGTGTACTGAATGAATATATGCAGCCTATGTGAAGAAAATAAACACTCACCTTACAGTTCCAAACGAACCTTGAAGTGGAATGCAAACAGTATGAGCAGGGAGGCCACAAGTGGAACCTATGTGCAGTGTTTGATATCTTAGACCAGTGTTTTTCAATCTTGGGGTCAGAACCCCACATGAGGTCACCTGGAATTCAAATGGATTCGCCTGAAATGTCTAGTAATTGATTTAAAAAAACAAAAAAAAAACCTCACTAATAAAAAACATATGGTGAGTTGAAGGAGACAATCTCAATACATAAAGCCATGACACCACTGTGGTACTGTTTATCTTTCTAATGTTCGCTGTGGTCGGTTTCAGATGCTGCAGCTCTTTCATAATTCATAGTTTGAGTTATTCTTTGTTCAGTATTAATTGTCACCCTTGTATATACAAGCTGGACTGACTGTACAGATATTAACCACGGAAAATAAAATTCTCACTTTGTGCAGTAATCTGAACCTGGCTTTTCTGCCTCCATCCATAATAATATACATTATATAGACTAAATGTCTGTTTGTTTGCAACATAGTATAGCAAACTATTACAAGATCAAAAACATTCATTTCTGGGAAAAAAAATTATCTGTTTTGAATGTCTGGGGTCACCAGATATTTTTGATGTCAAAATGGGGTCACGAGCCAAAAAAAAAAAAAAGTTTGGAAACCACTGTCCTAGATGGACCACACACCATCCACATGCTGAAGGTGAACCAGTATGGCAGCTCAGAGCAGCATCTCAGGTACAAAGCAAGAGCTGGAACACCCTCAGTCTTCTCTAAGGTTGCCGATTTGGGAGCATTTCAGATTCCCTGTCAGTTATGTCACTGGAGAGCGACAAGTCGACAAAATAAGAGCGGTGTGTCGGCATTGTTTTTTGAAGATCGGTTATATTTTAAGTTTTGTTTTTCATGAAATTGGTCTTCTTCACTGTAACGAAAACATACCGAACCGAAATGTTTCTCTACAGTTACACTCCGACTTCAGGGTTCTCCCCAGACAATGGAACAACAGCACTGCGCCAGGGTACTGCTACCTTAGTGCCGCTATACTCTAGAGCTGCAACTATCGAGTATTTTTGGAATCGGGTATTCTGTCGATTATTTCTACGATTAATCGAGTACTCT
>JAQQZY010000014.1:27103111-27113753 GCA_030068375.1 Ostorhinchus rueppellii
TATTATTATTATTATTATCATTATTATTATTATTATTATTATTATTATTATTATTATTATTATTATTATTATTATATAAGGCTATGCATTTTTTACATACTGTCTTTTTTGTTCACAATCCATTAGGTAACTATGATTTGACAAAAAAAAAAAAAAAAACATTGAGAATATTCTAATTACAATTTGAGTGTGACTAATTCCATATTATCACCATGCATTCAGCTGTAACATAAAATCATAGTCTTTTGTGATCATATAGCTGCATGATTGACGCCGCAATTGTGACTCAATTAATTGTGGAGTTCTACTTTGTTGATGTGTGGTGTGTTGTAGTCATGCTTCTTTATTTGAGTACTGTTAGTTCTGTATAGTAGCAGCTACGCTTTTGCCTGTTGAATTCAGGACAGTTCTGCATCTGCAGGTTTTTTAAAAAAGGACACATTTTGGTCTTTTATCAGTAAAAACAATAGGTCAGACAGTCTCACATTTAATGAAAAGGGTATGGTTCAGTCTGGGGTAGCTGCATTGTCTCCACAGTGTGACCCTTCCCGGCCTTCTGTACAATGATAGCTAGAGCCTTGTGTCTTAATGTCTATAAAATGACAGGAAGATATTCCCTTCCCTCTCTCTCTTTATCAGTGTCTCCTGACAGTCTAGCTCGCTCAGTCTCTTTTTGCCTTGTCTCCTTCCCTGTGTGGTTTCCAGGCCCATGACTGTTGGCTCCATTGCTATGCTTCAAGTGATCTGCACGCTGAGTTTTAAATGTTTAATGTCTCGTTGACAGACCCGGTCCCTAGTCATCCATCCAGGAGGGCCAGAGCAGGATAGAGCAGGGTGAATGTCTCGCCTTTTCGAGGCAGATTACAGATGCAGAGAGACCCTGATCAAGAGCTCCAAAAGGTGAGGGAATAAATCTCCCCTGACAGGAAGGTTGTGTTAGCCTTTGCACCCCATATCGCAACAGAGGTGATGGAGCAAAGTTGGTCTAAGCTAGGCCACCTGTGGAAAGAGTGCAAAAGGGAGACAGGGAAGGTAAAATGACAGAAACACACTGTGGTGGGTACAGAGAGCTAGAGAGAAAAAGACCGAGAGAGAGTGTGATGAACGGTAACATAGGAATCCAAGAAAAGATAACAGGTTTTGACAGATGAAAAGAGAATAGAAACGTTGACGTGTGTGGGAAAAAAAAAGAGACAAGGATGAATAAGGAAAGTGGTGGAAAATGGTTGAAGTGGCAGAACCTGAAAAGGTCATAGAAAGTTTTAGGGGCTGATTCTGTATTGCATGGAACAAAAAGAAAATGAAGAAGAAGCTGGAATGAGGTTAAGGGGGGAAAGTAACTAAACTGACAGATGAAAGACAAGATACTGGCAGCCCACTCAGGCAGAATTCTACCACAGAGACGTATGACAGATGGAAAGCAGCCAGTTGAGGGACAAGAGAGAAGGAGGTAGACAATAGAGACAGATAAAAGTAGAGAGGCTACTGAAAGAATACAGATAAATATTATATGGTGTCTGGAAAAGATTAAAATGCACTGGGGTAATGGAGAGGATGAATCAAACTGGGAAGAAGAAAATCGGGAAAGCAGGGAAGAATATAAGAAAGAAATGGGAGAAAAAAATTAAGAAAATGTGAAGTGCCCAAGATGAGGGAAATCAGGAAGGAATAAGATGTAAAATTAAGTAAGAGAGACAGAAAAGTAGATTTTTCACATCTTAACTGACATTTACATTTAGGCCAGAACTGGGAAGAGTTGCTACCCTGGGCATATCCCACTGACAATATGACATTTCCAGAGGAAAGTGATGGGAAAGAAGAGGAAAAAATAGCAAATGAGGTTTCACCCCTAACCACCACTAAAATATTCAACAACCAGTCAAGAAAAGCTAAAAGGCAAGTCCAATATAGCATGGCTTGTCAAATTCATTTGATCAATCACATAAAAGAGGAGTCAGGAAATAAAATGCACCTTCGGAAAATTCCCACCTAGCAAGTCTATTGCACTTGTTTTTCAATATACAGTAATACATAAGAATCAGAGAAACTTGATTTGCCACAGCCACACTTTTATCAAAAGGAAGAAATAGGCTTCAATTGCTCTGCCTGCCTACTGTAATCAGAAGACAATACGTTTATGCATGAGTTTAAAAAACATCATAAACTATCAAACAATAGAGATGTCCAACGTCCAGTTTTCTATGGTAGTTAATGGAAAAATGATATCAAATCATATTAATCAAATTTCATTTACTTGTCCGGCTCTGAGCTCCTGGCAATGATGGATTTAAGCACAAAATAATGATGGGCACATTTAGCAGAGGCAATTTCTATGGCAACCACAAATTATTTCACCGTAAACAACAACAACAGCAGCAGCAAAGAACACAAGCAAGCTCATTAGGGATGGTTAGATGCACATCTCCAGCTCCTGCAAAGCACTGTGGGTAAGGGAATGGGGGCCGGGGTGGGGTAGGGTAGGGTGGGGTAGGGTTGTGTGATGCATTTGCAACGCCGAAACCTCATTTATTCCATACGGACAGAATGCAATGGGAGAATGAAACACAGGAATGAATGATGGGTGGAGGTGCAGTGGAGCAATAAGGGAAGAAAGGAAGAAAGAGTGAGAAAACAACAGGAAAGACCGAGACAAAAGAAGAGAGAACGAGAGATTGAGTGATCTGCCTTATTTCCGAGACAACTCCAATGACAGAGCCATTCTTCATTAGCCAGTCTCTTTAGAGTGTATATGTCAACCCTGGCGGCCAGACAACTGCAGAGGAGTGTGATCATAATTTATCTATTTAGAATACAGAGGGGAGAAGGCTACAGTGTCGTGCAAAGCTATTAGCTGAGCTTTCCTGCTGTGGTGTGCAGTGAAGTGCAGTGACAAATTACATTGAAAGCAACTACGGAGATAACTGAAGTCAAAAATAAACTTTGTACGACACAGTATGTAGATGTAATGTTGCATACTGTAGACACACACCTATATATCATTATAACAGAGACATTATTCTATGTAATTTTCTCACACTTGAACTCATGTATGTCAATGTATATGATTTAGTTTTGCACAGTTTGCAAGCATCTTCATAAATCACCTGTGCAGACAGCTGTTGTGATAGTGAAAATAAATAGTCAAACAAATAACTGTAATTAATGATTTGCCCTTTTCTGTAAATTTAAAGCTACCTATATAATATACGAAATAACTGCTGAACAAAAAGATGGAGCTAGAGGTTGGCAGGCGTCTGCAGCTATGTGGACGCTAAACCGGTCCATTGCGGTAAAGCCGTAAGGCGAACATCTCAATTTACCGGTTGATCTACGTTCTGACTCTCACCTATGGTCAGGAGCTCTGGGTAATGATCGACATAATCAGGTCACAGGTACAAGCGGCCGAAATGAGTTTCCTTCGCAGGGTGGCCGGGCTCAGCCTTAGAGATAGGGGGAGGAGTTTGGATATCCGAGAGAGACTCGGAGTAGAGCCGCTGCTCCTCCATGTCGAGAGGAGCCAGTTGAGGCGGTTCGGGCATCTGGTGAGGATGCCTCCTGGACACCTCCCTGGGGAGGTGTTCTGGGCATGTCCGCCTGGGAGGAGACCTCGGGGCCGACCCAGGACACACTGGAGGGATTCTATCTCTCGGCTGGCCTGGGAATGTCTTGGGATTCCCCTGGAAGAGCTGGTGGATGTCGCTGGGGAGAGGGCCATCTGGGCCTCATTGCTGAAGCTGCTGCCCCTGCGACCTGGCCCCGGATAAGTAGAAGATGACGAGTACGAGTAAAAAGAGCAAATTACTGGCATGATTAACCCTTTATAGGGCACTCATAGAAATACTCTGAAATTCTAAATTTCAACCTTAGTGTGTTATTGCAGGACATAAGTCTTTATTACTTGTGTGAAACTTTTCAAAATGTTTTATTGTTATGTAGAAAATCAAGGTCAATGCAGTTACCATTTTAACATTTGGTTCTTTGCTTGTGAGAAAAAAATAAAAAGTATGTATAAAAAATACAAGAAAAACACTTGTAAGGTGAAAGGAACATGTATTTTAGAACATTAGAAAATCACATTTAGAGCATTACAACAGCATGCGTGCTGATCCAGACCCCTGTCCACACCCACATAATCCTCTGAACATCATTCCTTACATTAGTACCATTACTTCCTGGTACCTAACAAAGCAGGTCCAGTCACTGTTCATGCACAGGTGGACCTTACAGACCCTGGAGACCACATTGGACCTGATAGTGTTGCCTCACTGTTCTCATTGTAACTATTGATGTCACTGTGTTGTAATGTGAGCCAAAATTACCAAAAACAGTCACTTGATTATAAGTAACTTGAATATACAAAGTCTAGCTTTGAAATATACAGAGATAAATGATAACGGATATCAAATAAATAAAAGAGTATTAGTGAAATCTCAAAGTGATGAAAGTAGAAATAGTGATAGAAATGCAACATGTCTGTAAGTTTCTTCCATCTGTTTTTATACCAGTGAATGGAGATGATGATCACAATTATGTAAATTAACTACAGTTAGATGAAATAATTATGATAAGATGATTACGCAGTAATTGCACCTTTGTGAACTAACTCCCATTCTGACATATTTTAGTATAATAAGGTGTGAATTATAATATTTATAGTGCAATTCTGTAATCTAACTCATTATTCTCTTCTGCATTTTACCCATCATGGGCCTGTCAAATTCAAATTACTTGGAAAAGGAAATGCTATTTTTAGTTCTTGTTACATGCTTTAAGTGACTGAATTACACATAAGGTTTTAAATACATTAGAATACAGTGAGTATGATTAAATGTGACAAATGCATAAATAAGTGATCAACTTCAAACTTTGACTCACATGGAGATAAGTAGAAGCTATGCAAGTTCTACTGGGAACTAAGGTTTAATCCCAAGCCAGATCATCATGTCAAGTTAGTTTTTAGTCCATCAGCATAATGAACCAATTGAAGGAATTTCGAGGACAAAATGTTTGTGAAAATATCTTGCAATATGCATTCCTTTTTGGGCTTTCCTGACATTTATGTCAGAGACGCCCTTGGCCTAAGTCATTTGACCCTCAAAGCGTCCAAATTTGAACTGTTCAACATCCTTTTTTTTCCCCGCTGATCCCAGGTGTGAGTGTAATTTTGTCCCGAATTAAAGCCTGGGTACGCTGAAGGACACAGCCTGCAAACAGAGGAGAAAACTAACAACAAGGCTGAACCTTCACAAACAAAGCTAACAGCATTAAACAGTATCCCAGCTTTCTGTCGCCAACCTACTTGTCATCTCTAGCTTTTAAGATTCAAGTTAAAGACCTTGTCCTTCAATGTCCAACAAAGTGAAAGAAGCACCGAATGCATAGGATCCAGCCTCTAACTTGTAAAAAGTAACCATATAGTGACACTCTATATAGCACATGCACAATCAGCATAAATAATCTGGGTAAATAAAGTTAGAAAATGCCAGTGAACTGAAAAATACTTGGGCATTTTCTGAGCTCTTTGCCACTCTGGTTCTTTAATGGCTCTTTCCATCACAGAGTAATCTTTCCATTTTCTCATTTTCAGATCGATAGGGACTCAGGGAGAATGAAAGGCCTATTTCCTCTCAAATAGGGATAAAGCTTAACCACACAGGACTGTCTCATGTTTTCTAATCATGTCAGCCAGACTACAGGACCAGATGAAGTGGTGGCGGGGGTAAGGAACGAGTCAGTCTTTGAGTTGTAGTACACATACTAAAGTTAAAGTGATTCCAGTCTGCTCGGAAACGAGAAGCTGTGGATGTTTAAGGGATATAAATAACACTACATCATTAGCATGGTGCAATTTTAAAGGGATGCGAAAGAGAGTCGACAGGGAGAATAGCTTCAGTAAAGCAGTAACTGCAAGTACAGACACTGAAAGTACTAGTGAGTACTGTATGGGAACGGAACACTTCAAACACCCACTCAGACGCATATGCTGTGTGTGGTTTTGTGTAATGCAGGACAATCGAGTAGCTGAAAGACTTAACAAGAGTGTTTCTCCCCTTCATTCTTCCAGCAGAAACATGTCCCCCGGTGTCTGACCCCAGTGCTTAGCTTTGCCTGTAAACAAAGGGCCCTGACAGACATGTTCAATTAATCGATGCTTTTCTCACATATCACAATGCAGTTTTCCGAGACTCATTCATTGCTCCAGGGTACTAGCTTATACTCCGACATTACCACGGTGCACTGCTGTACTGCTGCAGACCTTCTAAGCCCTAGGGAGCATCTCACAGTACACACAGGCAGAGTAATAACATAGTATTAATGAATATTGACATGAGAGGTTGACTCTAACCTCATGTTAAATTGTTGGCTATAGTGTTATCTAAGGTTATGATGCACAGAGCGGCCTTTAAAAGTTGTATTTGTTGTCTGATGAGAGTACCTGTCCAACAGAACACCAATGCACAAGGAGTGCCAACAGAGGCCATCTGCAAAACATTGCCTTTTGCATTGAAGATACAACTTTACCTGTAGGTGTTCTAGTTCAATATATTATTAGCATTCAAGTTTCACATTAGCCCTTTGGCTATTGCAATATTAACATTCAAGATATGGCTAACAAGATCATCAGCATGCAGGCAAATGCAAGCCTGAGTTAGATTTGAGGCTCAGGTAGCATTAGCATGCAAAGGATCGTGAAAGTTTGTGGTGGAGATGGAGGAGGGTCTGGGCTAAGTGATTAGCAAAAGGAGCTCCTGCTTCACATGCAGGATCAGCACCGGGTTCTGTCGCAGCGTTAAAGGCTAATGAAACAGAGCCAGGGTGAGAGAGAAGGAATAAGCTAGGGGGAGAGTCACTATGATCCTTACACAGAAGCCATGATCACACATTAACGATGAGGGTCTCACTGTCAGGCTCCAACATGTGCAAGCCCACTTCTCTGTTTTTGTTTCATGCAGGTATGGGCATATGGGTGTGCAGTTTCATTCAATTATGTAAAAGTAATCACAGATTCACATACACGACCACACACATTTCACAGGCTTGTGGTGTTTTGGCAGTAACCAGCCTGTTTACGAGTGGATATCCCAAGGTCCCTGTGATTAAAACAGCTCCAAAACACTCCTGACACTCCATTACCCAGCATGCCCCGGGTGAAGTCGGATTGTACATATTGATTTCACGCCTCATTAGACTTCCTGTCTAACAATGTCATTGTTCTTCCTGGTTCTACAGAATTCTGCATCGTTCAGAAATGACCAGGTATAACTCTGGGAGGGGATGGTGGACACATAACAAATGAACACATTAATATTTAGTCTGGGTGTGATGAAACTTTAAGGGGAAACCTTGGCAGCTTTGTAGACTTTCAAACCAGTCTTTATATGTTGGCAATTACTATAGAAGTTCTGTGGCTCATAAAGTGCTACAGGACAGAACCAACACATCCTCACAACCAAACAACAGCATAGGTGGATTGGCAATAACTCCTAAGAACAAATATTTGAATGTTCATAGATTTGCTGATCTTAAAGATGGATTAGCACCCCTATAGGCCGCAGGAGGAACTGCACAAAAGGGAAGAAGCATGATATGGTAAGGACAGGGTTCAAACATGACTTGTAAAGGGTTATAGAAAGACTAGATAGGATTTTTTTTTTTTTTTTTTTTAAATTGCATGATGACTGCTATCTCAACTACAAATGCATGAACACAGTGTTAAAATAACACTCACTTTGTTTTGAAATGGGACATGAAGAAAGGTTTGTGCCCCACCAAGATGTCTGCCTTAATTTAACACGGAAAACTTTTATCCAAAAGTGACAGTACTGGGTATTTTAGCACTCAAGCAATCAAACAATGTATTTTTTCAGGTTATATTGGGCACCATAGAACATCCATGTCACATTTTCACTTTGTCATAATAAATTTCAACACTATTTTGATTTTCCTCCAACATGTGCATGTGCCGAATAAAAGCTTGGCTACAGCTGCTACAGCAACGACTAAATATAGTGACTAATACAGACAGCACGTATTGACTTGGACTTTATTTCAGGTGTGTGAATTATCTTGGAGCCAAAAACATGCTCTACAACATTTCTTTTTTGTTTTAGATTTTCCAATTCGAAGCACATCTTCATTAGCTTTGATGAAAAAGTTTCCGTGAGAAAGTTTTTCGTCTTTTTTGGTGAGCCTCCCAGCAGTTTTAGTGAGTTTGTGTTGGATCATTTATCCCTGCCACAGAGAGTGTACAAACAGCATTGTACTGTGATTCCACTTTCACTGATTGACCTTCAAACTGTAATTGGCAAGTCTGGTTTGGTAGTTGTCTCAGAATGCTGTGTATTGGATGGCTGCCAGTGAAACTCAGCTCTCTCTTTTCAATCTCCCTTTTCTTTTCTACCAAACAACACATTCTCCAAAACTCCACATTATCTACCTGTGCTCTCTCTGTCCCTTCTCTCTTTCCTTTCTATTTCCACATCTTCTTACTTTGTCTCCCCGCCCTTTTTCCTTCTCACTCAGACACACTTTGTATGAGTTCCACGTTCTACCTCACCTCTCCCACACACTCTCTGTCCTCCTGCTCTCGCCCACTGGCCCATAGCAGTTGCAGTCACATGTGGCCTGCCAGCTCCCAGTTATCACAATGTTGACACTACAGTGGGTCCTGGCTGGGCGATGACGCCTAAATGGACAGTTGTGGCAGCACAACTGGCAAACATAAACTCATGCACGTTAACATGTAATCAACCACACACAGCTAAACTGCCAAAGACCACATCAGCCTTTGGGCCAAATAATAATTCTTCCCCCACTTGCAAGGCAGGGCAATGCTGCTGATCACCACTCTTTTCAGCCCCAGACACCCCCTCCTGCAGATGCTCTTTTAGTTACTAAATGACAAGGGGATACTGTTTACCATGATATACCTCCCACAAAATCTTACATGAAATCATTACAGTTCACCTTGGTAGTTTTCAGCTTAATCTAAAAACTACAGTCATCACCAAGATCAAGCGTCTTACATTAAAACTGCAGCTGGCATTTGTGAGTGAATCATATGTCCTAAAGGCAGCAGAAAGACACTCCATGCCTGGACGGCAAGCGCATTATTGCTCTCCACTGAACGAGCGGATAAAAATGCAACTCCTAGAAAACTGCTTCACTGCAGTAAGACAGGTTTGACTACACAGTGTAATCAGATATCTGTGTTTGTGTGTGCTATTGTGCATGTGTGTGTCCAAGCTTTTCTTGCTGACGCTGTTTACTGGCAGGGGAGGGCGGTTTCTTCCCTACCTAACAGACAAGATCCAGTGTACTTCTTCACAGGACACACAGACACACAAAGAGACTCGACAGAGGGCACATGAATGGATATACAGTAGTGTAAGCATGAATACATAATATACAGACAATATAGTATGTAGTACAAGTGACACAGCTGGACACACATTCAACACACACACAGTCAGAAAGTACTGTATGCCTAGTGGCTAAATGATCTGTTCCCATACTGGCACAGTGAAAGAGACAAATGTTGAAGGACACCAAGGACACAGAGAGTAAAAGAGCTCAACCCAATTTTCAGCCTGAAAACTACTGGCAGAGGGGCTGGCAGATCTGTTCAAAGCACAAAACGCTTTCAACCAGTGCATACACACCCTGAATGCCCTGTCAAACTTCTAACTGTAAAGTTGTATGACAGTGTCATTTCAAAGTTGAGCTGCCATAGCAGAAAACGTATTATGCAGGTCAAATGCAAAGTGTTATAAGTACAACCTTACCCAGTGCTGTTATAGCTGTGAGAAACTACAATTTGCAGTAGGTTGCAAACCTCAAGGGTGCATACATTTACAATGGTATTATTAACTATAAAATAAGATTTGTTCTTGTTTGTGACATGATTGAAGAATTACAATATTTTTCATCAACTGCATGAGCATGTGTGAAGATTAATTTCTTCTCCATAATTATGACCCTGACACAGAGTTAATTTACTACAGCTGCAAAACACAGCAGTCAATCTCAGCAATAGACAGTGTCGGTGAACGGGACAGAATCAAAGAAAGAGAAAGGTTTGACACTTAAATGACTCCCACTGACAAATCCAAAAAGCTCAAGTGGCAAACTAAAATCTAAAAAAAGTATAAGCTGCAAACATGAGACACATACAGTGCACGAACTAACTTTAGAAGCAACTTTTAAAAGTGCTAGGAGTATCAAAATGTTGAGCATATGCTCAGTCAATAACTAGAGCAATATTGAAGCTTAGAGAAAGCATTTTATCAAAAGGAAAGTTTCCAACTCACTCGAAAGGCCAATGAAGTGCACTCAAACTCTAGCAAAGAAAAGGAGTCTGGAGAATAACGGGCAGTCTAGAGGAATGAATACATTACCCTGTCTACTATGCAGAAGACCTTGCTATGTTCATACACAACTGAAAGCCTCTATCAATTGTGAACCCCTGATAGAACGAGTGGTTTATGGGTAGTTGAACACAATGTGCATTTATTAACAAGATGGCAAACAGAATGACCCTGATGGCAACAAAAAAAATGTCAACAAGAATGAAATGATTAGATATGATTGCCTCTTTCTAGTTGATTGATCCGTTTTTTCTCGGCAGCTAACTTCGTTAGCT
>JAQQZY010000014.1:27114264-27135060 GCA_030068375.1 Ostorhinchus rueppellii
TTGTAAAGTGTCATGAGATAACTTTGTTATGATTTGGCGCTATATAAATAAACTTTGATTTGATTTGATTTGACTTTTTAGATAAGATAAGATAAGATAAGATAAGATAAGATAAGATAAGATAAGATAAGGTTAATAATACTGATACTGTACAAAGCATAAACTGTAAACTGTAAAATTGTAATCATGGAATTAATAATACACATGGTATCAAAAGTCTCTATGAAAATTTGGAGAATCGGAGTGTGGATCGCAGAATGAAAATTATAGTATCATTACAATGATGATCAGTAATGTCCATTTCTGAAAGCACTACCTTATTACTGTCCCACACTGTCTCCTGTAAATACTAACACATTTTCTCCCACACAAATGTCTTGCACAAAAGGTTGACAAAAAAGAATATGTATAATAAAAACACTAAAACACATTTAAATAGTGCTTGCATGAATTAATATATGTGGGAGTCCATAATTTTAACCTAGGTAAAGATGCAAAATACATTATGAGAAGCACTAAAAATGCAATCAGTAATGAAAAACCAGCCAGAGCTGCTTCGGAAATAAGAATTCAAAGCTAATAAAAGACTATTAGAATCATACACCTAACCTGAAAGTCAGATCTGATTTAATGTTAAGTGAAATTTTGCGCTCGGACATAAAAAGCTGTGATCTTATGGCTGGTGGCCGCTTAAATTTGCACCTTAAACACAGAGCATCACCTTTCTTTAGCCAAAATATTTTTTTCTCATGAAAGACTTGGTTGCTTCTGGGTGTTTAGAGCTGCAAACATAACAGCTTCAATTAAACTTATTAGAGGTGGAATCACTAAAGCACAATGCCAGTCAGGGACAAAGCAAAACAAGGAAATTAGCATTTAGCGAGAAACCCAGTTAAACTGCCAGGGTTTATTCCAGGAACAGAGCAGGACATTAACACGAGCTAAATGGATATATGCAGAAAATTGACAGATTGTAGAGCAAATCAGCACCAGTTAAATTGGTCTCTCCGGAGTTTTCCCAAGGCAAGTTGAGACATGATGCAACAGAGTGCAAAGCATCTTGAGCAACTCAAATGGCTTTAACTGAGGTAGTACAGGAGCAGTTAAATATGAAAAATTAAACCACAGAGACAGTCCGTTGACATTCGTCTGAGAGTGTGGAGATTCTGAGGTTGTTTCCAGCTGAGCTCATTGTATTTTTATCTGTGCTGGCAACACACAGGTAACCCAAAGAAAACATTCCTTTAAAAATGTATCCTATAGGCTTACTCAAGAAATGTCTTAAAATGCTAATATATGCACAATATGGCTGTTAAATCAATTGAATTATAATAATATGCTATAGCAATAGAATGCAATACATCCTCCTCAAGTCACATTTGAGGCATAATGTGCCAATTCTTAGTGCATGTCTAGAATGATAACTTGAATAAAAAGTTTTCTAGGGACTTTGTGTGCTTTGGGGAAGAAACATAGCATGCCTAAAGAAAACCTGAGCTGACGGGGGATAGTGGTGATAAAATATGTGCAAAACATAGAGATTTGGCTGTCCGAAGTTTTGAAATAAGAAAAACATTTTTTTAACCTACAGGGTCTAGCTTTTTTTTATTCATTCACTATGTATCCTCTCCATCCTGAGGACTTTCTGCCCTACGTAAACAGAAAGTGCAGGGGTAAGTAAACCCATTTAAAAGGTGATGAAGAATCACAGACAGTCTGGTCAGCTATAGCTCTCACTCCCCTCCACTGAAACTGCATTAATTCAATGCTAAACTACGTGTGAGAGCATCTCAGACTTGATTTCTTGAGCCTTCGGGGCTAACAGTGGTTAGAAATCATTTTTATGATAATAGGATATAAGAATATAAAACATATCACAAGACAACTCAGACCATATAGAACTGATGGAAAAACATAATACAGGTCTCCAGTTCATCTTCTCAAAGTATGAAAGATTTAGCACATTTTTATCTCTGGAAGCAAATAAGTTCCAAAAAAAAAAAAAAAAAAAAAAAAAACAGAAGTCAGCCAGTGTAACACAACCAGTCAACATGATGACACACATAACTCTGATCAAGGCAGAATTAAGAAAGCTGTGCCATTGTAGATTAGATTTAATGCCTGTAACAATACCACCAACGGGGAGCATGTTTCTTCTTATGTCAATGCAAGAAGCCAACAATGAGAAAAACCATCGGTGTTTTCGATAGTCTGCCTGGATGTTGCCATTTATAAAGCAACATACACACAGTGAGCCTGTCAGTTCAGCAAACCATCAACCTCATATATATATATATATATATATATATATCGTTTACAAATTTCTGAAAATAGAGTACTAATATATAGACACCTTTGTCACTAGAACAAATTTTACCAAATTTTTTTCAATCAAAAATGCTGAAGCAAGAGTTTGGCTAAAAAAGGATATTTCGGGGGGTACTCCACTGTAAAAAGTTTGAGAACCACTGATCTGAAGTGAGTTAAGTCCCCATACTGAGTCTAAGCCCATAAACACACACACTCCGTGTCCCCATAACATGAGCAATATTTTCTCACAAGTGCATACTAACACACACATACAGTCACAAGTAGACAGATGGTGTGTACCAAACACAATCAAAGCATGTTCGCATTCTCACATGTGTCCTCTATGAAAGAAATACTGTGGAAAAAGAAGGGTATATCAGGCAAAATGATTTGTCCCAAAGGGAGGGAGCTGGTGAGGTTATAAATAATCTGATCATATGTGGGAAAATGTCTGGACAGTGTAGATTGCAGGGTAATTTCCGTTAACCTTTTATCACATATACACAGAGCATCATCATGCAGACTGCACATTAGATCATTAGATCACACATCTGTGCCGTTTTCAGCTGGTTCTTTTGTAGCAGTGTTGCATTAGTATGGTGTGCACCTGTAAGGCTCTATGGATCTGACTAAATCAGATATGCTTCAGTGATTTAGTAATGTGAGAGCACTGAGACATTTTGTGATGTGAAAAAAAAAATACATTCCAGCAGTCCCTGCAGGCTTTTCCGTTCTCAGCACCGCTATGTGGAGCTGATTAGGCTTATTGTAACATAAAACGCATATTACTCAAAAACCTGAACGCTAAGGCATTCCTGCTGCCTTCTGATGACTGAACATGGAATTAATTTGGAATTTTCTAAACATTTTTTCCTCAGGGGAGGGGTGTTAAAGATGTCGCAGTGCAGAAGAAACAACTTCAACAATGGCTACATCTCTGTGATGTATTCCCTTTTGTGCGTTTGCTCTCTCAGCAGGAGGAGGGGGCTGCAGGTTCAAATCTGGTCCAATGCATGGATCTAAACCGTATATGCTTCAGTGATTCACTAATGTAAGAACTCTGAGAGGTTTTCCAGTGGAAAGAAACACACTCAATGAATGGTATTGGAACACAAAAATGCTTAAATTGCTATCAGCGCTTGTCCTTCACTCTGTAAGGGTAAATGTAATATTTTTTTGTATCAAATTTACAACATCTTGAAAGCCAACGTAGAAAGACAAAATGATAAATCTATGGTGTATCATGTTTGCTGATGAGCTAAATCCAAACGAAACAACATTTCATTACACAGAGGAATAAGACCAAGGCTAAACACAAATCACCAAATGTAATTAGTGTGAACTTCGGGTTTTCACAGAGGACTATGGATGAGGCACATGGTTATGAGTGAGGTGTTACATTCACTGATGTCTGTGTGAAAGCTTAGACAACACAAAAACACACACATATACTACTGTACCTGAGGCTATTGTGTGTGAAGCTTCTCTCCAGAACTCCCACTTAGACAATACAGCCTCAAATCCACAGGAGATTCAAGCATCAGTCATTCTCATTTCCCTCCTTTGTGTTTTATCTGACTCCCCTTCTCATTCAAGCATTTCTCTCCACAACTTAAAACAGAAGTAATGTTAATATTTAATGTGATAACAACTGACATGGTCCTGCACCAGTTGAAGATCTCTTTCCCCTCTTTTCACACCCACATCTAAAGCCCCCCTCCACTTCTATCACCTCTCCTTCCCTTCCCCCATTCCTTTGAAAACCTGAAAGCCTCAGTCTGTTGTACTGAAAAGCAGCTACCTTGCAACACTCCACATTGAGTAATTGCTTTGATTTTAATGACTTTTTCAATTATGTCTACTTGGCTACAGCTCATGCCCTGTAATCTCCATCATTTCCATCCATTACACACTCACACTCCCTTGGCACCAATCAATCTTTGGCTTCTTTTAAACACTTTAAAGCAGTGGCATGCCTGTGCCCCTCACTAGCACTGATTTCAAGGGCTGTGACGGACAACTGCACCTAGCTTACCAGTGTGGAAATACACATTTTAACAGTTGTGACACATGTAAAAAGCATGCACATTATACATGAAAGAGCTCCTACCTGCTCTTTGACAGAGGCAAGGATGGAGGAGGTCGTCTCTGTCTCAGATCTGTCGCCATTGGAGGCTGGCATCACTGGGGGAACCATGGCCCCCTTCTCCTGCTCAGCAGGCTGCTCTGGCACTGGCATTGCTAAAATGACCACAAATGCAAAGGAGAAAACATGTTGTTAAGCTACTTGGAATTAAAACTTTAAAACTTCATACTGTCTTCCAATTATATATACTATAATTATTGTAATGATAATAATGGATTATATTTTTATTGTGCTTTTCAAGTCACTCAAAGTTCCTTCCCAAACCAATTTACATTATTGATCCATTATTCATTCGCTCTCATATTCTCCCTCTGGTGGTGGTAAACTACATTTGTAGCCACAGCTGCCCTGAGGCAGACTGATGGAAGCATGGCTGGGCCCCTCCGAGCACCACCAAACATTCATACGCATTCATACATTAGGGTGCACTGGAGGCAAGGAGGGTGAAGTGTCTTGCCCAAGGACACAACGGACTGACTTGGAGAGAGTGGGATTTGAACCACCAACCTATATTGGACGACCCACTCTACCATCTGAGCCATAGCCACCCCAAAGTAATCATAGATCCTTTATTTATCAGACAGTCACAGTAACATCATGTGACGCTTCTGACGAAGGCTACAGGAAGTAGCTGAAACTAGTCAAGCAGGTAAACAAACAACTACCCCTGACTGATAAATGAATGATCTACAATAATTAAAACTTTTGTTGTAGTTAAAATCATCTGTGAGGAAACCTTCAGTCAGAAAGAACTTCTCATAGATGTTTTTTTGCTACTTTGAATAATTAAAGTATTACTTCCTAATAAATCTAACTTCTTCTTTGTGGGTTAATCAGAGTAGACACTTTGACACTATTGGCCTGCAACATGTTCATATATGCGTGAAAATGTGGCTTTCCAGTGTGATCGAGGCAATGTAATTAAATCTTACATACTTCAATAAAATATATTGGGGAAACAAACATTCCTATTGAGTAAAACTTTTTCTCTCGTTAATTCTCAAAATTTCACATTTTCACCAAACATTGTACATTGGAAACTAAAGCCAACCAACATTTATGACTTATCATTTCTTTATTAGTGTCTCAGGCTTGATAAAGTTTCACTACTTTTATTCTGGGGGCATAGAGCAGTGCAACAAGTATTATACTAACAGTCAAAAGTGAAGCATTAGGGCCAGGGAAAGTGGCATTTTAGTTAGTTTTAATATTCTACAAATTTATATTAGAGTTGTTTTACATTTATTTCAGTTTTGGTTGAGTGCCAAGACGTATAATAGCAGAGAAAAACCTGTATATGCACAATTTGTTTAAAGTGTATTTTTTATTGTTTATTGGGGATCCCCATTAGCTTCCACTGCAGCGGTCGCTAATATTCCTGGGGTCCCAGTTAAAAGACATCCAAAATTTACATATTGGTAATAAATACAGTGATAATGCATTAGCAACAAACAACAGTTAACACATCCTATAAAAATACAATTTTCACATTTGATGCACCACAGATTTTAGTGTTCTATCTCCACTCTTCTCTTTTACCTTATTTTAATTGATTATTATTTATGCTTTATTGGTTATGTTTTAATTGTTGTTGTGTGTTTTTAACTTGTCTTCTTTCCATTTTGTAAAGCACTGTGAATTTCCCTGTGTATGAACTGTCCTATACAAATAAACTTGCCTTACCTTGTTCTTTTAAATACATGTAAAGTAGGTGAGTTTCACAGCCTTTTAGGCAAGTTAGGATCCTCATGGACAACGGTACCTTCCTCTGATACGTGTTGCCCCTAGACTCGCTTTTTACATTAGAATGGAATCAATTTATAGAATCAACTTGCAATAAAGAATCATGTGCAAACATATATTAGATACGAGTTGTCATGTTGCCCTGGAATGACAATAAATTGTGACACTGTCTTCTAGCAGTACTGTATCTCAAAGTCTAATCCTATAAGTGGCTGTTTCCCCTCCAACCCTGCATCACTGTGGTTACAGTGAGTGCTTGTGGCATATAAATCAGGCCCAAAGCCTGGACTTGATTCTCAAACGGCAATTAGTCTGCAACACACACAGTCATACTTCTCACCTGTGTCACTGCCAGTATGTCACTTCATAAATAGGGGCCCTTGTAGACTCATTAAAATGTGATGCTCCACTTATCATGATTTTAATTACTTTATTTAGGATACAGGAAAGTGACGGGTGTCTTTAACTGACAGTTGTTTTTATTAAAGAGATGTGCCGCTCCTGCTCTTTAACTACTTGAAAAATCCTACAAGGACAGATAATATTAATTTAATTATTTTCTGTTATATAATACAAGCGATATTATGACAAAAGTGGAGGATGAAGTTGAAAAATGTTTAAAGCTGGATTTGCTCTATCGGTTAATTAAGGTTTGTACTTTACTTTATTTGGCTAACATTAATTGTAACTGTTTTAAATAATCAATAAAACCCTTTCTGGCCTCTTTCCTAACTGAGCCAAAAGCCCACACAAAGGAACAAAAAGAGTGTGAGAAATCAGGAAATTGGTTTGTGCATTTTATAGACAACAGACTACAGGGACAGGGTTTTGTCAATAGTGCAGCCCTTACTTCAGCACAAGACTAAATAATGCACTGATTGAGTTAGAGATTTGATCATGAAGTCTCTTAATTTATAAACTTATACTGTCTGCCGAAACCAATTCACATTTAATATAACACATTTTTCACAATCTGCTGCTCACGGTGCACCTTCAGCATAGTTTTAAAGAGTTTCTATGTTTCTCACACAGGTTTTGATAAGCACATTTTTGTTCGAAGTCGTGATTTTGAAGCTCATCCGACAGACGTTAAATGAGCCATTAGTGTCAAGCAAGTCAGTCAGCTTACACATATTGTAAACAAGTCAGTGAGGCACCAGACAGCCTGCAAATCAAACATCCAGTAAGTCTATCAACCAGTCAGCTAGCTAGCAGACAGACAGCAGGCCAAACAGGGTGGTGTCGGTAAATAAAAGATGTTAGCGAGATAGCCTGCAGATGGTTATTTTCACTCTCACTGACAAACACCACTTCTGTGTCTGGCATCTCCCCTCCTGAGTGGAGATGAGTCACCAGAGTTTGGATTCTGAGCAACCAGAACCCCAGTAAAGACCACATTACACCAGCTGGCTGACTGCCGCATTTCACTTGAATGAGGCAGACAAATGTGTAAGTCAGTGGGTAGAGGAACGTCTCACCTCACCTTCTTTGGAGTCCTGCAGGTTTTTGGTTTTTTTTTTGTTTTGTTTTGTTTTTACAGTAAGCATCTCTGCCAACAAATTGAAGCTGTGACCTGCCACAGCAATGAACTTACATAAAACTATGCCCCATGAATTATTTATGCTATGGCTCTTGGTTATAGTTTTGTGCAGTGGTGGTATGGTTTTATTTCCACAAATAATCTAGTTCTGGCTGTATTTCTAAATAGGCATGGCAAAATCACAGGTGTGACTAATAATGTTACTGTTGGTGGTCTTCTATTGAGCAGTGCCAGAACACCATGACAATGTGCCAGCCTGCACAAAACCAGAGCCCCAGCACACACCTAAATACACTGCATCCATTATTACGCACATCTCTGTCACTTTTCTTCTTATTTCAGCTACAGAGCAAATTTTTTTCTTCCTGTTTCATACCTTTGTGTACATTTCAGTTTAAGTTTTTAAAATTAAGAGATGGCTTAGCTTAAAGAAGTGCTATTTAGCTTTTTTACAAGGAATTATACATTTTAAAACACTTCCCTGTGCTCTACGTAAACTGTAAATGCTCCGCTTGGGTCTAAATTCTTCATTAATTAAACTCCACAAGTCCATCTTCAACCTTATTTCTGAGTATGAAAGAAAGAGGTAATTTTGCGCACTAGCTCTTTAAATCCACATGATCCCACCCCCTTCCAGGTTGTTGACCGTGCTTTCTGTCCCATTCAACCACTTGAGTTCATTAATACAACCAACAACTGAACATTTTAGGTAATCGGCTCAAAGTTGCTGATAAACAATTATGTCGTACTCGGAGAAATGTTCGTCAGAAGTCTTGACCTTATATGTGCAAATGTCATGATGTAATTAGTTATAACAGGTTATAGAAATCCACAAAATTTTTGCCAGAATGAATATACAGATAACTTTGCAGCACCTGTAGGGTTCAAATCCAAACTTTATTTGTCCAAATACACAAATAAATGAACCACAGACTAATAAAAGTGGGTTTAGCAAAATATGAGACCTTTAAACAGCCAATTAATGGTACTTCAGATTATGTTAGTAACTAATATTCTACAAATAAAGGGTAGCTAACGCTTTGAATAAATGGAAAGCACCACATCTAACTGGAACAAATCCAGTCATTTTATGTTTTGTTTGAGAAACTGGGATTAAAGCTTCTGGAAATTCAACTCAGCAAAAATGCACATAAATGCAATGCTGTGTAAAGGTCCTCGGCTAACATTAGGTTTGTTGGGTTAGTAAAGTTATAATGACCACACATATGCACTTCTCAGTCTGGGGAAATATGCAAAGTAGTAAAAACTAAAGCTTAAGGGAAAAACCCGCTTCTATAAACCCAAGTGGTGGTATTTAATGTGACCTTCTTTTGCACTTAACATGTCTTTGATCCTTTTGTTCAGACAAAGTGAGATAAATTCATCATTAATTTTCTGATGTTTTATACCAGGCTTTATTCAATGCATGTCAGATGTTTCTAATTGATTGCTTCTGTGAAACTGGTCCTTAAAAACAAAACAGATGGGCTAAAAATTTAAACCAGATGTAGATTAATGTTATGAAGCAAGTTTGGAAGCACTGTGGGTCCGTTTTAAAAATAAATATGTACCGAGCGAAAAGAGAAACTATTTTTCAGATAATAATCAGATAATTACACAAATATCTGAACGGAACAGTAAAAAGGACACAAAAATGATGTGCCTCCATAGATAGATAGATATTCTCTCATATTTTGGAAATTGAACTACTTATGCATTGCAGAGTATTTCACAAAAATGACCGTTGTTGCAAAATCACTCACAATTTGTATGTGTTTAAATGGGCAAGTTCTGTGTGTAACATGAGTGGACACAATGGGTTACACAAGAAATGTGGAATGAGACTGAGAATACATGAAAAACCTGCATGTCTGGATTAGAAAAACCACCAGGATCGTCAAATTGAACACAATGTCTTTATTTATAGTGGTATGTAAGACCATTTCAAGCAATGTTTTCGAGATAAAGCACGCTGACACCAAAGTAGCTTTTTTTGTCCCAATTTTGGTCCTATTTTTTGCCCCAATAGTTTATTGAAAATGTATTTATTTATTTTGGGATGGCTCTGAGAAAGAGTATAATTTTTTTCCCCGTATATATCTGAGGTCATCATTAGGTACATCATTAGGTACATATTATTGGGTCTAAAACACCACATACTAAACTGAGTTTCATAGAAGGACCCATCTGTCTGTGCTGCTTCTTGCCATGGGGTCGGGGTGCACAATACTGCATATCTCAGCTGACTGTTTCATAAAAATATGAAAATGACAATAAATGTTCACGATGGTAGTGCCCTTTTTACTGCTTTTACTGAGCTGGCTGGTAAAATAAAAGTACATTCTGCATATTCTATCAATCAAATACAGAGTCTGTTTAGAAAATGACAATGCAATTCCTTTTCCTGTTTCTCCAATAATAAACATCACTGTGAACAACTGACTGGAAAAGCTGGGGATCATATAGTCATACAAATCCTTTTGTGACTCCCATCCAGGCAGGTGCTGAGTTTACAAAACTGAAAAGTTGTCTTATTGTTCAGAAATAACCCCAGTAGCAACAAATTTGCCATCAAATGTCACAATATCCCACAACCACAATATTTGTTCGAGGCTATTGAAGGCAGACACAGTCAAGCTGCTATTTATTCGACGTGTCCTGCAGAGCACAATGTAACAGGAACCTCAGTTTACAGAAAGCTTTTGTAGCTCTGGGGATGTATTTAATTGAAGCACATTTTTGCTGATTTGTCTGCAGCGTCGCATTGAACCAGGGAGGGATGATATCCTGACATTTCATTTAGCTTACACTTAGATAAGTCAGGAAAACCTCAGACAGAGCTGCCTGTTTTGACAGCAAACCAAACTAAAGTCTAATAAAATGAAAAGCCTCATGAAAAAGAACAAAACCTCACATTTTTAAAGCTTTATCTATGCTACACAGAATTATTAATTTGAACAGTCTACAACCTAGATATTCATTCCATTTGCAACCAAGCAAGACAATGATAAGATGTGAATTCTCGCAGCTTATGCATGGGTTATTCAGACCCTGAGTCAGAGGATTTGGCGTGACAGGCCTCTGACCCATGCTCACACCCCGACCTCATGGGCATCTGCACCTGCTCCCAACCAGCTGTACACTTCAAACACATCCAGAAGTCCACGTTGAGCGTAGGTGCACACACCTTCATCTGAGGTTCAGTGAGATGTCCTTCCCTTTACTCCATGGCCCTTCAGCTGTCTGACTCCATGCCTTGCTTGATCTCCTGTCTAATTCTATTATTTCTCTTTATCTTTGCTCTCCTTTATCTTTACGCCTCACATTCTTTAGTTGCTTCACTGTCTTCGCCCTTTATTGTGCTATTTTTCATGTCACTTTCATGTCCAGTGTGTGAGATTTAGGAAGATATAATCGCAGAATTGGAACATACAACAATGTTTCCATGTAACATGGCAGACTTTGTGGATGGGTAGATAAAAATGCTCATTAAGGTAATGAAAACATGATTCTTGATCTCAGGTGATTAATTATGATGAATATTATTCTCCATTTCTGCAATTATATCCCCCTAAATACTCCAAAGTAATTGCCAATATTTACAATGTCAAGACACTATTTTAGATGAAAACATGGTTATTAAGAGCTCTGCAAATCAAAATTCAGCACAAAAATATCTTGAATAATCTTTTTTTAGTAAATCATTTAATCTAGCGGCAGCTGATATGATATTTTTTTTCCTCTCCTTCAGGCCAAATCCTCAGGTTTGCGTGATCAAGTTGCTATAGTCTTCAGCATGTTGGAGTGGATGGCTCCTCCAAGGAACAAAATCAAATGTGTGCTTCTTCCCTTCACATGAAATGACACTGTTGAAATATTTACAAGGCTTCGAGATGCAGTTGAGGTTAGGAGATATTGTGTGATGAGTGTACAAGAGATCGGCAGTTCTTTGGAACGCTTCATGAGACTGAAACACGATGCAGAGTGGCTGTGCGAGCAGCGATGGTCACATGGGTTTGGCAGGGAAATATTTTACCTTAAAATTGTTGTAGTTTTGTAAAAATAGGTAATCAGCAAAAACACCTTTATCATGTATAAAACAAAAATAAAAGTGTTTGGGGCATGTCCAACCAACAGGAGACCCCGGGGCACAGCCAGGAAATGCTGAAAGGACTATATCTTTCAGCTGGCCTGTGAATGCCTCCGTGTCCCCCTGGAGCAACTGGAGGAGATAGTTGGGGAGAGGGAAGTCTGGGCTTTTCTGCTTTGGCTGCTTTCCCCAAAGATTGGATGTAGGGATGAACATGATTACTTAAAGGTGGGGTCTGAGATGTTTTCCTGGAGCATTTTTTACCATATTGCTAAAAATCTCCTTCACACCCTGATTGCAAACAAATAATTAAATGCTCTGACACAAAAATTAAAAGTTTTAGTCACCTGTGGGACCAACAGGACTGAAAAAACAACATCCAATCATTTTGAGCTCCCACTCGAAATGATTGAACGCTGATATGTCTATCAAAATCAACTGCCAATTCGTCCCTGCCCCCTGCACTGTGCGTTGTGGAGTCTGGAGGCGTGGCTTCGGGGGGGGAGTCTGAAGGAAGGGATTGGGACTTTTGAAGTGTGTCTTCAAAATGTAGCCTGCTTGAGCCGTTTTTTCTAATATCTCAGACCCCACCTTTAAAATTCACACATTTACCATCTTCAACCACAGCATTATAGAGGAAATATATAACATCCACAAAGTAATGTTCCATCTGAAGATAAAGGTGGGAACTTTTAACCCTTTAACACCTGATTGATTTCCAATTGTGGAAAAAAAATTTTAACTTGCATTTTTTCTTTCAAGGAGATCGTGTTTTGGTTGTATTTTGGGTTTGATGTGAATTTACTCATAATGGATTTAATAAGATGAAGACATACTTCATAATTACTCTTGTTCAGACTATATTTGGATGAGAATCAGCTGTTTAACTAACCCTGTTCAGTGCAGCCTCTTCCATATTATAACACCCCCACTGAAATACATAATCTTAATCCATACATGTTTACTGGCATTCAGTTTTATGTCTTCAAATTCACACACTTTTTTTTTCCATCTGTAGAAAAGAGATCATATTTGTGATACCGTGAAGCATGATACTCTCTATATTGCATGTTTGTGACTGATCTGCAGAGGAAACTAATGTAAATCACATTTCTGGAGTGCAGTCCACAGCACGCAGATAAAAAGTGAATATGAAAAAATAAATGACAACGAGGTTAGAAACATCCAATGGAAAAATAACTGGAGTGCATGAATACAGTGTTTTATGAAGGTGTGTAAAAAAAAATTTTTTTAAATCCATTTCTACTACTTGGAAGCAGAGTAAATTGAGAATAGGTTCTGGGTTTAATGCATATTCTTTGTGGACTGTCTGTGTTAATGAATGCTTTACTTAAGAAATGAATCCAGATAAAGTCAGGATTCAGTTAGTACTTCCTTTGACGTGCTGAATTGGCCTTAGAGGAGCTAATACAGTGTGTCGCATTTCAAAGACAAACGTTTCTAAAATGGCTTGGTGTGACATGACTATTCATGCACATTAGAGCACATTTTTGATGATGTAATGCCACTCTCAGAGAATTATGCTTACTAAATGGGGGTCTCTTGACCCTGCATGCATTCAAGGAAAGACATGCACATTTCAGCGCACATACTGACATACGGCTGTTATTTAATGATGAATGTGACTGGGTCTGCTGCTATCTATCTATTCCTGTGAACCATCATGCTTTATTAAAACTGACCCATGCCAATCTGTTCTATTAATTAGAATTTTAAATAGAATTTTATGGCTATCAAATTTGTACATTTTCTTATAAGTGCCTTATACTCTCATATTTTAAAACATAAAATGAGAAGTGTGCAAATTTGACTTGGTCTCATACAGTTGTATACATTAGCGGCGTTTCTTGGTGTGCATTTCATCAGTATCCTCAAGAGCCTAAATAATAATCATCTCCAACATATGGCTAATAATGCAAATGTCATCAGAAAGAGGCAAAACCTAGAAAATGAAGAAATAATAATTAGAATTTCCACACCCAATTTCCCCAGCCAATCACTCTAGATTTTCAAAGACTGCTTTGCCTTTCAAGAATTATTCCCAAAGTCTGGCACATATAAATGTCTTAGATGATTGATAGCTCCAATTTACCTCCATGTGATGTCTAATATTAAACTCTGAATAATGCATAATTCAGTAACTACTGCTGAGAGTTGGCATGAGTATGTGCACATGTGCAGATAAAGATGTGCACACAACTACACACAACAACTCACAAATATGCCTGCGTGGGATGTCATGTAAACATCTTTCAGACATAATATTCTCATATGTAGATTGTCTGATCTGAAAACAAAGAGCACAAAATATATTAAAAACAAGGGCAGGTTAAAAATGTGCTGTGTAAAAAATATGGGCATCATAAAAATGCATGTTTATACTACAGATTTTTTAAAGTCTTATATCCCCCGAGTAATAAACAAGCACTGATAACTCCAACAGAGACAAAAGCAGACCACATAGTGCAACGGGAGATGGGTGTGGCTCGTGGTTCCAGCAGCCTGAGTGATTCAGGAGGCTGGTCACAGACAACTCCGATCGGATGCCTGAGGCCTGTTTTGCTTTGAAAAGCCCCAGCGCAAGCAGTCAACAGAGACAGAATCATTGATTATTTCAATCAATACCTCTAGCTATTACTACTGTAGCATTTCCATGATATAGTGTAGTGTATTAGTCTAAGTATACAAACTATTTGGAAGACTTGTATTGCAAAGAGGAATACTTAATGGGAAAAAAAATACATATTTTAAATTTTTTTCTCTTTGTAGCCTGGAGCGCTATAAGTGCAATACACAGATGCACACATACATACACACAGCTCAGTCAGGCAGCTGGGAAGCAGTGAGATGGTTGACCTAGATTGGGTGCTGGGTTTGAAGACTTGCAGGAGAAACCATCTGCATACAAAGTCAGATATCTCTACCCCTGCAGTCAGAAAACCAGGGGAGATGAGGAAAGGGTAGAAGAAAATAATTCCAACTGTAGCCTACTTTTTATAGTAGATAGTGCATTATGGTCGACAATTAGTCATTACTCACTTTTACAACAAAAAGTGAGATGCAATTTTACTTTTTTTTTTCTGCTAGGTCAATCACAGAGATCGTCAAGTTTCACCAACACGCAGCAAGATATCACTGATGTACTGGTGATGATATTAAATGCGACTTACAGTTTGAGACCTCACATTATGAGATCCTCATTAGCCCACTGTTTGAGCCCTGACTTGAAAACTGAATGCCACATGAGGTAAAAGTCAAAGACAGGTCAATATACATTCTGAACACAGAATGAACAGGCCATGTGACATTAGATGAAAATGGGCATAACTGGAACAAAAATCCAGCAGTGCACCTACATCCTAAGAATAATGACAACTCATAATCAGGTTTCATCACCTTGACTTGAAGACTAATAGATACAGTGGCTCATTAGCACATCTGAAATAATACTGTCTCCCAAATCCAGAGCTGTCAGCAGGAAGGCAGACAGCGTGAGACAGATTCCACTGTTTCCTCAGAGCCCATGACATACAGTAAGTCACCCCTCACAGCAACAAACATGAAGACTAAGCCAGGAAATGAGAGTAGAAGAGTATAAAGTATCAAGATGAAAAACACAAAGGAGAGACTGGGACAGAGTGGGAAGAGAACACACAGTTCTTTTCTGGAGTATCTGTGGTCTCACACCTCCCTTTGACTTCCTTTACACCTGTCAGAACAATGTGCAAGTGAAAATCTCCTCATTAATCGGCCAAATAAACCTAGACCCGTGCAGGACACAAACACTTACAGACCTTCCATAAAGTATATGGCAGAGTGATGTATCAGTGCGTCTATGACAAGAAATAGCAGTGTGCATGGGTAAATAATAATATAGACTTGTCGCACCTACAAGAAATGACAGTTAACTGTTCTTGGTTCTGAATTTAAAGCTCAGTGACAGGGGATTAGCTCAGAGTACTGCAATCAGTAAGGATCATTTGTTTGTCAGTCAGCAGGGCAGCAATCCATTCAATCTCTCTGTCACTCTCTTTTTACCCTCTTAACAGTTGCCTCTAAAAAAATAAACTTTTACCCATGCATAAAACCTTGAGACAGAAAATTTCTGGATACCTTTTCATGGAGAATTCACATGGTTTTATATATAATGTAAACTGCTGCATTTCTAATGGCATACTGAATGAGTAAGAATTCCTGTCATTTTATAGTGAGCATGCAACATGCATTCCCTGTAGCATGCAAAGGTATGCACATAATGAGGTGCAGTATTCCCAAATCCATTTATAGCAATAAAACTGTAGAGTAGTCTTGTAAGACAGGTAGAGATGAAGGCCAACAGCCAGTCGCTACCGGTGGGAAGGCTACTCAAGGCTCCCACTGTTTCTTTACGATGACTGAAAGTTTCCTCTGAGTCCCAGAAGATGTATTCACATTTCACAATGTCAAAAAAGAGAAAAAAGAAAATCCAGTTGTCACCCATTTTTCTCAATGTGCTCCAGTGTTTATTGTTAGTTCTCAGCCAATGCTCTAACCCCCCACCAGGTTACATCAACATCATTGCAGTAGTTTTAATATAATCCTGCTGACAGACAGTCAACAGACAAAGAAATCAATGAAAACATGAACTAGTGATACAAATATATCCAACATAGTGTTTACAAAAATCAGTTGTAGTTGCTTAAAGAAATACATTACTTTATGTTTCTGTAAGCCAGAGAAAATATTGGTTAACTTTGATTTTCTTGTCTCTTACAACTGCCAGTGTGTAACTTGAGAAACTCCTTTACTCTGTATACATATTGCCTTTTAATACAGTTTTCAGATGTGACATCTCAAGCAACCTTCAGCCTTTATGTTTACTTGACAATAGTAGCACTAAATGCTGTACTTAACTTGTTAACTTCTTACTTTAAATTTCCAATGGAATGAGCTATTTTATGGTAGACTAAACTAAGTCAAATTACTGTGAAGTAATGCGCTAAGATGTTTTTTTTATGCCTCAGGTCCAGCATGATCCAATTGGTGCTGCTGGGGTAATGAAGCACCATTAGCCCCTTGTCCAAAAGCACAGCCAAATGTGGCTTGTTAGTGCTAACGCACCTCTGGCAGTTCAAAACGTTCATTAATGAAACTGAAAAGAAAATCTGGCTTCATGGCTGTAGGCAACTAGTTCCAAAATGAACCTTGTTAATTTTGTTATTTGGAAAATTGATTGACATTAATAATGAGTGGGCTTTGGCTGGCTCTTAAGGACCTTGTAGTAAAAATTGTGATGCTGATAGCCAGCAGTGGACATGAAAGCTCCAAATACGACTGCAGACTCCAGTTACAGTGTTTGCTATGTACACAGACCCATCCTGGAGCTGTCTATGGTGCTGAAAATCACTATTAACCCCAAAGTCTGCCCCTGAGCTCTTTAAACATAACTAATGCAAACAGAGTGAAAGGCATAGTAAAATTACAGTCAAAGGAAACTTCATCAATGAAAACAAAAACATTTTCTACAGCTGAGGAACATTCACGCTTAGATATCCTCTGTGCTATGTCCCTCTAACTAAGTGAAGAGGAGTGGAAAATAAATGAATGTGAAGGCTGCATTATATAATGCTATTGTGAAAAATGAACTACATGTGCTTGAACACTAAAGACTCAGGATTACATGTTCTGAAGAGCTTGGAATCAAAGGGAAATGCTATCTTGCATCACTTTAACATCATTACTAACCCACGTCTGCACAATTACCATCTAAGCTGGTGACTTTTGCAGAGTGTTGGCCTGTTAATGCAGAAGATGGCATGCATTTCCAGCACCTCTGAGAAACTGAAGAGGGACTGGACTGAGAAAGGGACCTCTGAAGGCAGCTCCTGTACAGCCCATCTTAAACACTTACAGGAGACAGAAAGAGGGGAAACCATATGATGGAGGGCCAGGGATAGAGAGCAATGAGTGTATGGTGGTTTGAGCCGATAACCTTGAATGAGATTGTCATCACACACTGTCATGTACATAAAGGTATGATTGGCATTCAAACAGGATATAGGTCAACATTTACCTGAGTGTTATCTCTAAGAAAGCAGACTGAATCCCTCTGTGATCTAATGAGGGAATGCATTCCCCTTTGACAGGATCCAGCAAAGAATAAGATACAGGACCAAAGACAAATGGGTGGTCATTTCTTATCCGTTTTATTAGTTTTACATACTGTGTAGTAGTAAATATGAGCGTATTAATATACATGCACATGCTGTTCAGCACACACACACAGCTTCAATAGACCTGTCCTCATCTGTAATTTATGCCTCCTTCTGAGATAGCTGCAAGTTGTTTTTGTTCTTGTTTGCATTTCACTCTGGAATCTACAGTGTGATGTCAACCCCACACCCACACCCCCACCACCGCTAAATAAGTAGGGCAGCCACTTGGAGAGTGGGAGATCAAAACTGACAGGTCACTATTCTAAACAAGCTGGATAGAAAGAAAGGGACACTGAAAAAGGACCATCCGAAAGAAGGAGCACAAGGAATGAACAAGTGGGAGATGAAGCAAGGTCCTACGGAAGCAGAGAGACGTCACAAACACCCGGCTGTAGACTTGATAATCATGCACACTTGTGAGTTTCAAACGCAAGGTGTTTGTGCATTCACTCATGCAAATACACATGTTGTATTTAATGCTGTTACACAAGTAGTTCTTTTACACACAACAAAAAGACATGCAGTGTAATGCTTCTATTCTGTGAACACAACTACATATTTTATGGTATTACAATATTAACTGATGTTTTAATAATACAAATAACCCTGTCAGATATGACTCATTCAATACACATATTGCTTCACTTTATACTGAGCAGAACCTTCTCATTTATTAGTCATATTACTGCAGTATAAAGTTTTACACTTCTCAGTCATAGCAGAGGCTTGTGTTGACTGTAGAGCTCACCACGGTATAAAACCCATAAAGCCACGATGTAAAAGCAGTGCTACAGTATGACAGAAGT
The DNA here is from genome assembly GCA_030068375.1 of Ostorhinchus rueppellii. Classification (NCBI taxonomy): domain Eukaryota; kingdom Metazoa; phylum Chordata; class Actinopteri; order Kurtiformes; family Apogonidae; genus Ostorhinchus; species Ostorhinchus rueppellii. Next base: position 27,133,115 of record JAQQZY010000014.1, read on the forward strand.
GCACCCCTGGGTGCTGGATAAGAGAGTGGAAAACATTAAGAGCATGGCTTTATCAACACACACCCTATCCCTCACAGTGTTGACATGTAATATATTTATAATTAATATGAAGTGACGGCGCTCGTGCTTGCATGCAAAAACCAGTAACAGACAAAAGCTGTCATCGTTGTTGGGTGTGGTGGAAGCCAATCTGCTTTTACATGTTAGAGCTGAGAAACTTCCTATCAGTAAGGATCTGATGGAGGGAAAAAAAAAATAAAAAAATCAAGCCTTTATCACATTATACATCTGCTGCAGTTTCTCTTTGTTAGACAGGTTTATAATTTGGTAGGTTGTGAATGTTTTAGAAGGATGCATCTTATTCTATGTAAATTCAACATACTATCATTCACCCTGCTTTCTCCCATAAAGATCACAATCAGAAGTGAGTGATACTGATTCCAATTGGTAGCACTTTATGTTAAGATCCTTGTAAAGAAAATATATGGATTTATTGAGCTTGATAAGGTATCGTTCTAGAACTAGATACGACATTCCTTTGAAGCCAGTGTTCCTTAAGGTGTCGTGAATGGGGCTGATACTGCTAACTATGTGCCTCTAGGAAGGCGTAATGAGGGAGATGAAGGTGAAGAAGCAAGAGAAAGGTCAAGGTTGAAGAAGAGACGATGGGTGGGATTAAGATAAGGGGTGAAGGGTAGCCAGGGATGACTAAGGCTGAGGGAGGGAAGGCAGAGTCCAGGAGGGAGGTGGAATTGGACTAAACTCTCCCCTGCTGGGTCAGGCTGTGGATCTCCCTCTTCTCCTTTAGACCAGGTCTACAATTAACCCATCATGAGGGAAGATGAGAGGGGAGAGGAGAGGAGGAGAAGGGAAGATGAAGACTTTTTCTTTGGGATCATTTTTGCCCCAGCTTCCTCTGAGTAAAGCTGATTTCAGTGTAAGAAACCTGTGGATTCATTTAGCTCAATAAGGCATTATTTTCAGTTAGTTAGTTAACCTGTTTCTAATAAATGCATGTTCGAGTATATGTTCATTTTAGCAGCGAAAAAGTTTAATGTATGTGTAACAAGAAAGACAGACAGATTCAATAACAATACATATAACATAAGAATAAATGCTACACTCTGTACTCTATGAATCACCAGTTTAAAAGATCTGGGTAGAATCTGTTTTATTGATGTTCTTAAGAATTGTATAGACTGGAGAAAGGTTTATGTGTTAATTTATTACAGTAATTTGCAACAGTATTATGACATAATATATAAGCATGCTTATTAACATAACAATGTTAATAAGTATCCCATAAACACATGTATGGGCATTATTATTACAGGCAGATTAATATAAAGCCTCATCAGCTGATCCAATAACAACATGAGTGAATTATGAATTATTTAATCTAACTAGGTACTTAAATTAAATTCATTTAATTAAATCTTTTGCTTGTTTCATCGGTGGAAACTAACAATATCCGTATCATCTTATTAAATCCATTCCACAGCTAGCTGTAAATATCCATGCATGTGGTTACACTATTAAAACCAACATGCACAAACACACAAACAGAGGTGAAGGCACATACATGGCAGACTTAGATGTTATTTTCATGCTCTTCCAGCTGCTCAGAGCTCAAAGTCTTCCTGCTGGTTGTGTTTGATCCCACTGAGATGCTGTACATCTGTCAGAGGAAGGGAGATCCCACTGGGACCCCGCTGCCTCAGTCCTATCAGCATGATGTCATCCTCTTTCTCATTCATCTCTCTCTTTATCCCTCTATGCCTCTGTCACACCCTCTATTCCTCTCCACATTTACTGGTCTTCACCACTCCTTTCTTTGTCTTTGCTTTTTGCAGTTTCTTACATGTGAGGCAGATATGTGTGTGTGTGTGTGTGTGTGTGTGTGTGTGTGTGTGTGTGTGTGTGTGTGTGTGTGTGTGTGTGTGTGT
>JAQQZY010000014.1:27195683-27207542 GCA_030068375.1 Ostorhinchus rueppellii
AGATAGATAGATAGATAGATAGATAGATAGATAGATAGATAGATAGATAGATAGATAGATAGATAGATAGATCCCAAGGGAAATTCAAGGCTGGCTTACATATGTTAAAAGTACCTGGCTTACATATGTTAAATTGTTATTTTATATACATTTATAGGTTAATTGTGTTATTATTTTACTGGTCTGGCTCACCTGAGATCATGTTGGGCTGTATGTGCCCCTGAACTAAAGTGAGTTTGACATCATTGATTGTGAATATCTCCTGTCTAAAATTTGCATTTCCCAAGTTCATCCCGTGGGTTAGATTGGCCATATGTGTACCACCCCTCTGTTGGAACATTTTGACCTGTCAGTGGGTTCAGCACAGGATGCATTGTCCATCTATAATTAGTTCAGAATGCAACCACATCCCTTCTATGAAAGAATCAACACTGGGATCAATCCACTTCTATAGTGGCTCTTCCCATCAAATTCAACACTGGCTTTAAAATTGTATTAATTACTTAAGATGCTTTAAGGGGAAGCCAAAGAATACAGTGCTGAGTGTCCTTGCTGTATACTGGAAATAGTCACCTCATATCTTCAAACATAAATATTTGATGTGTATTCCTAGATCTACCGTAAAACCCATGAGGACATTGCCATCTCACTTTGTGTTCCATGTATGTGGAATTCAGTCCCGATAGAAATCAGATTTTTAGAACCATGAAAGATTTTTAAGAGTTACCCACATTTATACAATGTTATTTTTATGATAATAATTGAATTATTAAAGGAATTTTATTATAATTATTTGACTTTGTGTGATGCATACCTTTGGCAGCCAGATTGTTTTTAACCAGTAACACAGTTGAACATTTATAATGGATTGTGTTTGTCTTGAGTTGCTTCCTGCTAATTTTAAAAAGCTTTTTAAAAAAAACATAACTGTACAAACTTGCATAATTATTTTATCTTGAGTAATGACAGTTTTTATTTTGTTGGCTTTTTTTTTTTACTATACGTCATGTGTTTCATCTTTGCTTTTCATTATGTTGTGAATGTCTATATTTTTGATGTTTTCATATGGTGCTTTATTTTGTAATGTCCCTTGAAAGTCTAGTTTGAAAGGTACCATTGAAATAAATGTCATCATTGTTATCATTAAATATCATCACCATTGTTGTTCTTATTATTGTCTAATCACTATCATTATTGTTGTTGTTATTCTTCTTTATGCTTCATGTGAATTTTTAAAAATCTTGTACAGCATTTTATAACCTTATTTTATTTCTTTAAAGTGTTATATGAATGAAGAATCTACTTACTATCAAATCATTAAAGCCAGATTTTGATATGATTTGGCAAATATAAATATATTCAATGTAAAAACACATATATTGCTGTATAAATATTGGCTATATAAAAAGGTTTATTGATATCTATAAAAATACATGACTGAATATTTCGAAAAGCCTTTTATTGTTGATATTTGGATTCATACTATGAACAGGATTCAGTTTTGTGATTTGCTGCTGCTCACCAGAGTCTCATGCAAAGTGCAGCGGAAATCAGACTTTTATTTTGAAATATCATCCCGGAAAATCTCACATCCTGACGTTCACTTGATGTAGGGTAAATCTTTGGTGAGCGCGATGGGAAATACCGAAGTGGCATTCAAGCTGTTGTGACTGACCCCTGCGAATATTCGGAAGTCTCTAACCCAAACAGGTACAATGTAACAAATAATGACTGATGTGACACTGAGCATGCGCGGCGCTGTTGTTTCTTTTCTTTATATTCTTGCAGGATGCGATTACTGGCTTTGACTGATCCCCACTGGGGTCTTTGTCATCGGGGAAAGACATATGGCTGTTGATTTATTATTGAAGTCAATCAAGCATGCCCCAATCATCGATGTGATGTTTTTATGTAAAGATTGGGGTCTTGATTATGTCAACACAGCGAGTTATTTGCAAAAAAAAGCTCCACTGTTAATGAATAGAGGCTACTAATGTACTGCAGCGCCTCCTCTTAGCTCTTAATAGATCATAAATACTGGAAGAGACATTTCCTTCTTAAACCAATTCTCTGTTAAAGATTTTCAATAAGTAATTAAACTAATCCAGTCATAGTAGCAACAGTACAGAAGAGGATTAGGGTCATTAAAAAAAAGTCCAATATATAGATTTAAAAAAAATTTAAAAAAGTATTTTGAGGAAAAAAGTCAGAATTCTGACCTATTTCTCATAATAATAATAATAATAATAATAATAAATATATTGGACCTTAATTTTTTTTTTCTGACAGTAGTCCTAATCCTTTTCCATACAACAGCCTATGGGATGCTGCAGAAATAACAGTGCATAAATAAAAGTAAGAAAAACGGAATAATACAAGAGGAAATTGCTTTAATGCTGAGTGAGTTAGTTGGGCATCACTTCCAGTTATATGTAGAATAAGGCTGGCATATGTTTCCCCTCATCACTACCTCATTTAAAGCTTGTTTTCTGTTTGGCAACAGAACAAATCAAGTGCCTAAAAAGTAGCTGTAATATTTTTTTAAATTTGTTTTGTACTTTTCAGTAACAGAGAGTGCAAAGAGAGGTCTGTTGTATTCAGTGACTGTCGTTTGTTTGGAGTCTATGCTGGATAATATTGTTGTTTAAGCCATCTGAGCTCTACCTCCCACATGGGAGCATTGCCATAAGGACAGCTTGAACATGCCTCTGCAAGTGCACGACTCTCTCTTTCTCCCAACCACACACATACGCACTGACTGAATTATGGAAACTACCAGTTAATATTTAATCGAATTTATCACATGTCAGGAATGTTGTTGCACTTTGACATCAGATCAATTCTGTCATTCGGTCATTTGTCTGATATAGTGACGGAGGAGCTCAGTAAATTACAAAAGGTAAGATTATTAAAAGTGTTGATATTTTTGTTTAATATTACAATTATTTAAACTAACTTTCATGATAAAGAGTTGGAGTTAATGCCAGATCTTTTTTCTTTGTTTGACTGTTATTTAAAACTAAATACCTATACGTTATCTATTTGTTTATGTCATTCATTGCTTACGCTTGTGGACTCTGAAAAGTCTGTGTTTTGCAGATAATGGTGCCTGAATACCAGCTGTTTATAACTTTTTATGTTGTGGTGGTGACAAGTTGGGCCTCATGTTGTGTCTGGAAGTTGTACATGGATAACATCTGTAGGGTCTTGCCCATCTTGACACCATTTCGAGAATGACAGCTGAGTGGGAGCGTGCTCAGCTGATGACAGAGGCTGTATCCAAAAATAGACATAGTCGATTGCAGCTTGCTCGGTTCTGAAAATAGCCACAAATGGACATGTGAGCTAAGGTCATTTTTGCATTTTCCTTTGTTCAGTGTTTGGTTTACACTTAACCCAAACAATGATGTCATTTTCTAGAAACGTCTGATTTTTTTTTTTTTTTTTAAGTAACTCATATTTCATTGAGTTTATACATTCAAATACAATGAAAACATAATCTATATCTGAGATTTTAGTAATGAAAATGGAAAAGGGAAGCCAGAAAGTAGACAGTGTTGAAGGGTACGCTCACCCAGGCAGATTGGTACAGAGCACTAGAATGTCAACAGAGGGGTTTAACCTAAATCTCCGAGGCAACACAGTTCCCATCATGCTCCATGCTTACTCCAAGTTGGGTGACATTTAAATACAGTACTGTCCTCCTTTGTTCCATAATTGCCCCTTCTTGCATGTGTTTTGGTAGTCGGTGCAGCCTCATTTTGTGAAAACCCTTATTTATCTGGTCCACTGGCTGGTATTTCTCCTGCTGAATGCTCCTCCTCTGTGTCAGTGGTATCGCTTGTGCTCTAGACTGAGATTAAAACAAGATTAATCAGGGATTAGGTCATAAGATAAAAGGAGGGAGGGATGCATTGAATGAGCGCAGACTGTCATTTCTTCATAAACTGATGCATCAATTGTGTGTTTCTACTTTGGGTAACCAGCACAAATTCACTGTGCTTAAACACTCCCATCCTTACATGTACATGCTTTGTGTGTGTCCATCCATGTACACCTATAACACCAGGCTCTGCTATGGTGAGGTGTGTCAGCGATGACGGATGTGGAGGCGACCTATGAGGACTTCATCGCCTCTCGACGGTCTGGCCGCCGGAATGCCATCCATGAAATCCAAGATTCCCCTGGAGGACAGGGACCTGCTGACTTATCTCAAAGTCTTGCACAGCTCAACATCAACAAGTCAGGTGAGGAAACATCTGCCGTAGCTGCTCTCATTTTCATTTATCATAGATACAAACTGAAAACTGAGTTAAAAAATTCTATGCTAATAAGGCATAATGATACAGCAGTGGATTATTATGACAGGAAAAAAATATGTTGCAGAATTAACGCATTCATCCATCTGTGAACTACATCTGTTAAAACTATGGACGGTGTATGAACAGATGAGAGCTTTTTGTGACTGAATATAAATATTACTATTCCAAAAGCATTTTAGCTGTTGATTTAGAAGGTGATATAATTTGACTGTAACAGGCAGCCTGGAAATAGGGCAATAATTATCTAGGACAGAACGATCCCCACCTTTTAATACTGTAAAAGCACAACAGATGCTCAGGATCAAACAACTACAACTGTGTACACTAATATTAAAAAAAAAAAGAAAAAGGAAAAAAATATCCTCAACTAGGCGGTGTAACAGTAAGAATTGGCTCCATATGCAAACAAAAGCCATTTAGCAGTAGATTTTCGATTTGCTTTTCTTTGACTTTGCCACATTCTGCTGTGCTTTTATTCTAATCTATGCAAACTCTACCTTTATGACTTCTCTCCCTCTTGATTTCACGGTGACTTAAGCGCTGATTCAACCAACCTCATTCGCATCACTGACTTCACAAGTAGTAACTTATGCATGAAACTGACTGCCCATCTCTCTCTCTCTCTCTCTCTCTCTCTCTCTCTCTCTCTCTCTCTCTCTCTTTCTCCATGTGCTGTTTCCTCTCTGTCTGTCAGGTGATGACGGGGAAGACGCTGAGAAAAGCCAGGAATCTCCAACTAAAGAAGAGGAGACTCAAGCGGAGGGGAGCTGAGCGGCAGCAGATCACAGACATGAGGACTTAAACAAACGCTGTTTCATGTCTGCCGGCTGCCCCGACTGCCCAGTTCCATCTAATGACTATAAAGACACACAGCAAAATCCTCCACTGCTACCATCCTGCCATCAGCAAGTTATCACTATGGCAACCACAGTGCAGTCTCCCTTCTTCACTTGGGCGTGCTCCAGTCTCCTTTAAAAGCCTCCTTTGCTCGCTGCTTCTGCTCATACTTGACTGAATGTAAAGCTCGATCAAAACAGCAGGATCATACCCTCAAACCAACACTGTCCATCCATCACCGGTTCTAAGAGGAGAGGAGAGAAAAGGAGGGCATTCAAGGTTTCTGGGGCAAGTGAGTTAGCTCTAAGTTAGCGTTTAGTCTTCCCTCCCCCTCCACATATTGAATCAATCACTACTGATGAGGCTGCACTTCTAGGAGACACTTCTAAGGATTCAATCAGACACTTCTTCTTACTGTGATCTTCTTGCATTAATCTCCATACACATGTCTGTAATTCCTGGATCACTGGACTTTTGTTGTTGTTGTTTGAGTTGTTAACACATCACCTTTGTCGTTTTGGGGGAGCATGCCTACATCTGCATTCCGAAATGTTCAAATCTAAATTTAACAGGCCAAAGGGGGCATCATGTTGTATTTTTTTTGTTTGTTTGGTTTATCAAGGCCATGTGCATTTCATATTATCCAAACGGAACCACTTCATATCTGACACAGGATGCTAGTTTCATAGATTATTGATCACTGATTAGTTGCCATCACTGCTTCACACACTAAACTTCAGCAAAATAAAGCGTGTGTACTTCTTTTAGATAATGCTTATTGTTGCCAAAGCAAATTGCAATTTCTAAGATTTTGTATATTCAATACATTTTCATTCTAAATTTTCTTGTTTTTCTGGTAATTAGTACTTTAAAAATATACCTTAGCATATGACATAATACATTTTGTATTGTATGTAGTGAGCTAATAGCATTAAATACTAAATGTGAGACACATTTGAACCATTATTCAAATTTTTTCTCTTATATTTTGGAATTCAACTTTGAAGATGAAATTCCACCCTTGTCACACATCCTAACCAATGACTTGTGAAGATAATCATATTTTATTATTCACATCATTGTTTATTGTTGGACTATTGAAGTCATCCGACCTGTGGAATGTGATGGTGATGTACTGTACGCAGGGTTTTCCTCTCTCTACTGGGATGCATCCCGTCGGTTAATAACGCAACGACTGTGTCCAAATGTGTCCAAAATAAACTGTGTTCAGGTTCGCTTTGATCTATACACTGCCATTTACTAGTAGGATGGATTTCAGTGGATGTTGTTACAGGGAATATAATATATTTACTGCCGGTGACCTGGAAATTTATACCTGATTGCACTCGACACACTGACACTGCTGTGTACTAATGTATTTTATTATAGGTTTGTCTAATTATTTTAATTTAAGGGTGGATGTTGAGTGATTATTGTGTACTTAGCTACTGTATTCATTTTGCATGCCCAGTTAATTTCATTTTGACCCCTCAAAATAACAACACATCTCAACACTGCAATAGCAGATCCAGCATACTGCCTTGTTTTGTAACCCCCATCAAATGTGTGAGTATGCACTCCAGAATTGACATACTATGCGTTTATGTGATTCTTTTCTTAAGTCCAATGGAATTAACCCTAAAATTGATTTTGTCATTTGTTTACTGGTTTTGTTGTTAGATTTGGAAAGAGGAATAGTGTGAATTAATGTGAATCGGCCAGTACTGTTGCACTGTGGGTGACTTAAAGCACCTTTAATCATGTTGTTTCTCCATATCATATTTTCTGTAACTCATTGGTGAGTCATGTCACTATGTCGGCAGTGATCGCATTATGTAACGCCATCATATTTGACTTTGTTCGTTTTGATGTGGAATTAAATCTCACTGGTGAAAAAGTACATTTTCAGATCAGAATGTTGTGAATTATTTCAGTAGGTTTATATTGGGGATGTAGTGAGTCACATCAAAGAGATTATTGAATTTGACCACATGAGACCACAATATGGGAATTTAGTGGCTTCCTCTGCTGAACTCATCGAAGTGGTTTGGATTAACAAGGTCAATGTCTCCCTCTAGTGATGAAACTTAATATTCACATACAAGCACTTAAAAATTACTTTAGGTTTGTTTGGGGTGGCACTGAAATGAGGGAAGCGATTAAACAATATGTATTGTCATATGATCACACTATAGACATACAGGAGGGCTGTAATGTTTTTATATAAGAGTAAAAAAACAAACAAGATTTTTATTCATTAATATTTCCTATAGATATTGGACATTTCCATCTATATATATTACTTTTGTTTGTTTCTTGTATGATGGGAGTTTCACCACTGTCTAAAGTCTTCTCAGTCAAACCCCAAACTCACTCAGTGGGGTTCCGGTTTGGCGTCTCATACCCCCTAAACTACTCTTTCACAATTTGATCCTGGTGTTGTCATCTTGGTGTATTTTTATGTCATCAGGGAAGAATAAATGCACTTATGGTCTGAGATACTTCAGTTGCTTTAGGTTCAGCAACATTATGTGTCCATAAAATAAGATCAGCTGAACCTGGATATACAGAAGGACCAAGTCTAACACAACACTGCCCCCACAGGCTTGTACTGTAGACACTAGGCATGATTATGTAATCACTTCATCCGCTTGTCTTCTCACCCTGATGTGCCAATCAGCACGTTCAGTCAGTCTGGACTCATCAGCTCACATGATTTTTTCTATTGCTCCATAGTCCAGTCCTTATGCTTCCTCTTAAGTGGATGGCTGAAACATTAACCCACATTGGTTAATATGTCAACATAATCCAAGCTTCTAACCCATGTGATTAGTAGGACTTTTTTGGCCAGGGAATGTAGTTATAACAGATGGTTAATTATATGGCTGATTATATTTTGTGGGCACTATAATTGTCTTCAGATTTACTTATGAATTAACAAGGCAACCTTTGGTGAAGCTTAAAATGGACCATGCACAATCAGTTTGGGATTTCTTAGTACATTATAAACAAGTGGATATGTCTAAATTGTACAGTATCTAAACACATTTTCATAAATATAACATGCTAATCTTTAGGGGGACTCAGAATTTTTGTAAATAATTTGCATCAAAATGATCTAAAATACCAGTGTAGGTGTTGATGACAGATGATCAGGGGTCACCAATCCTGGTCCTCGAGAACTATTATCCTGCAGGTTTTAGATGTATTCCAGCACACCTGACAGTCATTATCAAGCCTCTACAGGACTCAACAGGCTTATCATTTGAATCAGTGTTGGAGGAGGAATGCATCTAAAACATACAGGATAGTAGCCCTCGAGGACCAGGGTTGGTGACCTTTACCCTGCTGTTTCTAAAGGGGGAATGGATTCATAGTCATAATGTGGCATAAACCAGACTGGAAAATATCTCATAACTGTAGGATATTTTATTCTGTAATGGAAAGTACAGGCACAATTCAAAAAAAAAGGAAAAAAAAAATCATTGTAGTGCAATACAACAGTGCAGGCTGTATGATACATAAAGTGCTATTTACATGCTTAAGTTCTGTTTGTTTATCATAGAAATTAAACCTGCTTTTTAACATTAGACAAAAAATAACTTTTAACATCTCTACAATAAAACATCCTTATTGCTTTCTTTTTTTTTTTTTGCTAAAGTTCTTGTATTTTACAATATTAAGAGATTCCTAAACCATACTCTTTTTGCATGTATAATGGTCAACAGCTCTTGCTTCTTCAGAAGCTTCTTCTATACATTAAAATGTGACTAATTCCCTTGAGGGATGAAAAATCCATGCATGTCCTTGTAGAGCCCACCCTTCACGTATGCTCGAGCAACTTCTTTAAATGTTCTGCCATCGAGAAGGAGGATAAAACTAGACTGGCCTGGGTTGCAGTTGATAACAGACACAATGACCACACCTGCGAATAGAAAGAAGGAAGCACAACATTAGTATTTACTTTAAAATGCATCACGCACCGTCACAGGAATCTTTACATTTTGAACAAGCACATGATAGTTAAAGGCTAGCTTGTAAAAATAAATTTTAAAAATTAAACAAATAGATTCCCCATGCTAGGTGTGAATTTCTTAGTTTTCTCACCATCATCCTCTGATTCTCCCTTTGGTCGGGGTACAAACACAGGTTCTGAAGGCCAGCAGTTGTCTTCACTCCAGTAGACCATTTCCTTGGTTTCTGTATCGAACTTTCCGAGCTAAAAGTGAAAATAGGAAAATGACTCTTGAATAAAACAAATTCAATTTGGCAAATATAACAAATACACTTACAAACAACATTTTCATTCAGACTGTAGGGGGTAGTATAGTGATAATAAAACAAACATGATATATAAACTATTTGTATAGTGGAAATGAGCAAAATATAAAACTAGATTCTAATATATATATATATATATATATATATATACACACACACGTTTATCTTTGAAACACACCCTTTCACCTAGTTTAATGAAAAGCAGATCTGACAGACACATCCTATCACGTAATGACATCATGACAGGAACCAACATAAAATGAAAGAAGTACAGAGATGTAAGAGGTAAAATAATAAGGGTCTTATTAAAAATAAATAAATACATAAATAAATAAATAAATAAAAGGACCTGTTTATATGGGCTGGTGGAAATAATGTTCAGCAATTATGTTTTTCTACCAAAACTGGTCATTTACACAGGGTTTGGATGATGCAAAATAATTTGGTTGCAACACAGAAATATCAGTTCAGCTATTACTGAACTGACATTAACACAAAGATAATCATTTATTATATATTTATCATCAAATATGATTAAAAACAGTGCATGCATATCTGTTTCAAATGCTAAAGACAAGTTTGCCAAAGCTGTAATACGATTTATGTAAAAATAAGAGCGGGGTTATTAACAGTATATAGAATAAATAGATTGTGCTGAAATAAATGAATGGGAGCTCATATTTCAAGAGTAATTCTAGCTTTTTTTTGTAAGATAACTTAAACTTAGACAGACAGGGTAAAAAAAAAGTGTTTATCATGAAGATCGCAGCAAGACTAAAACTGAAAACAGACTTGTATGTTGAAAGATGAACATTATTAACACAGGCAAAGCCAGAACTCTAGTCGCTTCCCCTCTTTGTTTTTTGTTAATCTTCTTATGTGTACAGTACTTAAAGAGAAGGTGAGGAATGGACTATGAGAACTAAGTTATACAATGATAAGTTACTGATTGTTACTCATAAAAACATAGACCATAAAAATGAATTTGAGATAGTGCAAAGCAAATAAAACTGTACATACTATACATTTCCTGTTGGATTTGTGTTTATGTGTGCAAGTCAAATAAAAAAAATAAAATCTGTTAAATAAAAATCTGTTAAAAACTACAAATAAACAGTACATAGACTGTGCTGCAACAAACTAATGTAAGCTCGTGTTTCAATACCAATTATAGCATTTTTTTATATGATAACTTGAACTTCAGCCTATAATTGTCGAGGTCGAATGTTCTATTATCTTATGTTAAGTAATTATATCAGTCCCCATTACTTAACACCTTTATGCTTAATTTATCTTCTCAGTGTCTATAAAGCTGGAACCATTATTTTACTTTACACAGGCTACAAGAAGAAGAAGAAAAAAAAAAAGACATATCTTTTACACAAGCACTGCTCCCATTCAGTACTTTGTGCCAACTGCACATTGTATCTTTGGAAAGGGTTATAAAGTAAAAGATAAACTTGTGTGTGGGGGAAAAAAAAAAAAGAAAAAAAATCAGTTTGTGCTTAAATTTTGCAGAACAGCAGTAAACTTCAATCAGATGTGTTCAAATTTTAGTTTTAACCTCCTGCTATCCTGAAATAACCTTTTAACAACAGCAACTCATTCATTGTCATAACCTTGTATCCATTTTGTTTGCCTTGCTCCTCATTCATTTGGATTTTACACTTTACTGTGAGGACAATGTGTCAGGTGGGACAGTAAATATGTAATTGTCTAAACCAGGATGTTTCTTTTCCTTTCCCATTTCCAGACTGGACCATGAGAACGGAGTATGAAATGAGCAAAGCTGTTTTTACATATCACTGAGGGAGGGACCTGAATGCACCTCAGGGTTTCCCCAACATGGTCACTTCTTCCCATTGTTTCTTTTCGCAGTTCACTCCCTATGGAAAGGATGTGTGTGCACGCATAACGGACAGAAAAATGAAGTTCTTTAATCTGTAAATGGGGCAAGTGGTAATGTAGACTTATACAGCTTCCGACAGTCTGTTACACCCTATGGCAATTCTCAGTTCTATAATTTGCTTTAAAGCTCTATAATAATAATAATAAAAAACCAAGGCTGTCAGGAACAATCTGTTTCCCAATAACCTTGTATTTAAAGTGTCTTTTGTTGAAGAGTGTGCAGGTTTCAGTTCCCTCTTGGCAAATAACACTTAAACTATAACATATCACAAGGACAGAAGTTTTACGGAAGTTAAGAATAACACTTAATGTTACCTGTTTGGCCAGTGCAGATTGCTCCACGCAGTTCCCGTAGACAAAACGGCTCCGCTGACCGTTGAAGTCATAATTAATTCTGGGTAATTCAAAACCTGTTGGATAGAAATTGATGTAGAATATATATATAGTCAATAAATTATAGCTATAGAATAGATTTATTTTGATAGATTTATTTTGCTTTGTTAATTTTATT
>JAQQZY010000014.1:27221639-27235500 GCA_030068375.1 Ostorhinchus rueppellii
ATGAACATCCATTAGTAATCACCTGAAATATTGACGATCAAACTTTTATGCTCCATTTACCGCAATGTTAACAAAAACTTCAAAGTGATCCCGAATGCAGGATTTCTTTCGGATCATCCTCAAAATTTAATCAGTTCTTCCTTGTGCCGTTTCCAACAGTTCCTGAAAATTTCATCAAAATCCATCCATAACTTTTTGAGTTATGTTGCTAACAATCAAAGTCGGACAGGCGGATGTAACAAACAAACAAATGCACAGTAAAGCATAACCTCCATGGCGGAGGTAAAAGTACATCCATTCTCAACATTCAGGCTATAACACATTCAAGTAAACATTGATTTCTGGTTAATAATGAGTTAATCGCTACCTATTTATCATGCAAAAGAGGTATGATTACTAGGGGTGTCAGAAAATATCGGTTCTCCAATACAGTATATCGCGATATTTCATTTCACAGTACTGTATCAATATTAAATAGCACTCTATCAATATTTTTAGGTATTTATTCAAAGAAGTTAATTTTAGTTTTTCTTTATTGCTCATATTTTACATCTGAAGCATCCTAAAAGCGCTTTTTACACTTCCCGTGTTGGGATCGCACAAAAATAATATTATGAACTAATAGAATATGAACATTTGAGCAGGATATTCAACTGTAATCTCTGTAAAATAATATAATTTAAGTTTTAACACAGGAACATTTTGTGATACAGCATTAGATCCTATTGTGATCAAATACAAATGTGTTTAGTATTTGTGCATATTTCTGGTGTAATTATATTCTTCAAGGAAATAATCATTTTTAAAACAGAAAGAAAAAAAATGGCCTTTTTAACAGTATCATGAGATTTTGTGATATATCGTGTCGTGATCCTAGTGTTGTGAATGATATTGCATTGCCAGATTCTTGCCAATACACATCCTTAATGTTGACCCATAAAGACCCACTGCTACTTTTGTGGCACTTCCAAAAACGTTTTTTCTCTATATTTGACTGAAGTGATTAATCCCTATTTATTGTAATATTATCCTCTGTATATTGTGTTTTTTCCAGTTTAAATCATGCATTTCCTGATATTGAATTCAACAAAAATGTAGATGTTCATAAAAGCTCGTGTTAAAGTTGAGAGTTATGTCATCAACAGAGAAAACATGAGGAAAATGGGACTTTTTCAGTAAATTATATCATTAACTGAACATAAACCAACATAATCCAACTCCATGGGTTTTACTGGTGAATCGATGTTGTAGAAGGTGACAGTGTTTCCACGGTAACTACGGAGCCTCTGAACATCCAAATAGGTCATATCTGATGACAAACTGTATTTATCATCAATTAATTACATGTATTGATAGGATTTGTGGATCGACAGGTATTAAACAGTTTAGATCAGTAGACGGTTTAGGTTGACAGTGGATGCTTGTGTGTTTAGGGGTTAAATACCACCTTGTGTTAATATTCACCTTTACCATATCAAGTTCCAAAGCTTATAACTGAAGAACCACATGGCTAAAATGAACCAATGACACATTGATTAAAACATAATAACTTCTAGTTTTCAGAATTTTTTGTGTGTGGCTAAAATACAACCTGAACTACATCAGATACATGTAGATGAAACAGTTTTTTTCATTATTATTATTATTATTATTATTATTTTTTTTTGTTGCTCATTTTTGAATAGGAATATAATATATCATGGAATAAACCAGGTAGGAAGTCACTTTAACTTTGATTACTATCCAGGTGATTCTTTTGCTAATTCTATCTTGGTGCTCAGGGATAGTATAAAATAAACATAGCAACTCCATTATGAAGAATCTAAACTCTCAAACAAGGTATAGCATTACTATATTGACAGAAGTTTTATTGTAGAAACTTTAATGTATGTAATACAAATTGGAGATGGAGTCCCGGTGATCCAATGGGAATGGAGAGGTTAAAATAATGAAATAACAGTGTCATTTGGATGTGCCGTCCTGATTAATTTGGTTCAATAGCAACATCCAGGAAAGGTCTAGTCCTTTAGGAGCAAAGATGGGCTGAGCATTACCAGCTCATCAGCTGTATCGATGCTAAAGGACACCTTACAACGCTCAGATAAATCAGCAATGAAGAAACCTTTTAAATACAGTGAAGTAATCAAGTATGACCTAATATGGCAGTTTTAGAATATGGGTTTTGAGGAGACATATGATGACGGGGGTAGAATGACTGAAAGCTCTAAGCTCTATAGAGGATGGGCAGGAAGATGAAGTGGAAAACTAACAGGAAGACAGGAATTTGATAGTGTGAGAGGGTGTGTAGGTCTGAACCAGCTCAGAACGGTATGAAACTGAAGATAGGAATCCTGATCAATATGTCAATCAATGTGCTGTTCGAGCATTTTTTTTTTTTTTTTTTTGACAAATGTGCGGGCAAAATATTATAGCAATGTTAATAATCAGTGTTTTTCAATGAAGTGATTTGGATATTTCACCATCCACAGGACTGAACAGAATCAAGTTACAGTAAATCTGAATGCATTTCAGTGCATAAATATGTAACCTGAGCACCATGATCTCCTCAGGCAACAACGCATCAGGAACCATTCATCTATAGCTGATAGAACCACATGGGATCCGGTTTACTGTGGTGAATTTTTGTCAAACATTACAATAGATGGTTATTTTAAAGCAGGGGTGTCAATCTCATTTTAGTTCAGGGGCCGCATTCAGCTAACTTTGATCTGAAGTGTCCCGGACCAGTGAAAGAACAACATAATAATATATAAATAATGTCAACTCAAAGCTTTTCTCTATGTTTTAGAGCAAAAAAAAGTAAAATTTAAAAAATCTAAATGTTTACATCTACAAACTATCCTGTCAAACAATGCAAATAACATGAACCCCAAAATATGAGTGTAATTTTAACAATATTATGCTTCAGTTTATCATTTTGACATGCTCATTACAACTTACAGTGGATCTACAAATACACGAAACACTTAGTAACAGTAAGAATATTAGTAAAAGTGCACTTACTTTTCCTAAGACATTTCAGGTTCTTCAAATTTGTTCAGAATATTTACATTTTACATTATACTTTGTTTTAGTGTAAATATATGAAAATATCTACTTTTACAAAGAGAAAATTTGGAGTTGGGTATTTATAGATTATTATGATAGTATCTTACTTTTCTGACCCATTTCAGATTGAATTGGTCTAACGTGGAACCTAAACTAAAATAATTGTTCATATGGTAATATATGTTTTTGCATTTCACAAATTCATCCCCAGGGCCGGACTGGACCCTTTGGCGGGCCGCATGTTTGACACCTGTGTTTTAAAGCCTTAAAGTGCCCCTGTTCTGACGTTTTCTTGGCTAAATGTGAGGAAAGTGTATTAACAAACTAAATGAAGTTGACTAGACAGAACATTAAATATGTTGACTTCATGCTGCCTACAGTGACGTATGACTCAAAAGGACATTTTAATATACTGCTTTCTGTTTTAATTTGCATTTTCCACACTGTTCCAACTATTTCTTATTCGGGGTTGTACATAGAAACTACAATGGAGAATGTACACTGTTTTGTAACTTGTAGTAAGTATGTTTCTGTGACCAGTTTTTGTTTCAGCCATGATGGTAAGTATCTCTACAAAGGGAGGCCACTAGCCAAATAACCTTGAATTAATATCTCAGATGGTGTTTGTGTATGCTGTGAGTTTGGACTCTGAATTATGTTTGCAACATAAATGGATTCTGGGATTTGGAGCCTAAATTAAGGTAGTTGAATTTGCAGATTCAACCAAGACCTTTTAAAACACAATGTTTGTTAACAAGTTTGCCATTGGCTTTGCCATTCTTTCAGTTTTTAGGTCTTTGAGACCGTTTTTCTGGTGCGAAAAACAAAAAAATGAAGGCAGGTCGAGGATTTTTCACATACCTTAATGTAGGCAAATCAATGGAATCAAATATTTGGTTTAAAAAATGTCAGATTCAGATAAGATAAATGTATTCATCTATGAAGATAGAACATAAGTTTGGAATTTAATCACAACACAAATACATAATTCAAATTTCTTTGGCTACTGGCGTAACCACAACTGTTTTGCTTGAATTCCACATTTACTAATGAAAGCCAGTCTAATACTAACACGTACGACCAGATGTCCTGGAGGCATCTTGGTTCTAAGATCATCTTCATTTTTATCTAATAGCACCTGCAAATGAAGTGACTGTGTTAAGTCTCACAGAAAGGGGTGCACCCTCTTCTTGTAGCTCCCGGCCGTAGCTTCTGTGTGTCAGATTAGCCAGCAGATAAGACCTGATGATGCTTCAGCTTTGAGCTCAGCTATAAAGGAGGGAAAATGTGTCGAAGATGATCTCATGCCAAAGACAATGTAAAAGTCAGGGTCTTGATCTTCCAAACCATCACGTGTTTGGAAGTTCAATATATTGCTTTTTACTCTGCATGGCTTTTGATTGTTCCTTTAACTAGTGGCTGGCTGAATGTATGTATGGATGTATACATGTAAAAGCCTGTGCTGTGCTGATTTTATCAGTATACTTCTCCATGGAAACTGTACTTTAAAGTGGTATAAATTACTTTACTATTTTTTTTTTTAATGTTTTGGTGTTTGGATAAAAAGTGTCAAAAATGAGCCAAGAGTTGTTGGACTATAATTTGTCCTCTTTAGAGTTAAATGCAAAAAATGTTTCATTTGAAGTGCCATTTTTGCTCATTCATTTGTATATTTAAAGAGTAGATGAGGATGACTCTGTAACTCCTGTAATATTCACTAGAAGTGAGACTATGAGTATTACGCAGCACTGTCAGCCTGTTCATTCAGTGCTTCCGTAAGAGTTTCATATGACGTACTGTTGATATTTTTACTCCTATTTACACTAACTTCCTCCACGTTCCATATTAGCACATTATTAAAAATGTCATCATTGTGGCCTGTTTTTATTCGATTATAAACCACACACGTCTTGGTAATTACAACCATTTTAAATGAACAATAGGTATCTGATAAACAGGTTTCTTTAAAATACTGTTGAGCACAGTCATGTTCCCTGATGAATAGATCAGAGGATAAATGGCTAAGATAAAAATACTTGCCAATTTATTATTTTGTGCCAGTTCATCCTCTGCTGTACATTATGCTTCTGCTCACAATAAGTGAAGAGAATGAATCATTAAGAAGTTCAATTAACGGGTCTAATTTTGGCGGAGGAAGCTTGGTGAGGGCTCCATCCAGTTTTAGCTCAGAGCCGCCCATACGCTAAAAGTATCTGTTAACGACCATTTTAATCTATCATTAAAAACCTTAAGTATTTATGATGCCAGTGGGCTTGTGTGTTAAAACCTTTGATGCTTATTTTCTGTGGTTTTCAATGCAATATTTGTCAGAGGAGCTGCCAGTGTGTCGGCTTCACGCCTGCTGATCCAAATGACTTGGTGTCCTGTGTTTGTCCCTTTCATGTTCGTTGTCTTCTTGTTCTTACCTTGTTCTTCCAGGGCCTTGGAATGTTGCCTTATTTTGCTAACTTCCGTCTGCTTGCTGAGTTTTCTACTCCGTGTGTGAACCAGCGGTACGTACCTGAATACTAATGTACTGTGCTTTGGGTCCTTGAATTCATGGAAACTGGTGCTGGTTGCACTTTTAGTTCAGGTTGACTCGGTTCTTTGAGACTGATTAAGGTTTTTCCAAGTCCTTGTGCAGTTTACAGTACAAGTATGGAATTCTGAGGAAATTAAAAAAAAGAAAAAAAAGATGTGTTTTGGGAAAAGTAAGTATAAATTTAAGAAATATATCCAACATTGTCCCAGTAACCAGTAATGAGATTCAAAAGTGAAAAAAGCAACATTCCAGTAGAAGAACAAGATTGTTTTCCTTATTTTGACTCTTAACACTTGCAGTTTGAGAATACTGTGTCAATCTGAAATTATTTTGTTGCTCATAATAATTAAAATGTGCTTCCATTTTTCACTTGTTCCACCCTATTCACTATGGCCTTTTATACAAAGCTTTTCTTCTTGTTTTAAGAAAATGGAGCCAAAAAATGTGCTCATTCTATTGAGAAACGCTTCAAAGGACTGCACTGCAAAAATCAAAATCTTGCCAAGTGTATTTTTCTCATTTCTCGTCAAAATATCTTAAAATAAGACATAAATAAATAAACAGTTACTTGTAAGTGAGGTATAAGAACTTTTTAGACAATAGATCTTGAAAATCTTATTTCCAGAAATCTTACTAATATAATTTTCACTTCTTCCATGCATAGATTTTTTTTTTGTGCTTGAATTAAGCAAAAAAAAAAAAAATTAAATTAGGCAAAAAAAAAAAAAAAAATCTGCCAATGGAACATGTTCTTATCTGTTCTTGTCTTATTTTAGTATTTGCATCTTCGCCTCATCCAACCCCATTTTCCTTATACATGTGCTGTGTTTCAGCTGGTTCTTTGAGGTACTAGGATATCCCAAGTCCTCCCGGCCCAACATGGCAAACGGTGTTGCCATGGCTGTAGTGTTTTTCATGGTCCGCATCGCCGTCATGCCGGTCTACTACAGTCGGATGTATGTGGTCTACGGCACCGAGGCCTTTTACCTGGTGCCGTGGGGAGGCCGGTTAGCCTGGATCTGCTCCAGTATCTGTTTGGACATCATGAACGTTATGTGGATGCATAAGATCGCCCGCGGCTGCTATAAAGTGCTGCGCTCGGCACGCCGGAGCAAAGCTGACACACCTCAGGAGAATGGTAAGACGGATTAACAGAACGGAGACGATGAAATAACTGCACCACAGACAGAATGATGTCACTTCTTTTGCATTGGCGAGAAACATCCCGGACCTTTGACCTGTCAGGCTGCTACAGTAGCAGCTCACCTGGGAAGAGCAACATTTATCGGATCGAATGTAATGAGGGAAAGTGAGGTTTTGTTGGAATCCGGCTCGGCCATTGAGACGTGAGCCGATGGACCGCTAAACTGGCCCTCTTTAAGCCATGAAAAGACCTCTTAGCAATACTCTGTGTGCATGGCCAATTCCTTTTCTCTTGAACAGTTCACCAATATACAAAAGAAGTGTTTGGGGACAATGGACTGTTGTGTCCACACACAAATTGTCACAAAGTTTACCGTTATTCATCATATTTTGCGCTCCTTTTAAAAAACGTTTCACTTTTTTTTTTTTTTTGTAATATTATTCTTGCCGGAATCCCACAATTACAATGTCATTAAAGAAGATCATATTGATGTTGATTTAAAAATGTAAGGGATCACAAACGGGTCGGTGCCACAAATTGTTTGTTTGTTTGTTTGTTTGTTGAGAGGAAAAACAGGAGTCACTGCTCTTCTCCACTAAATCCTTAATTTTACCATTATTTTCCAGCGACGTCACACATAATTAAAAGGAATGAAATATATAATATAATCGCAGAGAAGATTAAATGCGAATAAATCATTTTTTCTACTCACTGTCATTTAATTTAGGTGTTAATTTATTAGGCAGCCATTAAGGAGTTTATTGGAAAACTAAGAAACCTGTTACTGTGAGTAACGCCTGCATTTCAGTTTTAGTGCAATGGTGGGCTTGTTTTGTCTTGCTGGGTTCAAGGCGAATCGGTTTGGAAATGCAGCAAGAAAAATAACTTTTCATGAGGAAACACTTAAAGGGAAACTGAATGTTAATGGTGTGAGTGTGACTGTGTGTACGTGGACATTAAGCAATGTAGGAACATAACATTTCCACAAAGATGAACAGAAATGATAGTTAACAGCAAATGTTAGTCCATGTAATGTAATGCGCATACAGCTTGATATTTCAGTCTTACAGTATCACGTTGCACTGACAAAGATGTTTTATTGACTTCTTGGTGGAAGACAGTATCACATTTATTTCACAGTGTGCAGTGCATGTTAAGCTTTGAAACAGGTGTGAGGTGGGGTTTCAAAAATGTTGTCCATTTGCAGAAGAGGTGAAAGACAGAGCACTGTACGAGTGAAGGATTTGAAACATTTATTTACACCAAGAGGTTTGGTGGGAGATGTTTTGGACTCAGACACTCACTTCTCTGCCTCCATTTTCTGGCAGGCTTTATGTAATATTCACACTTCATATTAAATTGTCTTTTGTGGAACCCTGGGCAACATTTGCTGACGAGCTGCATGCCACTGTGTGTGAGATCCACGAGGAAAGTGGGAATTTTAATACAGCAAAGTAAATTCAGTACATGCTTTTAACGCGTTTGTGTTTTTTTTAATCATTATGTAAACTCAGACATTAGTTGAGAACGTTCTGAGTCAAACAGGTTTGAAAGAATTGTAATACATGAAAGTAACTCACAGCAGATATGTTGTTTCAGCCGTTTCTCATGACGTACACTTTTATATTTATCCATCTGATAGGTACATGATGGTGATTTGTTTTCCGTGGACATAAATATTCTGTTAAGTTCATAGATTTCCATGTTAAAATATTGACCCTTTGCCACACTCTATTAACTTAACTCCTTCAGCGTTTTTTCAGGTGTAAATTTTGTTCACATTAAAAATCCTCATGAAGTTTAAAAAAAAAAAAAAAAAAACATGTACTTGAATTTTCATTGTAAAAGGATCTTTGTATTCGCTGTACATCAGAAGCTTCTGTAAAACGTTTTGTGAAACAAGCAGGGATCGCTAGATTTTAAAATACGCCTTGATATGTTGAGCATTTGATTTTGTTGCCTTTTTAAAAAAAAAACAAACTGTTATGATTGCACAGTGGAAATTTTGTTAAACCTCACTCCTCACAGGGATGAAAGATGTCATTTTTTTTAGTTGTTATGTTTCTTTTTCACATGCTTTTACCATGTCTGATACCTATCTAATGTGATTATTTGGCCTTTGTAACAGACCAGTTTGTAAAACCTGGTTATTTAGTGCTTTTTTTTTTTTTTATTGTTTGACAAGATTTATGCCAGTTCTTGTTTTTTGTTTTTTTGTAGTCCCTTGTGAAGACAGTGGAGGATCCGATTTTGTTTATTTTTCTTTTCTTTATACAACAGTGCCAACTTGATCAATTCTGTTCACTTTCCCAGCTCTGCGTACTCTTCCCTTGCCACAGTACGACAAGGCACAGTTTAGCTCGACGTGTGTGTGAAAGACTCCTTTCAGTTACACCATTGAAAACAGTGTGTTTGGAGCAGGATGAACTTGACAACTTATAAGGGGTGGATATCATCTACACGTGGATATCACTTTCTCACATCTTAGAAAAACATTCAGGATGTGGTGTCAATTTCACTGGAGTTAAATGGAAACCATGCAAGGATTTTAAGGACACTCCTGATAGAGACGTGGGAGTGGTACTGTATGCAAGGTTATGCATGGTCAATATGGTCTTCATGCACCCTCTATAACTGCATGTTGTATTGCATGAGGATTGCACTGTAAACAAAATAGCATATACATTTGCAAGACGATTTTTTTAGTACATGTACATAATGTTTACTTAAACGTTATTCTTGTACTGTGCCACATTATGTAACCCACAGATGATAACTGATGTGATTAAAACGTCATAAAGCAGATATTTAGCATAATATCCAGCACAGAAATAATCAATAAGGGAATACTTGAATACTAATCAGCACAGTTTATAACTATCTGGGCAGTGCAAATAAACATTAATCCTACGAGCATCTTGCATCTTGCGCGTACCATTGTCTTTAATTTATTAATCCACGATAAGTAGACATAAAACGATGCAGATGCCTAACGATGCATGGCACTGCCTGTTTCGCTGTTTTGGTTTTTTTGTTCTGAATGTTGTAAGGAAGAGAAATGTGAATAGATGGATGTTTAGTGACATTCTATGAATGTATTGATAAAGAGAAAATATTTGTCATTTACATTTTCACTTGTTCTTACAATAAATACCAAATTACTGATGTGATGTGTATCATTTGAAAAGAATATCAATAAATGGTCTTTCTTCTATGCTGCCAGTAGCATCAAAATCTAAGGCTTTGAGATAAAATGCTGACTTTTGCAGACATGAAAATGCAGATTTGGCACATTTTTGCTGAAGTGATTCTATTAACACTTTCATACTGCTCACTACAGTGGACAGCTATTCTACAGCTGTTCTCTTGTATATTCATGGGCTTTATTGTTTTAGTTGCATAACAGCCAACACAGTGGACGCTCATGCACCATCCCATACACTGACATTCATACCACAACTGTTGATAAACCTGATCTGCACTAAGATATCTGAATATTTTTTCGTATTATCTCCATGAAGTGAGTAATAACTAGTATTGGAGTATGTTAAAATAAGAGAAAACAGAGTAGCTGCATTAAAAATGTTTTCATTTCATAGTTTTCACAGTATATCACTTTCTGATACTGCATTTTAAATATATGTTACTTTGCTTCAAAAATTAAACACATGGTGTCCAGCTGAGTGGATATTTTTGTAACTATGAAAAATAGGTTTGTTAAAAAAAAAATTCAATCACATTATTTTTTTTTCAGTTCTAAAGAGGAATTAAAACAGAAAAAAATGTGATTAAGGTTTTCATAATTCATGCGTGAAAGGGTTAAAATGTAAAATATACAATTATTTTGAGCCTCAGTAAAAAAAGTGAACTTTGACATTACATTTCTCATACTAACAAACAACAACTTGTTAGATTTCATCAAAGCAACATTCCGTCAGAGATAAATCTGATTGTAAATACTTGAAATGTCCCTCACAAACAGTGTGTGAGGTATGTGTTAGGCAAGGCAAGTCATACACAGGGCAATTCACAGTGCTTTACAAAAATGGAAAAGAGACAGGTTAAAAAACACACAAGCACAATCAAAACATAATAAAACATCAATAATAATCAATTAAAATAGAGTAAAAGAGCAGAGTGCAGATAGAAGCCTTTCAGTTGTTCTATACACAGTTGAACAGCTGTTTTCAGCCTGGACTTAAACACTGTCAGAGTAGAGGTCTGTCTTACGGAACTGAAACACAGCTTCACCATGTTTAGTCCTGACCCTGGGCACCAGTAAAAGACCGTGGTTCATATGGGACCACCATGTCACAGATGTAAGGCAGGGCAAGTTTATTTGTAAAGCACATTTCATGTACAGGACAATTCAAAGTCCTTTACATAAAACATAGAAGGATCTCAAGAGAGGAAGAAGAGGAAGTGAAAATATAAAATATGAAAACATAAAAATCACAAAGAACAAAAATTTGAATTAAAATAGACATTAAAATTGTAAAAATTAATTAAAAGATAAAAACTTTAAGCTTAAAATAAACACTCAGAAGTTTAGATCTGTACTAAGAACTCTATTCAAATCCAGCTGAGAACAGGTGGGTCTTAAACCTGGGTTTAAATAAACTCAGTGTTTCAGGTGATCTGAGGCTTTCTGGGAGTTTGTTCCAGATGTGTGGAGCATAGAAGCTGAACGCAGCTTCTCCATGTCTGGTTCTGACTCTGGTTCTGACAAGAGGCCGGATCCAGATGACTATTGAGAGATGATGTACTTTGGTGTTAGACCATGGAGAGACTTCTCCACCTGCAGAGCTGTTTTAAAGTCTATTCTCTGAGCCACAGAAGCCAGTGCACAGACCTGAGCACAGGACTAATATGGTCGTACTTCCTGGTTCTAGTCAGGACCTGAGCAGTAGCGTTCCGGATGTACTACAGCCGTCTTACAGTGAGAAGATGCATGGATAAGTCTGTCTAAGTATGGTTTAGGCAGTAGACCGTGTTATTTAACCTTCATTTTATTTGTGAAGCTATTTTTTTTTATTAGTGTAATTAGTGAACAAACCAGGTGACAAAAGACAGACGTAAACAAAGCATACATACAAAACAAAACAAAAATATGCAGCGTACAACAACCTAAAGCAGTTACATACTGATAGTGAGTGTATTGTGAATAATAACCTAGGATAGTCAGGCATGTGTGTGTGCAAGTGTGTATAGGGGAACAGTATAGTAATTGTATTGTGATATAATAATTAAATATTTTCAATGATATAATGTGGTATAATATTATATAACAACATAATACAATGTAATAAGATAATGTGACGTGCTAATACTGTAAAATATATTATGACAATGAACATTATGATAATTAATCATGTCTATATTAGTGTATATCATTAAGGTGAAGGTAAATGTTGATGTAGTGAACACAATCAATCAATCAATGCAAGATAAGAGTCACAGTGCTCCAATAACTGGATATGTAATGACTTATATCAGCCACAAGAGGGCACAGTTGTCCCAAATTTCAATTCTGTCTGGCCTTCAAAAGAAATATTTTCAGCGTTAAGCTTGTAAATAAGTAAATGATTATATTAAATTAACCCCGTATCATGTTTTCTAGGATTACGTGGCAAGAAGATAAACATGCCATTAAAATGAGTCACCTCCATTAAATGAGGTCTTACCTGGATTCCCGTAGAGAAAATGAGTTAAATGTCCAAAAATATTAACAGGAAAGAGAGAATTACAGTGATAAAAAAGACAGAGGGATTTGTTGTTGCACTATAAACGAAAACACACAGCTTTTAGACTGAATTTAATCCAGGGGGGGTTTAAACTGTGTGTGTGCTAACTGGACCAAACACAACCGGATCATCCTAACTCCCACTTTCCCATCTTGTTCAAGCTCCACTTGCGAAACATTACTTCACATCCATCTGCTGGCTGACTTTTGAAAACAGAACGTCCCTTATCGATTCACATAAATGTTAATATAAAATCTGGGCAATGATTCAGGTCATTAAGATTAACATCAATAATACAGTTTCATGCCTTTAGTTCCATTACTAGACAGTCACGTATCAGTAAATAAAAGCCCTGTATCCAAGTCATTACTTTTATAGGAGTAAATGACAACTACAAACACTGTTTTATCAGAACTGAACTAGATTTACTTGGAAGAAAAGGTCAGGTGATGGTGTTTTACTGACCTATTGACCTACATGGTCATGCCAAGGTTTTATGTAGATATTTTTATGAATGTACCTGACATAACCGATACTGACCCATATACTGACCCAGCAGGTTAGAACAGGTACATTAGGATCTGATCAAGTGAACAACTCCACAAGTTGTTTTTTTCACCCTTGTTCATGTTATTGATCTCATGCACACCATCGTTACTTAAATACACAGATGATAATGTATTGAACAGACACTTGGGTGAGGAAGGATAGCAGCAGATTGATTTTCTAAAGTGGTGTAAAATGTCAAATCCTCTCCCAATCGTAAATAAACAAAGATATATAGTAACAAAATAGAACCACTTCACCCTCCTGTTGTCCTCAGGTTAAAATGACCCATCAATGCGTTAAAAACCCAAAAGAAATTCCCCTAAATGATATTTTTTCAACTTGAAATTTGATAACTTTTCCTAGATTGACCCCAAAATTAGAAAAAGTGAACTGTTGCCTTTATTCACATTTTCATGTACGCTGTACAAAAAAAAAAAAAAAAAAAAGTACAAAGATTTTTCTTCGGGTCAAAATGACCCAACAGTAAAATTGAATAATAATAATAATAATAATAATAATAATAATAATAATAATAATAATAATAATTAGATTTTTCTAGTGCTTTTCAAGTCACCCAAAGCGCTTTACATTGTTGATCCATTATTCATTCGCTCTCACATTCTCACTCTGGTGGAAAAGTTGAAATCACAGTCACAGAGTTAGTTACATGTGAGAATGTTTTACTTCTGTCCCAGATCAATCAGTATCAGACGTAAACAACAAGACAGGTGGTCTTCAGACTGCACTGCCTTTGATCTGACCCAAATGGAACAATATCGGCCCTTTGTGGATTTGTGATTTCTTCAAGCAAAA
>JAQQZY010000014.1:27235600-27271586 GCA_030068375.1 Ostorhinchus rueppellii
TGTGTGTGTGTGTGTGTGTGTGTGTGTGTGTGTGTGTGTGTGTGTGTGTGTGTGTGTGTGTGTGTGTGTGAGACTGTTTCCGCCCAAGTGTGTTTGTATATTGCTTCAAAAATCAGGAGACTTTGGTTTCAGCCAATATAAAATAGGTCAGTTCTCCGAGCTTCTGATCACTAGAGCATGGTCACAGCATTTCATGCTACATTAGCCTGGTTTTAAGACCCAATCTGCCTCTATTAATGTTTTATGCTTAATTTCATGGAGGTGAGGACTGGCTTATGTTGCTTGGGCACCAAACTATTACCTGGTAGCAGAGTGAGTGGCATGGGTGAGTGGGCTTAGCACAGGCTTGAAAACTGAATACACAGCATGATTCAGCAGAGATGGATTGTTGTGAGGATCTTCCTGATATACAGTTGATCATGCTATTTTATGCTATTTATTAATATAGAGTGCATTTATTGAACTCGGGTGGGGGGTCTATTGTAAGTATTTCTTGTTTTATTTCCAAAAATCTGAGGTATGATGCTGGCAAGGTTGGATTTTTCCAATTTTTGTTCCATCATTGAGCGTCATCCTCACCTCATTACATCCAAAACCATATAGATACTGGATAAAGAGTAAAATGTATGCTAATAAATCCCAAATAATTACCATATAATGTGGGACTGTGGAGAGACATTCACAACACCCTACAAAATATTTTTTTCAAATGTGTCTTACCCTTTGAAACGGAAACTGTGTATTTTGGATGTATACCACAAGATTGGGGAAAGAAAGATAAGTATTTAATTAATGTGTTACTGATCGCCTGCAAAAAAAAAAAAAAAACAGTGAGTAGGAAATGGTTAACTCAAGAACAGCCCTCTCTGTCAGCATGGATGGACATAACAACGGACATTTACAAAATGGAGAAAATAACTGCATCGGTTCATCATAGACTAGAAGTTTTTGCTTCATATTGGGAAAAATGGGTTCAATTTATGATAATCCAGAGGCCTGATTTTAATTTATGCAAATTAATATTTATTGCTAAATAACCACTCCCAAATGTTCACTGTTCCACTTTTTTTTTTTAAATTCTATGCTAATGGGAAATTATAAAATGCAATAAATAAATAATTGTTTTAGGGTGACCATATTTTGACGTCAGAAAAAGAGGACACTTGGCTCAGGCTCAAGATACTTAAACAATATTTGAAGTTTACTGAAAGATGCCATGTGCCTTATAACCAGTATTCCAGTTGTAAAAAAAAAAAAAAAAAAAAAAAAAAAAAATGAAGACGCTAATTGGTCCTGTGAAAAACAATAAAACTGGACATTTTCACGAATTCATAAAACACCCCAGAGGTAATGAGCAGTCTGATTTTCTAACATTTGTAGCAGGTATGATGTAAAAAGAGGACATGTCTTGGGAAAAGAGGACGTATGGTCACCCTAATTATTATTTTTTTAAAAGTAAGGTGTATTAAAAAGAAGAACCATGCGGAAATATTCTCCCATGTTTCAGAAAGTAAGGTGAATAAAACACATTTAACCTGCATGCCGTGAAGTTTAAGTTGCTGCTGTCACAGCACACCGAAGTGGTGAGGTGCAGTGCTGCATAATAAATGATTTGCATTGCCCTGGAGCAAAGTGCTAATCAAGGCTGTCCCCTAACTCCAATCTAATTGTCCACATCCAGCTGATCAGGCATAGGAGGCCTTTTTACCAAGCACTTACTGCGATCATTGATTTGAGAAATGATTCAGTGGACTGTACTAACTCAGATATGATTGGGTGGGCATTTAATAGCATTTGGGGGATGGTCTTGTCGATGTCTGCTGCAGCGCTAATTGTAGCTAATTTACTGTGAAGCTTATCCCAAGCTGCAGTTGTTGGGGGGTGCAGCCATAATGGTTTTTATGCTCTCTGTTTATTGATGGAAGAGAAAGAAACAGTAGTGCAAAAGGGGGATCCAGATATTCTGATTGCATGCATTAACATTTCTAATTTTAGAAAATTAAAAATGCAACAAGTCATTGGTTGCCATTTCTTGGAGGATGAAATCATGCAAAATGTAAATATCCATAACAAACCCCGTAAAGGATTTTCTGTAGTATTATTTAGAGTGATATAGATAAAGCAGCAGTTATGTGATTCAATTTTATTATACGTTACCTGTTAAATGAGACATATAATGGAAAAGTAACACCACACTTACTATCCATGACATACACAGTCCTATGTTTTCTCAAGTAAAAAGCCTAATGCATGCAAACCTTACACAAACATCCTGCGAATGGCCTTCTTGTTGGATACTTATTAATCTTCTCTGCACATGCCATCAGCTTTAAGTCTGTCTAATGACTCGTAACGAAGGCAGTGCTCTGTTCTTAATGTGGGCCTACTGGGATCACCCCCATACTCTACCACCAGGCTGTCCACTCATCAGTTCCAAAGGACAACCTTTTCTTCCCCTTTCAAAACATGTCGTACAGCCCCCTATTGTTTTGACAATTAAGGGTAGAATTCTTTTTCTGTCTTGATTTCTGTTCTTGCCACATTCCTGTACTGTAAACATGGAAATGGAGGTAAAACAGCCAATGGCAAGCACTCAGTGTGTCAGTATCTGATGTTTGCTAGAATTAAACCATCATCCGTCATCTGTGCTAACTGACTGATGCAGTCAATCACATCCTAACTTAGTCTCAAACACCTCTTTCTTCTCACTTCCATCCATCCAAAAAAAAAAAGTCTTATTATTGCTTCAGTCGCTCTCCAGGCGAACTCGTCACCTCTATGTTACCTCTGGGTTTGCCCCCACTCCAGGCCCTAGCTCTTTTCCAGGCCGCATTATTCCATTTAAACTTCAATCCTATTTACGGCCTATCCTTTCCCCTCGCCCGCCTGGGGCTATCAAACTATTCATCCAGCGGACTTCGTGTCACCCGGTCCTGTCATAAAAGCCTCTGTTGGGATGTGAGCTGGAGACTTGTGTGTTTGCATGTGTGGTGCAGACGAAAGGTAGAGATGTATGAGTGGTCATGTTTTGAAGCGTGTGTCAGAAACAAAGGGGTTGTGTGTTTATTTGTGGTACAATAAACGAATAAAGCATGTGTATAGCAGTGATTATTTGCTTTGTGATGTTTCTTTGGCCACTCATGATTTAAATGATATGTGAAGCGATGCATTTCTTCACTAACTTTGCATCTGATTCCTCCTCATTCAGGTGTGAAAGCCAAAATCTGCTTGATGAAGATTTGATGCTTCCTTTATATGCTTCCTATCTTACTTAACAGCAGGTGGCCTTTTCCCTGACAGAAACAATGCTGGTGTTACATTTATGAAAATCTAGGATGCTTGCATGGCACTATTTGGATTCGTGTCTTTTAACTGTCTCTGCTGTCAAATATGCAGACATTCTTTTAAAAAAAAAAACAAAAAAAACATCATGCATACATAGTAACAGAGTTTGAGAGTGACTTTGCTGTCAAGCATCTTTCAGTAGTTTAGCAAGTGAAAGGCAGACATGAGGCGACAAATATGTTTGAAAGTGGCACTGTGGAATGACTTGATGCAGAGACAAATGGTGCAGATAGACAGAGATGTGAAGTCCAAAGCCGATTGTGGGGGTGAGAGAAAGCGTGAGGTTACAGAGAACAAGGATAGATACAGTACACTGACAGAAAGAAAGTGACGAAGAGAAAGCAACAGAGCACACAGTACAGGAGAGTTTCAACATGAGCTGTCAAAACGTGGCGTAACTTCCCCTTTGACTTCCTCCCTCATCCCAATTTGTGCCATAGTGGAAACTCCTGGATCAGCAGAAAGGAAAAGAGCTCAGCTGGAGAACAGGCAGGATAAAAGATATGCCCATCACCGTCCTTCTCTCCCTTGTTTTTGTTGTTGCTTGTTGTTGTTTTCTCTTTGTCTTTTACATGGTGCCTCTCACCAATTAGTCTGGAGGATGCACTCTAATGGGGCGCTGCAGCGATGTTTCAGGCGAGGCTCTTTGGTGTGCAGGAGTCAAGGGGTGCGGGTGATAAGACAGGCAAGATGAGGGATAATGTGAGATAGATTGACAACCACAAGAAGGCATTAGGCAAATGGCATCATTAAAAAGTGCAGTTACCTGGGCCAGGCTTCATGTGGCGTCAGATGAGAGAGGAAGTGGGAGAAGGGGAAAGGGGGAAAGACATCGAGGCTTTGCGCCCCCAGCTTTGCTGCTCTGGTAATTTTGATCTTCTCGCTCTTCTTCTTCTTCTTGTTTTAATATCCTCCATCACTTGACTTTCAGGCGCGCTCATAAGAAGCAGACCAAAGGAAAGGTGTTGTGTTCCCTCTTTGATGCAAGTATGTGTGTGTGTCTGTGTGTGCATATGTGTGTGTGTGCAGCTGTAGAACGCAGAGATTCTAATGACAACAAATGAAGAATTTAAACAAACAGCTAACACTATTTCAGAAACATATGAGGTTTGATTAGTTGATTTATCAAATACTAATATTAAATGACATCACCGATGTGTAGGACTTTGTAGTGCTGAGAAACAGACAAGGAAACGACTAGAATTTTAGTTTAGTGAAGGTCTATAGTGTCTTCCATTTACAACTGCGTAGATAATTGATTAAAGATAATTAATTTCGCAGATAGGAGCAGTCTTTACCTGCTTGACTAGTTTCAGCTACTTCCTGTAGCCTCCGTCAGAAGCGTCACGTGATGGTGCCATGGCATGTAGTCGAGACTATGATCAAAAAGGTAAAAACTGATCCTGTCTGTTAAATGAGTTATCCACACAGAATAGGATTTTACTTTGAGCTCAACATTGTTTGAATTTGTCAGTTTCATTTTTAAATTTACTAGTTTCCAAAAGAAGGTGAGGAAGTTTCGCCCACAGCTTCGAACAGTACAATCGAAGCCAACTACAGTGTGTATCCGAAGTCCAGGCCACTGCACCGTATGTATGTGTAAGCGGGTTTTTGGTCGTGTGTGTGTTCTAGCGACGTATGACCGTCCTCTGTTGGTGCTCTTTGTAAATGGCAGCACAGGCAGCCAAGGAGAAAAGGGAATGTGAAATCATTTGACTGCAGAGATTCCTGCTGGGATGCCTCTGGCAGCTGGTCTCTCTCTCTCTCTCTCACACACACACACACACACATACACACACCCTCACTGTATTTTATGTTCAGACCACTGTGTTATTGAAATATTATCTCTATAACCCAGTTTACTTCGCACAATATACAGTGTACTGTAGTAGCAGCTGGTGTAGAAACTCCATATCTTGCATAATGAGGCCTGCTGCAGCATGAGTGACTACCCTAATGCTCAGTGCATTGTAACTGAAAAACCATTTTACATGAGTAAATGCTGTTGTCAGATGATTTGTTCTGCTTTCAGCACAGTTAAGGATTCTTTAGCTACATCGTAAAAATATACATAGGAGGTGTCAGATGGAGGGAACTTCACAAACTTACAAGTCTCTATGAGCTGTGAAAGTTACTCATTGTACAAATACACAAATAACATGAAACAAATTAGTGATGCTGTGTGTGTGTTTGTGAGTGTGTATGTGCATCTTTGTCACTTCCAGAGGTGTATGCCTGCAGATGAAACTATTTTCTCATTCCAAACACAAATTGGATTCCAGTGCTGAGCATAGTCCAGGAAGAGAGAAATGCCCCCCTCCTGATTGTCACAAACCCACTACTTGCTTGTTCTTGGGTGCAATAGACCAATGAATGAATAATGAAATAAATAAAATCAATGCCTCACACATGTTTCAAATCCATAAACCTATCTAATCGGCACGGCAGAGAAATGGAAAGCAGTTGAGGCCTCACTTTCTCAGCGTTCCACCATTATGTAAATTGAAGCCAATCAAAGTGCCGCCACGGAGAAGCTTTGTAATAGAGCGTTGATTAGCTAGGCGGCTTTGAATCAGCCATAAAAAGAGTCATATAAATGGGTAAATTCAGCCTGGCATAATTTAGCCCAGTGAACTTAATTTGACTCTGAAGTCACACTGTGTTATACATATGAACATTACGGTAACTGTCAATGTTCAGCTAAAATTTATCTTCCATCTTTGATGTTATTAATGGATCTGATGCTAATTCACTTAATTCAGACTTTCACATTAATCTACGTCTGTATAACAAAAAATGGGCCCCTGACAATTTTAGGGAGAATTTTTAGGGAATCTCATAAATATCCGACTAAAAGGTGTGCGAAGGTAACGGTTTCACTTTTACTAGTTTTCATCTTTGTATACAAGAACATTTGCCGAACAAAGGGCATGAAACAGCATCAGACTGAGAATATGAAGGTTAATACACGTGTTAGTAACTAAACAAGTGCAAACAAAGTAACTGTACAGAGCTACATTACCCTTGAATTGTTGAAATGCTGTACATTTCTACCAAAATGCATTAAAAAGAGGTTTAACTGATGAAAAGAAAAACAGAACACAGGTATATGTTAATGGAAATGGATGTTAGTTTTTACTTCCACTACTTCTGCTTCTTACTAACTCTATTAACACGCTCCCTTCTTTCTGCCCTTGTTTGTTTTTATCGTCCCTTCTCGAGTCAAAGATAGGTCTGGCCTGTTTGTGTGTCCTTGTGTGTCCCTCTGTCTCTGCCAAAGACATGTCCATGATTAGAAATAGGTGAGTGAGCACTTCCTCTAGTTGTGTCCCCTCTGACTTGCTGTTGTCCTATTTAGTGTTGTTAGCCAACGATATAACTCTGGCGTTTCCCCTTGGTGACAGTAAACTGCTGTTTCTGCCGACCTTGTTGCACACTGAGGCAGGTTGCAGTTTATAGTTTGGTCTTCTGTGGATGTACCTGGTGTATGTGTGTGTGTGTGTAGAGGAGGCACTGAGGTTATCATATGTTTATGCATTTAAATATACAATGCCACGACACAGTAAAGAGATACATTTTGAGAAACATTGCTGTCTATATTATTACTAAGCATTTTTTCATGACACAAAAAACAAAACACAACGTGAACATGACCTAAACTAGAAGGGAACAGCCCTGCCCTCTACCGAGTCAATCCTTTTTGCCCTAAATTATACGAACACAAACAAATCATAAATTACGACTAACTGTGACTGTTACCACGGCAATAAAAGACCTAGAGCATGAGTTACTAATAGTTTTTGCGTGTAAAAACATGCACTGACTTGACTGCACATGCAAAAACACATTGAAGCTTCTCCACTAACAAGATGTACAGAGGGTTGCGCCTCTCAAATGGGTAAAATAGCTCGTGACGTGCAACCCATTTAGCGTGTTTGCATGGATGAATATGCAATATGGGTGTTTCTGGCAGAACACACAAAATTATTAAGAGGAGTAGATGCAAATATTTATTTAGCGTGCACAATGTGACACCAAACCTGAAAATGATTGCGATGGGTGATTTTGCGTCTATATTTAGCACGTCTGAAAGGTAGGTTTCATTATAATTCCTTTCTTTGTCCAGTTTTACTCAGTTCTGGTTCTAGTTATTGTTCCCATTATAATTTTCTCCATGGTTGGGTTGTTATTGTTAGTATTGGTCATATTGTCTTGTGTGTGAGGTTCTACACCACCTCCTCCTTCCCTTCCGCTTCACTCCTTTCTTCTCTCCTTCCCCCTGTCGCCTCGTGTCAGGTCCAGCATTGAAATGTGATTCAACAAAACTCAGAATAAAGACAGTAGAATAACAAGGGAAGCCTCGTATACTCTACGAAGCTTCCTTTGGCAAAGCAAATTTGTTTAGCACCAAAAGGCAGCCAGACTACCATTCTGCTGTTGGGATGCTGGACAAGACAAGTTAAAAAAAAAAAAAAAGAAAAAAAAAAAAGAAAGGTGGGCTCTAATTGGAACAGATTTGCACAAAACTGGCTGCAGTTGTTGTGGCGAGGAGGCGACATAGACACAAGCAAAGACAACGCAGAGAAAAAATCTGTTCCGCTCACGTCAACATTTTTGGAATAACGGAAGAAGAATTATTGAGATGTATTGCCTACCCAGCAATGGCATTTTAGAACTTCTAGATTAGTGCAATACCTTCTGTAGGTGCCGTATACTTTGTGTGGCTGATGGTAATTTCAGTTCTGCTGTTTTGTTGATTGGGGATTTTATAGCTTGGGTGTTTCGTGTCAATGTATTGAGAAGTTACTGGTGATAAAGATGGGAACCGCTAGCTTTGGGTGGTTCTGGTGAGCTGAGGGGTGTGGCATGCCGTGGGGAGGATATGGTATTTTGGAGCTGGGAGGAGCTCATGATTTTATCCAACCGTGTTCAGACTGTGTGATTATATAGAGGAAGGCTATAGAGTTTGTTTATATAGACCACAGGTGTCAAACATGCGGCCCGGGGGCCAAATCCGGCCCGCCAAAGGGTCCAATCTGGCCCGTAAGGATGAGTTTGTGAAATGCAAAAAATGACACTGAAGAGATTATTATGAGTGTTATCAATATTATCAACTATTATCAATCAATAGTGTAAAAACCATTTCAATTCATGTTCCATTTACAGACTAATTGGATCAGAACCAGTAACACTATTGTAATAACCTAGAAATAATGAAGAATGCAAATTTTCTCTGTTTTAATTAATTAATGTAAAATGTGTACATTTTTACAAACGATCCTTTAACAAAAAAAATTGAATAACCCAAACAAATTTTGACATTACATTTTTGAAGAGGAATAAGTACAGTTTAACAATATTCTGCCTGTTACTAAATGTTTTGTGTAATTGTAATCTAAGTTCTAATGTACATGTGTAAGTGATAAACTGATAATCTGAGGCAGAATATTAATAAATTGCACTTGTTTTTCTCAAGACATTTCAAGTATTCAGGTTTTTATGGGAATGCTGTAGATGCTAATATTATCGTAATGTAATTTTACTTTTGTCACTGTTACTATTTTACTGGTCCGGCCCACTGGAGAGCATACTGGGGTGAATACGGCCCCTGAAGTAAAATGAGTTTGACACCCCTGATATAGACCATGCTTGGACAGAAACGTAGGCAGTGTAGTCTCTGTATATATTAACTTTATTTTTCGTGTTTTTGTAATAAACTGAGGAAACTAAATTTGTGGAGGACACACTTTTTTGCAACACGAGTCAGCCATCAGCTCTGGCAAAAACCTACATCTTCTAAGACTAAACTCCTCGCAGTGTTACATTTCCTTGCACCTGGATCCTTCCCGTGCACTGTTGCCATTAGCGTATCCCAGAGCAGTTTTACCAGCCTACTGTCTCCATGACGACAACCAGTAATGCACACAAAATCCTCATTTAAATTGGGCATTCTCCAAGACTTTGCAGCTGTTGTCATTTGCACAAGCAATTTTAGTTGATCTCCCATGACACACAAATCAATAGTACTCACGTTTTTTAGCGTGAGCAAGCAAATTTGTGCACATAATTTGCGATCTTTGTAAATCAGACCACCAAGAGCACTTCATTAAAGAGAACCGTCATCACAACTTTTACAAGCGTTTTATTTTTTGATGATTTTGCACCATGACTGAAGGTGTCAAGCAAACAAGTTGTATGTAAAAGACGTCATGTGATCACAATAATCGTAGTGAATTTGTTGATTTTTTAGCTACAAACACAAGATAAACAGTGAAGTACAATGTTTCGAAGGCAACATCGCAAACAACTATGAACAGGAAATTATGGAGCTCATATAGTATTAACATGAATGCGCTGTGTGTGTCCTCCCACCCAGATGCTACATGTGGAGCCAACAGCATCGGAGCAGATAGACTAAACCTCCACTGACTGAGGCTCCAGGTGATGATGGATTCCATTTCTGTCTATTGCAAATGTGTCAGACAGCCTCGTACAGAAATAAATGTTACAACTGATTCTATTCCTAAAAATTACCTATGGCAGGGGTGTCAAACTCATTTTAGTTCAGGGTCCACATTCAGCCTAATATGGTATAAAGTGGGCGGGACCAGCGAAATAATATAACTAATAGGATAACAACTTTTGAGTGAATTCTGTCATGGAAATGTTTACATCTATGAATTTTACTCAAACATAACCTGAACAAATATGAACAACCTGTGAATCACAACTTAGAGATCAAATACACAAAACATTAAATAACAAGCAGAATATAATTAAAATTCCATATTCTTCCAAGTGATTTCAGGTTATTCACATTTTAAAAATAAAAATAAAAATAAAAGGCTAGTCTGTAAATCAAAACATTTTTGTTTCATTTGACTTTTTTTTTTACACTACAATAAAGGGAAAAAAATGCAGTTTTCATTTATAAGTTATTATGATAGTATTTAATTGGTCTTACCCACTTTAGATTGAATTGACCTGATTTAGAAGAAGTATTTATGAGTAACTATAGAAGGAAAGAAGCAAATTTCTGATGCCTTTTTAACCCATAAGGACCCAGTGTGACTTTGGTGCCAGTGTCCAAATGAATTTTTCTCTCTATTTAACCTTTTTACCATCATTTATTATAATATTTTCATCTGAATATTGCATTTTTCCATTGGAAATCATCTATATTCCTATATTTAATTGACTGATGATGTAGATATTCCTAAAACCTCACAGTAAATTCAAAGGTTACTATATTAAAACAGAAAAAAAAGAAGAAATAAAGACTTTTTTTTAGTAAAATATATCATTAACTGAACATAAACCCAGTGTGTCCATTCACTGTCATTGATCCAACTACATGGGTTTTACTGATGAGTCAATGATGTAGAAGATGATGGTGTTTCCATGGTAACTATGGAGCCTCTAAACGTCCAGATGGGTCATATTTGATGACCATGAAAAGAAGAGTAACTGTATTTTACACCAATTATTTACATGGATTGATAGGATTAGTGGATCAACAGTTTAGATCAGTAGATGGTTTAGGTTGATGGTGGATGTTTGGGTCTTTATGAGTTAAAAGAGCTTTCAGTCTATCATGGTGAAAGTGTGGCACTGCTGCTTCACACTGAAAAACAAATCGATTGAAGTATTCTATCTTTTACAGGACCTCCAGTCTATGGAATAAGTTACTTCATACATCAAATATATTAAAAGTTTACATTCATTAAAAAAAAAACAAAAAAAAAACCCACCCACACAAAAACATGCAAACATGATCTACTTAAGCAAATACAGTAATGCAAGTGATTGTTTTGACTCTCAATCCAAGTGGCTGTAAAGGTAAAAGTTAAAATGTTTTAATATTTATATACTAAGATGACATTCTCACCTTGCTGATGATAACAGTAAATTGTAAATGTGTTTTTATTTATGTATGTGTTTTTTGTAAACTGTATTTGTATTTTAAGCAGACCCCAGGAAGAGTCGCAACAACTGTGGTGGAAGCTAAAGGGGATCTGTATAAATAATAAACAATAAACTGATGCTGCTTCAGAATAAACAAAATGAGCAAATCATGAAAATCAAAAATTTACATTTTTTACATAATTGTAGTGAAAGTCAATTAGATGGATAGACAGACTAACACACAGGAGTGACCCTCTAAGTTCCTTTGGTGGAAGTAATAATAAATAATAGGTAAGAAAAAATACACATGTATGGCTGTACTACTAAGCTAAAGTCTAGAGTCTGTTTTTTGTGCTGGAGCTCAGTCATTTCCAGACGTGGGCCTCTGTAGTTTATATCTATGTAAACAATCCCAATAAAATAATAAATCATTTCAATGTTGATAATTCAGATCTATTTTTCTGCTGAGTTATACGTTGCCTTTTGTCCTGGGAGGAATAGTGTGCAACAGTAGCATCTTTTAGACAAGCAGCCTCTAAAAATGACCAACTTCAAGGAAAACACACACAATATACACACATGAGCACGCACTTGTCTTCTATACACTGAACCTTTGGCTGACTAAACTAAAATATCAGCAAAAGTTCACCCTATTTATTGGTCTTAAACAATCGTGCAACAAGTTTATATCCTTTTCTCAGCGTCTGTAACAGATTATAGTCCTATTTTTCTTGCACAGTCCTGAGTGTATAACATTCCTTAGCTGAGGCTGACTGGTAGGTAGGGCAGTGACAGTGCATATCTATTTCATTGAGTCCTTGCCTCTTTTCACCTGGCATCTGGAGAGCTTTGTCTCATTGCCTATATATATAAAGCCACTTTGTATGGATTGTGCATATCTGCAGGCGGCGCACCTTGCTGTACACATATCATTTGGTCTACAGGCAACAAAGCCAGAAGCGAGCAGGTTTGCACACTGCTACACACACACGCACATACACACACACACACATATGTACACATACATACAGATTCATATTTGCCTCCTGAGGTCCCGTCTTCTCTCTTTCATCTTTTATTCAAAAGTGCTGAGCAGGAATGAAACAATTGGACAATCCAGTCAGAGTGACGAGAGGGGAGGGGAGCGCCGGGTTGTTGCTGAAGACACATTTGCGTACTCATCTTTTTTTCTCTCTCCTCTTCGCCTGCTGCTGGCAGGGGGGATCTCTAATCATGTTTTTAGTAGTGTTTACTAATGTTTCATTCATTAAGCGTCAGCAGCCACAGGAGAGACATCATCCATCCGCCAAAGTGGAGGTTATTATCGCCTTAAATCATCTCACAGTGTACCTGTTTGGGTGGCTGTCACAGGCCGAGGGAGGCCAGACCCCCTGAGCCCCTGAAGGAGGGAGGGAGGAAGGCTGACATCCTCATCCCACCGCTTTCTTTCTTTCTTTCTTTCTTTCTTTCTTTCTTTCTTTCTTTCTTTCTTTCTTTCTTTCTTTCTTTCTTTCTTTCTGTCACATTAATCCACTCCTTAGTGTCATTAAAAGACAAATAAACAGTGTACAAGTTGAAACTGTATGAACTGTGCAGCTAAAACTCTATGTATCTTCCGTTTAAAGACTTTCTTCCCATTGAATGTTTCTTGTCTGAGCTGACGACTGTCCTTGCAGCGACCACTATGCTTTGTCTCAGAATCTGCCCTCTAGCAATCACACATATTCACACACACACACACACACCCTTCCCCTCTTTCTCACCATCTCTATTTTGTTCTCTCATCCTCCCTTTCTTTCTTTCATTCTCTCTATTCATCTCTGCCTCCCTCTCCCTGTTTCTCTCCCTGCAATCCTTCACTTTTTGCTGCTCAGCACAGCAATTATCGCCCAACCTCGCTTTGCGGTGACCTCTGAGATGATTAAGTGAGATTACCTGTACAGTACTTGTGGCGAGAAGCATGCTGTGAGACAGTTTGTATATGTGTGTGTGTGTGTGTATCTGTGTGTGTGGAGGATACAGTAGCTACACTCGTCTTTAGCCACAGGGCAGGTGAGCTCCTACAGTGTCTGTATGGCTCGCTGGCTGCTTAGAGTATGTAACAGTGATTTGTAGCCTGGCATACAAATGCAATGCTTATCATCTGAGGCCTAAATGAATAAATCAGTGTGAAAGAGACAATAAAAAGCGCAGAGGAATAGAATAGAGCAGGCCGTTGTGTTTACACAGTTTTAGACACGCATATAAAGGTAGCTGGAATTCAGTTATATTTTCACCAATGCCCAATAAGGACACAAACTATGTACCAGGTGGACCAAGAAGTATATATATTAATATATATCTGTTGATGTAACTTCAGTCCAAAAGAAGTCTGCGCACACCCTAATTTGAGAGTCCATGTCTGTACTTGGGCGGTTGTTGGTCCTCCACTTTCATTACAATATGCGTCTCATTAGGTGTCCGTTGCTCAGCACCACCTCCGGGTGGAACTTACACTAATGAGGACACTACATCTAACGAACATCCTCCTCCCTCTGTCCTTAATTACAGTGCCATGCCTCTCCCTGAGCCAACACAGCACCCAGAGTTGCAGCAAAAAACCCTGCTGAAACACAAGCACAACAAACCTCTTTGTCCCCAAGAGCCGAAATAGAAGACACATGTCCGTGTCTGCTGTACTGCCGCGCCATGTTTAGAGGGTGTAGCAGTGAGGCATGTGTGCGTGTCTTTGTGTAAGGAAGTGGGTGTTTGTTCATTACACGGTGAGCTGTGCTATTATTTGATATTAGTTGAAACAAGCTGTAGGCTCCTGGGTAGCTTGGTGATTAAACATGCAGTTACAAGCCCATGCGTGACGCGTGGTGCGTCAGTGGATAATGGCTTAACAAGGAATATAATGACTGATACACTCACTATTTACATACTGAAGCAGCCACTATAGAAGTGCCTTTTTTGCTGTACAGTAAAAGAGTCGCCGCGTACCAGCTGTGATCTGAAAAAGGGTAAAATGTTATAATGCAAAATAGGATAACTCCAGGCACAACTTCAACATCTAGAGCGCCTGCTTCACTTTTAATTTAAGAATGAACATGCCATAAAATAAATGCACACTGGCATTTATATGATGGTGAAGGAAGGCTGATTCAGAACAATATGCTACAATAGTTAATAATACCTTCAGTGGAGGCATGACGGCTCTGTCAGTTTTCCGTCTAACTTGATTTGCAGACATGAGCTTTGTTTTATTAAAATCAAAGCGTAAAACATTCCTCTTCTTTGTGACCTATATGTTACACAACAGCATACGCACAGGGAAACTTTTTGCTCGACTTTATGGGCAATAATATATAAAACGGCACAGTAATTGAAATTCCTGCCTTGTGATTCGTTTAATGATTTAACTGTTTGTAGTGATGTTAAGGCCTTGAAAGGATGAGATGCAGCTAATCCTCAGTAAAAGGCTTTAATTATAAACAGAGAATGCTGTCCGATAGCGGTATAATCTCTAGCCAAAATAAGACTTGCTAATTGGACATTTTGAGCATCTGAAGACCTCCAGTACCGTTCCACACGGACATGGTTTCAGGCCTACGTTTCACATGTGCACTCAGGGCTAGCGTGTGCAGATTCATAACAATTTCTCAAAGATTGACCCATGGTCGTGGCCAACGGCTTCTCCTCCCTCTCAGGCTTAACGAGAATGTGAGGCTACTAATTAGAGCAAAGGGGAGAGCTAAGTATGCCTCAAACTTTTGGACCCATTTTCCTCATTCTCTTCTTCCTCTCTGGGGATGTTCCCTCATGGCTGAATTAAGCTGGGCTGAGTTCACCCGGCCATGTACAGTCAAATCCTTCCTGTGTCTTCAACCCCCTCCCTCCCACCCACCCACGGAGTTGATTCATTTAGTATGTGGGCCAAAACCAGTTATTAAAGCATCCTTTCATTCCTCCTTCCAACCCTTCCATCCTTGACTTCCCTCACCGCTCTCTGTCTCTCTTTATTCCCTTTTTCTCCCTGTGTCTGCGATACCAAGGGCACCCACAGCTTATAATAAAAGGCATAGGATTTTAAATTAGAAATTAATTTGGATAATTTGTCTCCAACGAGCACCCTCCTCCTGCCGTTACTGCCAGAAATATGTTAATATATCACATTAAGTAATTTCTGGGCTCAGATACACATGCTTATGGTGGGAGAGAGAGAGAGAAAGAAAGAGAGACAGGGAAAGAGAGAGAGAGAGCACCCATCAAGGTTGGATCTCTAATTAGTTAGGTTGGCTCTCTGGGCATGCTCAGTGCAGATCCTGCTCACAACGTACTCGTGTCACTTACAGCACCTTGGAATCAGAGATGACAAGCTTAATATTGCAGAGGGTGGTAGCCGTACAGGGAGACAGGACCGGGGAGGAAAAAGAGAAGAGAGAGGAGGTGAAATTGGCAGAGGAGAAATTAAAAAGCAGTGTAGAACATTTCAGTGACAGATAAGCCACTTTTTCCACATTAGGAAGCGAATGTTTCTGGTTTAACGTGGCCTCCTTATTTGAGTACTCTCACTGTGTTTCCCTTCGAGCCACTAGAGGTACAGTGTGTTGGTTTTTAACCTAATACTGTCACTAAAACTGATATTTAAGTGTGTTCAGTGGAAGCAGGTGTGAAATGATATATTAACCTGATCAGAATATTGGCAGTTTTTATAGCATTGGCCTGTAAATTATTGTATTGACTAAAAAAAGGTACCTAAAATACACTGATGCTCATTAAGTTGAAATGAAGTATTTGCACCTCTTTTTATGAAATGATTGTGACAGTACAGTTCTCCTTGGCTTTTTCCCTCATGCAAAGTTAATATTTTGTTCGGTTTTATATTTTAACTTGTTTTATTTATTTGATTTTAATTTTGTATGCTTTTATTCATTTGTATTGTGTTCCTAGTGTTCTGTACAACACTTTGGTCCACTGTGGTTGCTTTAAAGTGCTTTATACTGTAAATAAAGTTAGATTGGATTGGATGGGATTCATTTTTGACAGATAAAGTGTGTAATCGTCTCACCAATTACTGATGTGTATAAATAGGAATTAAAAAAAAAAAAGAATATTAAGATTTGCAAGATTTATTCATGTAAGACCTTTTACAGACAAAATGCTTCCCAATAAAACTAGAGTATTTAAATCAATAATAAAACAATAGAAGTGTGATAAAAACAGGTAAATACATGATACAATACATACAAATACAAAGAAAAACTGAATAAAAAAACAACAGTTGTGTAGCCCTTGTTTTATTAAATGCTTTCTGAAATAAATAAGGTTCAAGAACGTGCCTGAAAGCCAAATTATCCCAAGCTGATGGGCAACAGTGCATGTCAAATAGAAGATTTAACTTAAGCTTTGTTAAATCACGTTCCTCATTACAACAAGCACGGCTGGAAAAC
This sequence comes from Ostorhinchus rueppellii, assembly GCA_030068375.1. NCBI lineage: Eukaryota > Metazoa > Chordata > Actinopteri > Kurtiformes > Apogonidae > Ostorhinchus > Ostorhinchus rueppellii. Next base: position 27,252,283 of record JAQQZY010000014.1, read on the forward strand.
TGTCATGAGAGAAGAGATGTGCATTTTAGTGAAGTCATCGCATCTGTAAAATTAATTAAAATACAAGCATCGCCTGATAACAACATATACGAGTAAGTATCATGTATGGTTTGTGTAACTGAGAGGATAATGTTACGGTACGAATATAATGATTATTGTATATCTGTCAGTGTCAATTCCATGAGAGAAAAGAGTGTGAGTATTTAGACGGTGAAGTGCAGTTTTAAGTTAAATATAAAAAAGGTCATGAAAAGGAATGTAGTTTGTTTGTGCATACCATCGAATGTTCATACAAGTGTCTGATCACCTACTGTAGACCTTTGGTGGTCCACTATGTGTGTGTGTGTGTGTGTGTGTGTGTGTGTGTGTGTGTGTGTGTGTGTGTGTGTGTCTATTTCAGCCAAAAGCACTACTGTATATTAGAGTATTTCCGTGCTCTGGTGAACTAAATCATTTCCCCTCTATGCAGAAAACTGAAAAAAGATGGACATAATACGCTTTGCTACTGCTGCACACGCTGGGAATTGAATGAGGAGAGAAATGTCATGGCAGCAATGGGGGTGGAGTGTGTTGGGTGAAAGTGGAGTGTGTGTGTGTGTGAGCGTGCGCACACGTGTAAGTGACTTCAACCTGAGATCAACTACACATTAAGAAGTGCCCTGTGGGTAGTTTAACAATGAGAGAGCAGGCTGGCTGGGAAGAAATATGCATCGCAGTGAGACAGAGAGAGCGGTAAGGTGATAGACGCACATATCATGCTGTGCGTTTTGACCAAACACTGTTTAATCTGTTATGGATTTTCTCGCCCTCTCTCTCTGTCTCTCTCTCTATCTCTCGCCCCGTATGCTTGACACTCTTTATTTGACTCTCCTCAGGTCTAGTGACTTGCCATGCCTCGTGGCCCGTGATTAAACAGTGTGTCATGATTCAAAGTCAAATCTACCTTCACAGTGCAGCGGGAAGCTGTCATCTTGCATGTTTTAGGAATCAAATTAGTTTCAAGAATCTCCTGTAAAAGTCTGCCCCCCCCTCTCCACTGGCAAATCACTGCACTTAGTCAAATGTTTTCAAGAGGCACCCAGAGGATTCTTTTCTTGTTGGAGGGTGAAAAACATAGCATTCCCAATTACAAATTTTCTTTGAATCTTCAATTGTGGAAAGACAAACTACAGTTAAAAGGGATTCCAAAGCATCTTTTGCATTATTAACAACCATGATGTAACCACTAAACAACTTTTAAGAGGGGGGGGCAAGCATACAATTAGGCAACCGTGGCTCATCATGAAAAAAAAACTGTGCAGATAATGCATTTCACAAATGTTTAATTAGACCGTATTAATTAAAGGCTTTCCTCTTCCCTTTCGCTTTCTTTTCTATCTTTTCCTCTCTCCCTTTCTTTCTCTCCCCCTTTCCCTCTTTCTTTTTGTGATAGATCTGCAGCGTGACCCCCAGTTAATTGAAACCCAGGAGACTCTTCTTGCATAAAATCAGATTTATCTATCCATAAAAGGATTTCGTTAAAAATAGTCTAAATCCAGTGGCTCACAACTAAAAGCCTGCAGCTACCGAGGCGAGCCTGGCTCCAACCCCTTTCGCCCTCTCTCAGTCGCCACGGTGAAACAAGTGCTGCCTACTGCTAACTAGCTGGGGACCCATTAATTAATTGCAGGAAAACACAGACATTATGTCTATGGGGCACTTTTTTTTTCCTCCCCAAAAGAAAGAAATCACTGTGTGCGTGCGTGTGTGTGTGTGTGTGTGTGTGTGTGTGTGTGTTGTCCCTCATCCACAGCTCTTCTGAACTGTCTCAAATGTCCCCCAGACTATAATAAGAGGAAAGTAATGATGGGCCGTAGTGATAATGAAATACCATGCATCAAACAAAACCCACTGATTCTATAGGACAGGTCAGATGAATTACTACCACAGTGGCCCGTACATTAGACAAGTGTTTCTGTTTTCTGCCAAGGATGAAAAATTAGTGTTTTAATGGTAAAATGAATTTGTTTGAAGCCCAATATTTAAAACTTTTGGTAAGAAATAAGTCTGTTTGATATGATTACAATCCTGCAGTATACAAAGTTTAGCCATTATGATGTTTTTGAGATTATGTAGTCGGGTTTCCTGGCTGTGGCCCCTCAGTGGTTGCTTGGGACAGATGGTGGCTCGTGTCCAAATACCTCTGGATTTATAGTACCGTAGTCTCCTCTTCTTCCTCCCCCACAGAGAAAGAGGTGTTGTTGTTCTGGATCAGCGCCAGAGATATTGCCTAGCCACGCCCTCTTCAGTTATTTGGGAAACAGGGGAGGGGTCAGACGTTGAGTACCTAATTAAAGCAAACTGGGATTTCAGGCGAAAGCATAGGAGACGCGAGCATGGTGAGCCTGAGGGGGGGCCTATTATCAATGCAGCACCCTAAGGACAAGAGTCACATATGGGCCTCGGTATCTGTAGGCTTTCCTTATTAATTCACTATCATTAGGATTATAGTGCCACCTCTCTCCCATGCAACCACTGACATTGTGGGAAACAACAATATGATTACAATTATGACATGCATGTGTTTACTAGCGTGGATCCATGTGTGTATGTGTGTGAGCGGGCTTATTCTACATTATTTGCATGCGTGTGTCTTGTTTGGCTCTGGAGTGATACATGATGCGGCTGTGTTGTCCCTCCAATCAGTGCTCCCAGGCTCCCCCCTCTCTCCTTCTACAGGAAATTAATAGGCGGATGCCACTGATGCGTTAAATTGCTTTGCGTTGGGCACCGCAGACAACTGGATTATTTATTCTTTATATTCCCCATATTAGAACAACTGCCTTCTGCTTTGCTATTGTTTTTAAATGAGATTTTCCTTCGCAGTGTAGCGTTAAAAGATACTGTATGCAATTGTTTCAAACCATCACAAAGTTTGAGGTTTGGTATCTTTATGCCGCCTTATCATGAAGGTTTATATGAATGTTTAAAAAGAGTGTGAGCCGCTTACTTTAAATAAAACATAAAATAAATGTATGATTTTGCTTTTAGCGTAACGGCTAATAGGTTAATTTTTAAGGGATTTTAGCTGTTATCATTTGTAAGGTTTCAGGTGAGCCTTTATGGTAAAACAGCCTAAATGAATCACATCAAAATGCAAAATTCATATTTTTCTTTTTTGTAAAAGATCCATCACGCTCTGCTGAGTCCGTGCTGCTGCCACAACCCGCTATCCAAGGAATATTTCTGTTTCTTTCAAGCTGCCAATCATCAAGCTACACCCATATAAAGAAGAAAAGCATCACACTTCTTCACCTTTAACCGCAGCTCGACCCTTTCTGTGCGCTTAGTGCTTCACATAATCCTTGATTAATGTGATCTAAAGACAAAAGGCACAGATGAAGTACAATAATACCTGACCCTTTTAAATGCCATCATTTCATCATCCAACCTACCAAAGTGATTATGTGTTATTAAGTTATTATGTGTTTGCATTGTTAGACGGCTGCTGGGCTCATAGGAGCTGCTGCTGCCATAATCCCCATCAGGCTAGATCCAGCTTGCAGACTGAGAGGAGAACATGAGGCATTTTAAAAAGAAGTGAGGTTCTTTTTAAGGTGCTCTGGAGACCTAAAACCTTTAGAAAAAGACTGAACCTGCTCTGATTCCTCTTATTATTCATAGACAGATCTGAACACACATTTTGAACATACATGAATTTTCTTGATAGAATACAGCACACACACACACACGCACACACACACACACACACACACACATACACACATGCGCACACACATGCACGCACACACGAACTAAAGTAAGTAAACATATTATCTTTTATCCTTTTTATCGCCAGCATCCATGCAGCTCTTCTCTTTGTTTCTGCCTTGTGGTAAAGAGGGCCTCTTGTTTCACTTTGCAGAGGAGGTCTCCTCTCCCCCCACTGGACCACTGTCAGTGGGAATCTCCTTCAAACCCCTGCTGCTGCCTGGCCTGGCATCGCCTCACGCTGCCTCCGCACATATGCATGTCATGTGGTGTCAGCGCCAAGGTGTGCTCTGATGTTATGGGGCCTGATGGTAGCATATTCCCTGCTGATAGCAACGATTGCCACGTTCAGGTATAACTCTAAGTGTGTGTGTGTGTGTGTGTGTGTGTGCCCTCTTAGCTCGCCCTTCATGTTCTGGGTCTATGCCCATGCTGACTGGTTAGCCCCCTGCACCTTGAGAGTCTACAGTGAGGATTCACCATGGCAGCTGCAGGTTTATGAGGCTGATGACCCTCCTCCCCTGTTCTCTATGCTCTATTTCACCTGGTTCTCTATCCTCTTGCCCCCGTTTCTTTCCCTTTTTCGACTAACCCTCCTATTTTTCCATGTGGCTGAGCTTGGAATAGAAGGGGGTGACTCACACGCTGTAGCTGGTGTACAGAAGATCACCAAGACTGCGTTGCTCTATTTTACATCTCTTACTTCAATTTTAATAAATGCCTCGTGGTGATGGATGATACAGTTATTCCTTCATTTGAAAAATTATTGAAGAGAAGCACTGTTCGAACTGGTGCTAGTGTTCAACTTAAATGTTACCAGCACAACAACAGATATGAACTTGCCCGGCTCATTCTTCATTTGTTTGAGTGAAAATAAATAACAAAAACACATGATAAGGCATCAGCGGAGATACAAGAAATCTAACAAAACTTATTCAGATAAGGTCTGGATGTAGTTGAGATGAGTTTTCCCACTTGTACAAAAAACAGCACTGAGTAATATTCAAGTTAGCTGTGATTTAATATGACATTTAGTAGATTTTCCTCTAGCATACAGCACAGACCAGGCAGCACCCATGGGAATCTCCTCTCCTGGTACACAGTTAACATTCCGCATTTGTCCGGCACTCTGTAATTTATTGGATCTCATCTGTCCAGGCTTTGATTTATATATTGATTTGAAAAATAAATAAAAGTGATAGGAACCTGCATTGGGGTGTAATGATGGACTGTGTCGACATGCAGGGGTAGGGATATGAAACATTGGGAGGAAATTAGATATTATGCCCTCAAGACAACTGCAGCCAGCAGCACATTCATTATTGGCTGGATATTTATTATTAAGAATTTCTCTTCATGAGTGACTGCTGCAGAATATTTCGGCCTTGCTCTGCTACCAAAGTCTTCACAAAAATGTGTGTGAGGGTGTGCGTGCTTGTACAGTACATATATTTATGCACACATTTGCTGCCATGTGTTCTAACAGAACAAATACCAGAAGGTTTGGTTTGTCATACGTTTGGCTTTTTATTGTAAGATACATGCCTTGTACACACAGACCACACACACACACAGACACACACAGACACACACACACACACACACACACACACACACACACACACACTGCAGAGCAAATTCCTTGAGAGAAACAGGAAAATAGATCCAGTGTATAAAAATGTTCAAAAAGGTGAATAAAAAGCCCTGGTTGTTGTTATACAATACACCGTGACACATTCCAATCCCATATTTCAACATGACAGCACCACATTCACAGAAACAGTAAGGTAGAAAAACACTAGACAGCTGTTAAAAACCGAAACTCCTTGCCAGGACTTCCACTACCGCTCTGCACCAATTTTAATCACAGCCCAGCGAATTTCAAACAGCAGCACAGAGAAGGGCCGCTGTCCAAGCCTCCAGAATCTTTATTTCATTTTTTTCTCCTCCCACCTCTCCGCTCTAATCCACTTCAATTATGTTTCCTCCCATTTCTCCTGATCACTTTACAGCTCAGCAGCACCTGTGCTAATTGTAGCAGCGATGATCGCTGATATGTTTTGCATCCTTAAAGGAGTTTGAGAGGGGAACGACAGATAAACATCTAGCCCCGGGGCTTTTGGGAAGCGTGGCTCAGCCTAGCAGATGGCCATCATATTATATGAGGAGAGCTTCTCGCAGAGGTTGGGGTATGGGTGGGTGGGGTGTAATGAGTCTGAGGTAGAAGGAGGAGGTGGGGAGGGAGGGAGCTGGAGTGAAGAGAGAAAAGAAAAGGAGGAGAGAGTAAAGAGGGTGGGATAGACAGAAGAGGCATTTTTGTGAACCTGTTGCAACATTTTCTTTAAATCTGGAGGCACATTTATAATCCAAATAATCTCAGTTAAATGTCTTTGCGTATGCATACGTAAGTGCATTTCTTGTTTGCTAAAGGACAGCAGGAACTGTACACGTGAGAGTGAGAGAGTGTGTGAACATCTTGACATATCCCTCACCTACCCACCTTACTGCCCCCACTGAACCGATTGCACTCATAATGAATGGGCTGCCAGCCCTCCCCGCTGTGGCTATCTGAGGTCGGACCGCATATTATATAGCAACCTATCTGAAATGGACCGCATATTATATAGCGGCCTATTTGCTGGGATGATGAGCTCTGGACACCTCCCATTATTTATTAGGAAGGGCCACAGTGATGTGAGAGCAGAGGTTGGATGGCTGAGGTAACCAGGTGTGTGTGATGGGGGAGTGGGGGTGGGAACACGAGGAGGAAGAAGCGGAGAAAATTATAGAAAAAGTAAAAGTTGTCCTGTATATCACCCTAGAATCCTAAATTTAACGCACTTTATTATATCGAACAAGACATCCCCGTTACGCAATGAAAAAGTCACATTTGACCATATGATAACCTAACGAAAGACAAACACTTAAGTCACTTATGACGTGGGAAAAGAAGAAAAATGTTTATCTGAAACAATAAAAAACTGCTGACGTAAGTGGATGGTAAATTCCTGTGTGGCTTTGAAAAATAGCTAGAATCCTCAGCGTTCTAACAGGGGTCAGCCTGCTTTGTTAGGTGTGTTCTCCTGGTGCTAAAAGACAAATGATGTACTTTGCCTTGGGTCAACTGGGCTTTCCCATCCCATAATGACCTTTCAGGGAGCTGGAGGAGAGCAGCTGTTCCCACAGCGATGAAGCAGCGCTATATGCTGTACATCAAAGGTGTATATAATGGCAAACTAATGTTTTAACACTGCATCATCACCTCTCACCCTATAATGGGCTCCTTTATTCTTCATCAATCATATAAATGCAGTTGAACTGGGTGCTGTACGTCAAAAAGACTTCTTGAAGAAACTCTTTTTCTTGTTTGAGGGCTGGGAAATTTGGTGCCAAACAAGAAAGCAACCAAAGTCATTCTCTGTTTTCATCTGAGTTACATGCTTCCAATCTGCGCAGCATTCCACACTTTGGTTTGGAAGAACAACTTAAAAGTCCTCAGTATGTGTGTATACACTGCTGCACTGCCAAAGGTTCCCTGGAGGAGAGAGGGTCTCTGTCAGTTTGTCATCAGACACAAGCTGCCAAATTTTATGAAATACCAAATTACTAATTGGCCCAGCGTTAGGTTTCCCGCCTGGAAGTGAGACTGTAATATCTGGGCCTCTATTAGGATCACAGAGAGAGCCACTCTATGCCACCTCCTGCTGAGCTGGCAAGTTTCTGTCATTTCACACCAGGCTATATGGCAATGACACACACTCATACCCACAAAGTGATTATCAAGGACAAAAGACAGTCAGACATTTCTGTTGTCAGTGTCAAGCCTCAAGAGTTTGCAATCAATCGTGTGCGATATTATATCAGATTTCTTCCGTGCTGCACCTACAGTGAATGTCAGAAGTTCACATATACCTTTGCTAATAGCATTAGGACTTATTTTTCAGTTCTGAATGTTTCATTTTCATACATTTGGCCTCCATGTTTGTTCAGTTTGATGATGTGAAATTTCAGAATAATAAATAATAAAGTTAAAATTCAGCAACTTTTCATTTTTTATCACATTCTCGGAGAATCTAAAGTTTATATGGGCTGTGTTTTCGATTGCATAACCTGGGATAGACTTTAACCATTTGTTCCAGATATTAGATGTACGAGTACCTGCGTCTGGTTTGGCCTCTATGAACTCACAGATTTGAGCTTTGAGTTTACAGTTTTGAATGTATTTCTGAATGAACACCCTAAAAGGCAGCCTCAGATACATCCCACTTTGACCCCATTGATGATAATTTACCAGGCTGAAGTTTCTAAAGCCATGGCATCAATTTCCAGAAGCTTCTGAAGTATTTTGAACTTTAACCCCTTAACGCCTGAATCAATTTTCAATTGTGGGAAAAAAAATTGACTTGTATTTTTTCTTATAAGTAAATAGTATTTTGGAGCGGGGGGAGGGGGGTTGGGGTTTGATGTGAATTTGCATCAATAGGCATCAAGGGGTTAACATCATAAACTAAGTATGGGGGCTAACTGAACTAACAGATACTGAAACGTTTGGAATTGGGATATTCTCAGTGTGAGTCTGGCTGCTTATCTGTATTCTTGCATGCACATTTTTCCATGTAGCAGACTGTTTTAAAGCAGAATTACTGGTCGAGGATTCCTCAGCAGGAAGACGTTTGAGTCCAGGTTGAAGGAGTGTTTTACTCACTTGGCTTACATGGAGGTCACAACAAGAATATGTTGTTTTACTGCAGTTGGTTTTTGATTGTAAGATTAAATAATCTAAGTATTGCTAAATATGTGGATTAGACCGTCATTTGTGTTTTTATTTATTTATAGATGTTCATATTTTATTCAATAATGCAGCTATTTCAGTGAAGAAAAAAAAAAAAAAGCAAAACATAAAATTAAATAACAGAAAGATGTTCTCCCAGAGATGTACCAGACTGCAAATTATCTTTGCTGTGATATATGTAGAAAAGCAGTGGCTAGAACTTGACAATCTCTTGGGCAATGCCTATATATGAAATGGACTTAGACTTTTCCTATATGAAGCAGACACACAGTCATATTTATACTCAAACCGGTGATTCACTGAACTAATGCTCTGTGCTAAACACCTACAGTACATTGACAATGCACCCAGTTGCTGTTAAAACAATATTTTTCCCTCAATTGGTAGAATAGTAAGTGAGTTCCACCATGAGGAAGGCAAATAAAAACTAACTCAGCTTAATATGCTTGAATGGCTCAACAGAGGAAACCGAAGTGTGCTCGTGAAAAAGCAGGTGTGTGTCATCACCATCATAATTTAGAGAAAACGCCGGCCGGCACTCATGTGAGCAATAAACACACACAGGATACAGCCAAATGAATAGGACAGGATAGGCTAGGCACAGCAAAGACAGTTTATTTTCTGTCGAGCTGTGCTATCCTTTTTTTTAGGACTACTAATCAAACATGCCTAAGGCCACGGGATGGATAAACACACACACAACATTTGGCAACATTTCAACTCTTCTCTCAAGCGGTGCAAGGGGAGAGAATAGGGTACGCTGATGAGACTCACACACACACACAAAACACTGGAAGAGTGTACGGGAAATGTCTCAGTTTATTTTATTGTAAAAAGTGTGTTACCCTTTTCCCCAAACACATGGTTAGCAAATTATGGCAGTTGATAGTGTTGATGTACAGTGGAGTAAATGGCTCCGTATTCCCAAATATGTCACCATACAGTATAATCACACAGAGCACAATTTAGGGCACAGTTAGATATAAATTATCAATAAACTGTGAAAAAAGTCACTTTTATCAAGACAATGATTATGTAAAACAACTTATTTATTTAGTTTTTTTGTGGCACATGCGGAGGCGGAGATGCCTTTTTATCACTATGTACGTTTTGTTTCAGGCTGGGAGACAAACATTCATTTTTAACACGTCGCCTTTACTTATCGCTGTGTATTCTCTCACTCCAACACTTCAGTTTTTCCAGCCACTGAAGGGTTTAAGTGCACAAGTCATTTCCAGTGCAAAACTATGCGATTTGGTTAGCTAAGGCGCTGGCTTCCCTTTAGAGTCCTCTGTGTTGTCCTCCATGTCGGGAATGTTTCTGTGAGGCTCTGTAGCACTGCTTTCAGAGAGCCCTCGACTTTTAATGATCCCCTTTTGTAAAAAAAAAAAAAAAAGACTTCCTTCAGTTTGCTTCAGAGAGGTTGATTTATGTCATTCAGTTTTACACCAGTGATGTACTGGTATTCTAAAATGGGACACAGTGACTCCATCACACATCAGAGTTTAAATGTGTCAGCTGTGAGGCTGAGCTGTGGTCAGACCCTGTATTCCCATCCTTGGCTCAATGTTGATGGTCATGAAACTTGTAGGTCAGGCTCTCGCTTCAGCATATCTCCTGACACAATTTGGGCCAACTCTACTTCAGAGGGATGTACAGTACGCTTGTGGGGGCCTTCTATACAGTTTGGGAGAGAAATCGGACTTTCTTTCCTGTTAGCAGCCAGCTTGTGAGGTCCTTGATGGAAGGAAGCTTCATTTTGTCTTTGTTTTTACTGTAAACATTCAAGAAGATGCCGAAAAGCACTAGAAGGCCACCCCAAATATACCTGAGCAGGAGGAAACACAAGGTTAGACATTTTAGAATGGATGGACATAAAAAGAGGTACTAATTTATCCTGATGCAGTAAATAAAGTAGGACATCAGATCATCTTCACCACCTGTCCTCTGTAACATTAAAACTTTGTAATTTTGCATTTGGGATTCAGGGCTTTACCACAGTAATAGATAAACAAATGGATCAGCAATCAGTGGCAATGGTGTTATTAAGGAAGGACATTTTAATTACTTGATGAAATCAAGATCAAGATTAGATTTATTTCGACAGCACATTTACAACACAAAGTGTTCAAAGTGCTGTACAAGGATATGATAAAATTAATAAAAATATATAGATATAAAAGATAAGATATACTAAAACTGATAAAACAGTCACAAGATGAATAGTATCTAAAAATACAACCAGAACATAAAACAAATAAAAAGTCTAGACTTATATTAAAATCCAGTGCAAACAGGTGCATCTAAAAAACAGATTTAAAGTGTCAAATAAGAGTCAAGTCAATCAGTTCTTGCCATCATTAACATGTTTCCTTCACCAGAAACGAAATATTAAAAAATATGACCAACCAAGAACGGGAGAGCTATGACTATACCTTTTATTTATTTATTTTTAAACACTTCCAACACTTTTACAGATTTTACTTGCCAGACTTTGCTTCACTTCATTTAGTGCCCACATCTGATTCTTGCTTGCTCTGCAGACACTAAAACGAGGATGTAGAACTCAGGTAGAAATATAAGTTCTGCATGTGTATGAGGAAAAACATATATCTCCTCCCACCTCGATTAAAGATGTGTTTATTCTTAAAAAAGATTCCCTACATACTATGGTTACCGTGTTGACTGATCTATTATTTATACAATTTTTTTTATTATTATACATATGCAGTAACATCATGACTAACAGTTCTTTAAGTTCTCTTCTACAGAACACAGCAATACACCACTGTATCCTAGTACCTTTTCCAAAATAATATGGATTTCTGGTTTTTTTTTTTGTTAACTGCAGTACTATCATGGTCACAAGTTCTTGCCAAATCCACCCAGTGCATGACTATGAATACACTGCCCCATGAACAGGAGTGTAATGAAAATATGGAAAGTGCTACTTTTAAAGATTGTAAACTTCAGTCAAAAAAGGGACTATGGAGGGCACACACCAGCTGGAGGGAGAGTGAAGTTGGCCAGACAAACAAGTTTGCTGCTAAGACTTGAGTATCTTGTGTGTTTTTGTGCAGAAAGTCACAATGTAGATCCAGAACAAGAGAGGTACAACAGAAAACGAGACCCCTCTGACCACACAGAGTTACAGGGTGAGTGAAGGAGTCAAAAACAGGGAGACAGAACAGCAGAGTCGTCTAAAAATGGACTGAGGACATAAAAACCACGGGCAGGGAAACCAAATCAAGTGTTATTAGTCAAAGGAGAGGTTGGGGGTCACACTGAAGACTTACTTAAAACAAGAGGAAAAGTGATCAAAGTCAAAAGGTGAAAATACTTACTGAAAAGTGAAAGGTTTCGTGAAGAACATGAAGGAAAGTACGATAGTCATGGCCTTTCGCCCGGTGGTCACTGCAAAGGAGAAAAAAAACCACATTTTGTGCCTATAAATGTGAAAAGTTAAAAACAAAACAGATTCTTAAACTCACACTGTCCATTCTGACCAATATAGAGCGGTTACAGTACAACAGGGAAAAGGTGCAGACGTGACAACTGCATCCCCAATGTGGCAAAGAAACAGTCCAATATTTATAAAATAGTCACTTTACAGACACTTCCTATTTCTAATCACTCTTTCAGATTTAAACAATGGAATGATTTGCATAAATTAGCAGAAAATCATCAATTTTGTGTATGAAAGTACACTGTAATTTTCCGGCTGCTTGAATATAAAAAACATAAACTATTATTCTTAGTGGGGATATAGTACATTTTAAATTACTGAAACAGATTGGAATGCACACTGAAGAGAAGAAATACTGTTATTCAGACCTGTTACTGCAACCAGGGCGCCAAACAATTTAATCAAGGCGAGTACGAAGGAGATGCCAAAGTAACCCGTAAGAGAGAAGAAGAATGCATAACCGTATGTTTTCACAGGATGCTGCAAAGAGAGGAAACAGGAGATACAAAAACTGGTGAATAACAATAGAAAAATAAATTGTGGATTTCATAAATTCAACATATAAGGGCGTACAAGCAGAAATGTCAGTGTCTTTATCAAAAAAAAAAAAAAAATCCAGACTTTTTCAAAACTGCTATTTTTTCTCCTAAGACCTTGACTTTATGTCTTTTTATACTTGTGTGCCTACGTTTTTGGTTGAGATTATACTTTTTGTGTGTCGTAGAAAAGTTCCTTTTAATAAAAGTATGAATTACTGAATGCATAATTCACAGTAAATTATGTTTAACTGACAGAAATGTTTTTAAAACATATGAAAACCACAAAAGTGCATGGATATCACACAAACAAGCTGCACTTGAACCATTCCAGGACCGAAAGATTAGTGAAATCATATCAAGGTTTTTTGTTTTTTTTTTAATATATATATATATTTTTTCCTCATGTATTTCTTCTCTTAAAAGATTATGTGCCTTTGAGCATACTCTAAAACTCGACTATGAGAGAAGCTTTTTTCCAAACTTTATTAAGACACAAAATTCCAGATTTTTCAAGGTCTGGAAAACAGCATTTCAAAATTCCATACTTTTTAAGACGTTCAAGACCTGCACAAGCACCTTATTTTTAGATGTCAGTTTAAGCAGGATGGGTGGAGTGATTCACATTTAATACTTGGGTTTTTTTTGCTTACGTTTTTAGTTTTCAGTTGCAGTATATGGTTAGGTTTAGTAAAAGATCATGGTTATAATGTTTTAAAATTTGTCACGATAGAAAGCCTTTCTACCAAATGATTTTACACTCTGGTGCTAATAATCATACAACAGATTATAATATTCAGATGTAAATATCATAGAAAGTGTATTTGGTTCTGAGGGTCTAATCTGTAGAGTCACCTCTGAGCAGAATGCTATTGCAGGCCCTAACCCACCCACACAGAGCAGGCCTGTCAGGATGTAGACAAAGCCAATGGAGTACGAGTACAGCACCTGTGAACAACCAATAACAGCAAGTCGAGAGCATCACACACCTATACAGTATATTTGTGTGAAGAAATGATCTACAACTACTTTCATACTGTACATTGTATATTATATTGGTATAGATTAACAGGATACCATTTCAGAGTTAGAGCCATTGTGAAGTTTCATGGCTTTCTCCTGCACATTTCCAATGGCGGCGTCTGCACACAGCGCCAGAGAGATGAGGAGAACACCTGCACGACACACACACACACACACACACACACACACACACACACACATTCAATATAAACCAGTGACACCATGTGGAGTCACCTGGATCCAATTTTTGTGGTAAAACTTCATGTCTGTGTCATTATAAGTGCAAGAAATACGTGTGATTAATGGTTCATACTAATTAGATTAATGAATGAATATACAAACAAAACTTAACCACTGATGTTTTTGTGACAGCAGCCTCTGAACACATAATACAACATCGATATTTTGTGGCATAATATTGAGAATTCAGCTTGACGTAGACACTTATTAGATGTCTAAAGGCAGTATCTAGGAAAGGCTATGAAACCAGTGGAGCTTTTGCATTTTTTATTTGATTACCTGTTAAGTTGAAGTTGGGGGCCACTTTGCTGTCAGCTAGCGTGAACCAGATAAGTCCCAGACTCATGCAGAGAGCGGCAGATACATCAGCTACATTATAGCGCTTACCTGGAACATATATGTTGAGAGTACAAAGAGTTCAATCCAACTTTTTTTTGTCTACAATTACAATGTGAATGTAGAAATTATAAAAAAAAAAAAAAAATGTTCTAAGATAATTTTGACTGACTTTGATTCTGTAGACATTTATTCTTTCTCATCAAAAACATCAAATGGAGAACAGATCCCCAAAAGCACTACTCATAAAGAAATCTTCTAAAAATGACCTTTCTTTTTAAACAACAGAAGTTGGCTGTGGACTGAAGTACAAATGAAAACTTTTAAAAGTAGGTACTTTTCACAGTTCAAAGTTTCTGAGGGTGGGCATGTAAAAATTCACCCCCCCAAAGAAAGAAGGTAACAAAACAAGAGGATGAAGGAGTCTTCCAAAAACAGGCTGACGGATGGATGCCCTGAGGTTGACAAGGGGACGCAGCATCAGGTTGGCCGTAGTCAGCTTTGATTTCTCCACTCACCTTTGAAGGGCCAAACATCAGATGCAAACCCACACCCCTCCCTCCATCCCTCCATCCATCCCTCTCTCCCACTCTCTTCCCTCTTTGCATTCTAAGTGAACAAGTTCTGTTTCCCACTCGACCCCTTGAGGGACCGAGGTCCTCACATCTATCCGTCCAGAGAACGACGGAGGAAGGGGAAAAATGCACAAAACCTGTCTGACGCTGAGGACACAAGGTTTGAGGATAAAAAGACAGCTAGAACTGAGAGAGAGAAGAAACAGTGTGTACTGCTGTCTGGGCACTGACAACTGAAAACAACAGACGTAGATAAAAAGAAGGTACCAGGAGTTGAAAGGTGGTCACTGCATCAAAGCAAGTATATGCAATAACTGGAATTTGGATGGCTTTAAAGTGTACCTCTACCAACTCCTAATTATAGACAACCAACTCTGACTTCAATGAGAGAAAAAGGTACATTTGAACTCTAATTCTTTGTGTGATGATTTATTTATATGCTGCATAATATTGCAAATCCTTGTTACAAGATTCAATTGCTTTTTGAATATTTAAAGACGGAATTGAATTTTCACGTTAAAGGATGATCTCAGTCTCTTCTTTTTTTCCCCCAACCTCAACAAAATACATGTCCGTGAACCCATTTTTAAACATATGAATTCCAGATGTATTTTATAAAATGCATGAAGTACAAAGATGATTTTCGAATAGAATCTAGAACATTACACACAGATTAACTGAATTTACAATGAATGCAGAAGAACTGAGAGGACACAAACACAGCATTCACAGATAACAGAAATAATAATAATAATAATGAAAGAAAAGCTGACCTTGAATAAACACTCCTCCAATCATGACAGGGATGAGTTTACAACACTTGAAGATAACCTGTGTAGGGTAGTTCAAGTAGCCCAACGAGGTATTGGACAGGCCCATGGTGCCCACTGTTAGAAATGCTATTATCATATAAGTTTTTCCTGGTATCCTGAAGGACAAGAAAAAATATAGATGTTTAAAACATTGTAAATGGCTGTTGTTGGACTTTATTTTATATATATGTAGTATATACAATCATAATAACTTCTCCATCTGAGGTTAATTCAACAGAAATCTTTATGAAGTGTCACAATAAAATTACAAATGAATGGATGAATTAATAGATAAAATAAGCCCGTCAATAGCGGTACCTCCTGCGTTTGTCCTGTGTGAGTTGCAGTTCCACTAGTCCAAACATGGAGTAAAACCCAAACTGGATCAATGTGAGGTACCAACCAAAAGGTTTAAATCCTTCCACAGAAAATATCAACTCCTGGGTGGTGAGATAAAGAATTACAAAGTATGCAATATTAATATTGGCATTTGTTTACTCAGACAGAAACACAGTTATAACTACACACATAGACAATGAACAAAAAACAGCAACAACTTTGAGAACTTTGCTTTTTTTTTTTTTTTTTTTTTTTAAGAACTTCACTGTTATTGTGGTAAACTTCAAAAGTTAGCATGAAGGAACTGAATAGTGTGTATGTGTATGAAGGCTTCTTTGTTGTTGTTGTTGTTTTACCTGCAGGTAGCCATAGACGAGGTAAAAGAGGAAGACTCCAGCCACGCAGATGAAGAACTGTGTGGGAGCACTAAAGCTGCTCAAATTGATTCCCAGGACTCTCAGCTCCTCCACAGACTTTATGTGGGGTGACATCACCTCCGTGGATGAAGGGATGGAGATGGAAATGTGCTTTCGTGAACTGTTGTAGCCCACCAGGCCATATTTGGCACTCATTGTGTCTTCGGCTGCTGGGAGCTGTGTAAGCAGAGATGTAGTTAGGCAATAATTATAAGGGGAGTTATTTTTCCTCCTTGGGGACCACGTACAACATACAGCTTGAGATGAATCGGTGAGAACAGGAACACAAAATCTGCAAAAGGGCACAACACCTTTCTTAATGATCAACAGACTATACAGTGTCAGTTCAAGAGTATTTAAATGTCACAAAATAAGCCAGACATTAAAAATGAAGTGGAGTATGTATGTGTGTGTAGTACAAATCGGTTCTGTTGTGTATTGTATTTAATCTACAGTGTGAGGAACTGGATGCCGGAATTTCCCAAAGAGAACAAACAAAGTGTCACTCATAAAAAGAAAGAAAAAAAAATTAGTCCAGATGTAAACATTTATCATCTTATATACAGACTCAAAACTCAGGTAAGATGTTGTGTAACCATGGTTAACAGGAATGAAATAACAGGGATATTAACAAACTAATATACATGTTATTTTAAGAATTTCTGAACATTTTTTCAACATTACTCTGTAAACCTTAGTTACAGATTCATCTAATGTATCACTTTCTGGCAAAAAATAAAACAATACATATGTAGACAATCCGATAAGAACTATGGCCTACTTAATTTGTTGTATCCAGAAAATTGTACTTTAGTGGTCAAATGTATACAGCTATTTATTGTATTTGAACATGACTACAGGTCTATATCTATAAAGTAGACAGTGATTATGAACATTAATAATTTAAGTATCACCACATGTTTACAGCTACATTATAAACAGAGTTTTACAAGCATCACCATAACCATCACTGATTTCGTGTTTTGCACTACTGCAAAACCGTTCTCTGAATGAAGATGAAAACATGTGTCAAATACTTTTAGTCATGTAGCTTCTGTAACACTGGTCTAATGACTAGAAAGCTATTGATATGTATATAGCTTATGGTGTCCTTGTGTTTATTTTCCAGGGTGATCAGCAGGTTATAAGATGGTGTAGTCTAATTACTGTGACACTGGTCTCCTTGATGACTTTGCTTAGACACTATGCTATTTTGTCGTGCTGTTGCCTTATTATTAGTATTACTAAATAATTAGTATTCGGTATTCACTAAAAAGGTGGAACTAACCCAATGTTCATCCTTCTCATAGCAATACGACAAGAATATTGCCAACTGTATATCTTAGATGTGATTTGAAGAATTTCCTTAACGATTTTACCAGTGACTAAACCCTTATAATCTACATATGTTCGGGCATACGGGTGTCATATGGTAACTGAGTGGCGACGTGTTAATGCTCTTTAGAAAAACTAGGATCATGCTACATCGTTAGCTTTGCTCCATGCAGCCAGCTAAAAACTGAAGCAGACGATGCTTTATGATTGTCTACCATACACAAGACACACAAACACCCCTCGTAACTACACATCAGGTTATGAGATGATGATATTGGCGACATATTTCACCCCCTGCTTGGCTTTCTCACTCATACAAGCAAGCTACAGTAGCAAGCCTGTTACCTTCAACAACACTTCCGGGTTTTTTACGTTAGCTTGTCCTCCTCTTTAGAGGCAATCCAGGTGAAAATCATTCCCCTGGATGTTCCGGCTTCATCTTTCGTACATTTGAAACGTTTGCATAGCTTTATTATCAAGTGGTAAAAGGCTAAAACACGCTGGGAAACACGTTAGCCCGCTATGCTAAAAGCTACTTATGTTGCTGCAGTGACAGAAGCAGCCAACAACTTCCGCTCGTCTTCGACCTGTGAACTCTGACACTATTGGTCAAGAGACACACGCGCAACAGCAGTTAAGTGAAAGGATTATTATTCTAGTATTTACTCTAAAATTAACTTTTCGACCTGAATTTCTAAAGTTATTTCTGTTTGCATCTGGTCTGGAGCGGGCACAGAGGAACATACATTTTAGTGAATGAACACCTGCTTCTTACCTGTGTTGTATTGTCCATGTTGAGTTGTCTCCTCTGGGTGCATGCTAGTTTATCCGGTTTAACAACATCCTAGTTTAATTAATGTATCCACTCAGGTTACTTATGTGAGATGCTTCCTCTGCTGATTTATTTAGTCAGTGTGTTTAATGAGACACTATTCAGAAACCAGAAGCTAGGTTTTTTTTTTTGGAAATTAACAAATAACAGGTGACAAATAATGAGTTCAAAAAGTTGACATTTGACACCAAAATGTATAATTTCATTGAATCAATAATCAATTTTGTGAGTTACAGATTTCACTGTACTTTGCTAAAACAAAAACATCAATGTCATTATCAATTCATGTAAGTGGAATACAATGTCCAAACACATGAAGAGTTAATAGAACAATCAAAAATTTTGTAAAATACCATAACTTAATATGGGACAATAAGACATTTTTCTTAAAAAAAAAAAAAAAAAAACTTAACCAAACCAAGCCTGTTTGACAAAATAAAGGACTTGTGCAGCCTGAAGCTACCAATGAAACTAAAAGATTAAAAAAAATAACCGCTGATAAACAGTGTAAAACTGTAATGATTCTATCTGATGACTTTTAGCCCTATATATGGTATCTTTTTCTGCCTCTTGTCCTCTCCTCACTGGTCTTCCAGTGTTTCCCTCTAAATCTTTATCTCATTATACTCTCCTCTCCATTCCCTCTCTTCTTGCTATGTCTCATCTCATATCTATGGGTTCCCCAGCTCTTTTTCGCCCCTCATTTCCCCTCCTCCTTCTTCTAGCCTTCTTTTCTCCCTACTGTCCAATCTGCGACCCCTCCTTCTGCTTGCCATCTCTCTCTCTCTCTCTCTCTCTCTCTCTCTCTCTCTCTCTCTCTCGCTCTCTCTCTCTCTCTCTCTCTCTCTCTCT
>JAQQZY010000014.1:27271686-27304061 GCA_030068375.1 Ostorhinchus rueppellii
TCTCTCTCTCTCTCTCTCTCTCTCTCTCTCTCTCTCTCTCTCTCTCTCTCTCTCTCTCTCTCTCTCTCTCTTTCCCTGTCCTCTTTCCCCAGCCAGAGGTTAATACACTCCAGGATGGCATTATTTCCTCCCCGGCCCTCCGACAATATAAAAATTCAGAATGGACAGCTCAATCCCTCTTCCATCTCAGATTTGATTGTAATGGTATTGCCTCCTGTCCCTGGGAGGCCCCTGCCGCCTCGCCAACCCGGCCTTTATGACACTAAATGGCCAGGCTACAATTTTTCCATCTATTCAAAAAATTCTGTTAATAACTCATTTGGAATGAGACGTCTGCGCTCCCTTGGCCGTCTGCAGCCAGGTCTCTCACCCCTCTGCTCATAGGGGTCACTATATACAGAAGAAAAAAAAAGATGCAGGGCTGAATCGCAAATGTAAAAGGTTAATTAATCTCTCTGAATTTACAATCCCCTTCCCACAGTCCCCATGCACTCCAATTGACAGTCCCAATGAGACAAAAATGTCATATTTACAACCTTGCATGGAGAAAGTATTCAGCAATGCACAGTAGGCAAGCACATGTGCTAGCCTGTCTGACCACTTTTCCTTCTCCCCCGTCCAACTTTACAAGTGTACCCATTCATCATGTGTGATGGATTTATGTAATAAAACCCATTTCCTTTTCCCATACGATCCTATTAAATAATAAAATAATTATTTATTGATTATTCAAAAAGGTACATATGCGCGGGTAATGGCTTTGTACCACACCACTGGACCTGCAATAAATAAAGCAGGCAGAGAGAGGGCTTGAGAAAGACAGAGGAATAAAGTAGAGAGAGGGGGAGAAATGAAGGGGAATGAAATGACTTTTGAACCAGTGAAATCTGGATCCAATATGGCCTCTTGCAGTGCGGATCAGGAAGGACATTATTCAATCTTCAGGAGGCTCATATGGGAGTATGACCTATGAATGGTTTTCATATACTATACAGACCATAGAAATTAAAATAGACAACCGGGTCACTGTCCTGCATAGACATAGCTCCTTATTCATGATTAAAAAGCAAACAAAACAATGTTCAAGTTTCTACCACAATGTGTTTTACATGAATATAAAAGCTTTGTTATTGATTGGCTTATATAATGTCAACTTCATAAGGTTTGCAGGGCTAAACTGGATGGTTCATTTGTAAAGCATGCACTGACCATCAGGCAAAGCATGACGAGGCACTATTACCAGACGTAATTAATCTCCTCTTCATTAAAACCCATTTAAATTCTGGCTAGTTTAGAGGTGAGACTCAGGAAATGCTAACAATAGCCTTTGTAATCATTAACAGGCTTTTTAAGAGTTTATGTAGGAGCTTTTTGTTCCAGAATATGACTTCGTGGGGTTTAATAAACTATCCAGCAATGTTCAATGATAACATTCGTGTTCTTCCTTCTTTAATCTCAGATCCACACATATAAACACTCCCTCCATTATTGTGATCCTTCATGTTATTTATTCCCTATCAGTATCACAAAAGCCCCTATCCCCAGCAGTGGATCATCTCAGAAAAAGACACTTTAATGTCAGCCAGATATTACATTGAGGGTTTCTTAATAACCCATTTGTGTTTGGTCTTATCCTCGGCTAAAGTGCACTTGCTCTCCGTTGTCTTTTTCCTGGGCTTGTCTCAAGCCTCCTGCATGCTACGGAAAACAGATGCTATCTCGGCTATATTACTTCTCAAAGCACTCATATCCTCTCCCATGTTATTTTCTTTGATCTGCTAGGCTTGCTGCTCTTACATTTTTCTTCCCCCCATCGCAAGTCCTCTCCCACACCCACCTCCCACCACCCCCACTCGCTCCACCTCCTCATTTCCCCCTCCTTTCTCTGCAAGTGACCAGAGAGCAGAGACAGCCCGGGTAGGCTGGTGGCTGTGGATGTTGAAATTCAGCTCATCTGTTCTCTGTCATCAGAGGGCAAGAGGTGCATGGTGGGTCGGACCTTTTAGATTCTCCATTTAATATGCCTTTCCCTTCAGAGCAGTACTTCATTTCATTTCATCAAAATACAGTTAATTGAATTCAGAACAGGGACAATAACTTCACTTTTGTGAGAGTATTTTTCTAAAGCTCCACCTTATTGATTTTGATAACTCGGTTGTTTTTAAGCAAAACTACTCAGTTGGCTTTAGATGCATGGAATTCAGCTCATCTGTTCTAGGTCATCAGAGGGCAAGAGGTGTATGGTGGCTTGCAGCTTTTAGATTCTCCATTTAATATGCTTTTCCCGTCGTAACATTGCATCATTTCAGGACCGAGTATCAGTTCATATTAAATATTCAGTTAATTGAATTCATAGCAGGTGCCATAACTTCAGTTTTGTTAGAATATTTTTCTAAAGCTCTTTGTCATTTAATAAACAACTTGTAAATCAGAAAATCTATCATCAGTAGCCAGTAGTCAGAAGTCTTATTGATTTTGATAAGTTAGTAGTTTTTAAGCAGAATTATAGAAATACACTAGTTTTAGAGGGTGAAAATGATTCATCTGTCATTCATTTTAAACTATTCTAGTATTTTCTATTGAAACTCATCTATTTTTCAGCCATAATTTATGTGTCCTGATGTAATACTATTTCTTAATTTGTGTGCAGCAAATTTGTTTGATTAGTTAATAAATTCATAGTTAATCCTTGATTAGTGACCTTTTAAAATGTCTCCCATCAATACTTGCAGATTGCTATGCTGACAATACATTTCTGTCACTTAAAGAATTAAATATTCTTGCTATGAATTAGTTCTTGCTTGTATAAAAAAAATTTCATGTTGTGTTTCTCTTTAAATTCTCTTGATCAACCACACTCGGATACACTCACTGTGATTTTGAATGAATTATGCAACAGTTGGGAACCAAACCCTGATTGAAACTTCCAAAATTTATATTACATGTGTTGTCTCTTAATTCAGCTGTAAATTATATACCGGTATATGTGAATGTGAGCATTAACAGAAGCAAAAACAGTTAATCAAAAGGCTCGTTGCAGACACTATGGGCTGTGTAGACACTTTAGGTCTTTTAGGAGTGTGGAACAACAACTTTTCCTGCACAAAACTGACAATTGAGTAAATGTTTGGTGCTGAGGGGAGGCACAGGAGACCAAGACGTCTTTGGCCTTCTTATGAGCAGCCAGGAGGGGGAAGCATCTCTCTTTCCAAGTGTGCTCAGAAGAAAAGGAAAGAAAAAGTAATTAAACAAACAATTTGCCAGGACTTGTGTGTCTGCTTATCCAATCTTCCATACTCGCTTTTGCTCTAATACATATAGAAAGAAACTAGTGAAAAAAAAACATTGTTTGTTGTCTCCTCAGAGTGACGGTAAATGACACACACGTTTCATTGCCCATTCATTTAACCTGCCTTGTGCTTATGAAGAGAAAGGGATTGAGAAACAAATTATGTAGTGTCATTTAATTAGGAGTTTTGCTGTGAGCAATAATCCTGTTTTTTCTCATAACCTTTAACTACTTAATGGATTTGAGAAGCTATTACCTTTCAAGATTTCTGTTTTTAATTATTTGGAGTATTGTCACAGATATGAAATGTCAATCACACACTGGGATTAATCCTGTGGTTTATGTCTGAATATTATTTACTTATGGATTGAGGCGGGAGGAATTCTTTCCGTTAACAGGTTTGCAAAAACATCAAAATTGTGCAATATGCAAAATTATGCTCTGTGGCCTATTTAGCTTTTCACAGTCATTTATCCTTATGTACCCATTTACTAGCATAGCCTTATCTGAAATCCATGAGAGGCACTTATTTACATAGGTAATAATATTTTGTTTATAATAGCAGCAACCCATGGTAAATCTCAGAGTAATATTAGAAATATATGATTTTTAGACCATATTATAATAATGACTCAGTTTTAATATGTACAAACTCAATTTATGTGTTTCCTCCTTTGGCGTTTATACTGTAGGTGCGCATGTGTATAAATATAAACCAATGAGCGTATGTGCTTGGATAACTCCACCGCAGAGGAACTACCTCTCACCCTGATCACGTTTAGGCAACACTGTGAAAGTGGCAGACAGAGTTTGTTTAGTTTCCCCTGGAGGACATCGCAGTTCTCTGCCAACAGACCAACCCACGTGCTGTGACATCAGGCCCGACTGTGTATATGAATATTGCCTTGAATACACAAGCCATGTGAGGTATGCTTGATTTATTTGGCCAGACACTCATAGGACCACGAGGGCATGTGTCCAGATATTATATCAGCACTGCTTATGACAACACCCTGCCTACCTGAGAAAATATTTAACATATATTTTAAATTCTTTGTTGGATTAAGAAAATATATATGATAGGAGCTGATGTAGCTTTTCTGCCAGTTGATGCTTCCATGTTGGAGAATGCATTAATGTCTAGGGGGATAAATGAAGCATACCTGGAGCAGTTCAAATATTCAAAACCTTATTCAAATGGATGTTTTCACCCAGGTTTGACGCGGCTTTTAGGCTGGCGTGTTGGCTTCTCAGACCCCCCATGGCACGGGGCATGTAATCATCCTGAAAGTCTCTCTGGGTGTCTGCACTCTCATAAAGCAGGAAAATGGATCGTGTGGCCCAGGAAGGGAAAATGAAAGAAAAAGAGAATGAAATTACAGACCTAGCTGACTGCACAAATCATGCATATCATGTTTTATGGCTTGCCAGAAGAATTCAACACCTGTGGATCACCGTAGCTATAATTGTACATGAACGCACCAGGATGGGGGAGGGAGGAGAGTTGTGGTTTGTGTCTCTGCGCCGGTGTGTTACTGGATGTGTGAGTGAGAGTCTGTGCTCCTAGTATGTGTCTGCGTGGATGCAAGTATGTTTTTCTTGGCATGGCCAGGTTTTAGAGACACAGAGAAAGATGATAAAAGAAAGTTACGGGAACGCCTGTTGTTCACTCCTACAGCACATCCTGGGTGAGCCGCCCACAGCCCACACGGCTCGCTCACAGAGGCTTCATTTACCAATGTAATTACCCTGTTTATTTACCCTACCTGCTTTTGGTGGTAAAACGGGGCCAATTCATCAGATCAGGACAGTTTGGCCTTGCTTTGCTTTGGCTTTACCATTTACTTTAATTAAATGAGGCAATCAGTGAATCATAAATCACAATCCATGTGACCACTGGCTCTGTTCGAACCTGGTAGTCTTCTTTAGCGTTCACACATCATGTGCTTAAAAATAAGATAGCCACCCCCGTACAGTAACCCTTCATGTTGAGGATTAACCTTTCGACTGGTTTGTTTTTTATTATATCTCCATAATTTAGTCTTTTTCCAGTTTTTCATCTGTCTTTTTAACCTTCTTCCACATGATGTGTTTCTTGCCGTTTTGTTTAAAAGTATCGATGGATGTAAAAGCAAAAATCCAACAGAACATGACAACATACTGGATGGATGGAAGAGTCTCCTCTCCTCCTCCTCCTCCTCCTCCTCCTCCTTTCTGTGTCTCTCCTCTCTGCCGCGGATGCTGATGCTTGAGTCAAATTGATTACACCACTCCATCTGCATCATGACTGGCCTCCTCCTGTGTTTGCCGCCTCTGCCTACAGCACAGAGTTAGTGTACAATTACATATAGTTTAATATATCTGCCTGAGCACCTTTAAATAAGCATCACAAGTCCACAAGGTGATTTGTCTTCCAGCCCCATTACTCCATTGTACATCTTGATAGCCAGGGATCGCTCCTAGCTATGTTTAAGCATTAAATAGTGTATTATTATTTCACATAAATCAAGCTGAGATGTGAGGGGGGTATTCATAAATTTTGCATTTCTCACAGACAGTATTTTAAAGCCCCTCTCTCTCCACTGCTTGGAATTTTGAGACTAAAGCAATTCTGTTCCCTGCACTTGATAGTACATTAAAGATGGGCATATCAGGGAGGTATATTCAAAACAACATGTAATGCAGTTTAGATTAAGTTTGAGTTGCTCTAACACATTCATCATACCACCGTTTCCATAATAAGTACCCCTGCTCTTGTCACTGTAGCAGCAGATGCATGCAGCAGTACATTCAGGGAACACCGTATTGTTATTGTCATGAATTATGGTGAAAAATACTAATAAAAGGCCATTTATCATAATAATTTCACAGTTAACCGTGGCTACTGAATCTGTTATCTGTGCTCCACGATGAAAGAAAATTCAATTTAAAGGTGAATGTTCACCATCAGCCCTTTGTTCAAGACAAGTGCCCCTGAACCCCCCCTTGAATATTAGTCCAGTGTTTGTGCAAAACGTCTACTAAGGAAATGACTTCACTCAGGAAACTGGATGTCAGCTTTACACACGGGCCGCAGAGCTGCCAGTGTTTTAGTCAGGCCGACAACATGTTTTTTTCTCGGCTCACACTCCAGTTTAGTGTAAAGCTGCAAAAAGTGACAAAGGAGGAAATTGGACTCTCAGTTGTTTTGGTTACTCCAAGGACACCTCACACATTTGCTTCTATTTCCTGTCTATGGACTGGTTTTCTGATTGGCACTGATGCGAATGTCAGGGTCTGCGGAGTCTGAGGTGAAATATGGAGCTTTTGTCAGAGCCTGGTGGCAATTTAAGGTTATCTTTGTGTTGCAGGAACTGTACAAACATTTACATTAAGTATACATTAGCGTGCACCCCAGCTTGCTCGAGGATTAATCCTTTGTGCAGAAGAAGAGTAGAAATCCTTGCACACACGTTTTTGCACATTTGTCACCTTTGCATGGATATAAAATAATTACATTAAAAAAAGCGATACGCCAGCATCAAAGAATATACTTAACACTGTGTAAATGGGATATATTTGAGAAAACAAAATGTATAACTATGGTCCAGATGCATAATCCAGTCATATTCTGAAATATGTTCCCGTTATTACCCTAGTCATTTCCTAAAATAACTCGTGTCTCTAAAGATCTGACCAAACACAAATCAACCCGCCCGGATTGTTTAAATAATGCAATAGTCTCATAAGTTTGACTTTTGTGATTTCATGCTCACATTGCAACCATACACCACAATTAAACCTAATTTTCACTTTTAAAACATGCTTATCATTTTCTGCACATAATAATTATATGACCCAGTAGCCGGGGGGCTTCAGTGCTGCAACAAAGTCAGTAAAAAATCTTGTAAAAGTCATTGCAAATGGGAAATTGACTTGATGCCAGGACAGTAAGTTGAGGATTCGGGGGTTGTGAAAAAATGTCTTTGAACTAGTTTTTGCTCGCAGAAAATATTGCTTCTGGGTTGATATTCTTTCTGAAGTGTTTCATGGCAATGAGAATTAAGAAATAAAATGCAGCGCCAAATGATTCAGTGAAAAGATGGCACACACACCCACAGGTATTCTGTTCACATGACATCACCCTGTGTAAAATTGACAACTTCATGTTTTTTTAACCTTTCTTTAAAGTAGGTGAGTTTTTTTTTTTCTTACAGAGTTATAAAATTTGTCTTGTCTTGTAAGAGAGGCCGGTGAAGCAGCATCAGGGGAAACAAAGGATAAAGAACATCAGTTTACATCAGTAATAATCCAGGAATGTATTGGTAAAATGTGTTTAGATCGTTTATGGGATCCAAATACTTTTTAAATTGCTTCTTGTGATTCAGACACACACCTCTTCTCTGACTATTTTAATGCTGTAAATCTCAGCAGAGCCACATCAAGGTATATTTGGATGAGATCTCTATCTTTTCTGCGTCTCCTTTCATTCCTCAGAAGAACAAATCTTTTGACCTTGACATGTGCAGGCTGGCTGCATGTTTCCCTTTCAGTGCGCTCTCACCTCAGCCTGTGAACTGGAAACTTTGCTCCTGTCATTCCTCTTATGATCAGTCTGCTTCCACACACGGCACATACCGACTACAATACCTGGGAGGATAAATGCTCAGTTAAATTGAACAAACATAATCCAGACATGCTTCATTCCAGCCTGTCTGTTATGGACAACGTACACGTGTGATCTCTGATTCCATCGGTGTTGAAGAAAGAGCACAAACGAGTGCAAAGATTAGAAGTCAGTTGTAAAGGCCAGTGTCAGATAAAAGAGAATTTGTATCTTCTAGAGACAATCTCCTGTGATAAACACAATTTTAATCAAACTCATTTTACTGAACTGTTTTATTGCTTCCTTTGTTATCTTTTGATAACAGATAGCACTGTATATCAGCCAATACTGCAATGTTCCGTGAATTGAATTCATGCAAGTCAGCTTGAACATTGTTTTTCACCGGACTTCTGGCCCTGCACCTTTTTTTTTTTTTTTTTTACCGAGGTGTGATGTCTTGCAAAACTGTTTCCTAAGCTGCGTAACCACAAAGATTAGGAGTAACCCCCCCGATCCCTCTCTCTGCACCCTAGTCTGCAATGTCCTCTCATGTTAAAACAAAGCATCTGCCTGTCTATCATCTAACCATAGGAGCTCTGGGTGGGGCAGGATTCCAGTCTTTTGAAGTGAACTTGTCATGGGAAATCTGCATCATTGGGGCTCAGTACAATCACTGGCTCAAGATTAATTGCTTGTGGTGCACCACTTCAAACAATTTAAGACACTGCAGAAGGAGATGAACTTTTGGAAAGCTGTAATTATCTACATACATACCTGTATGCACACACTTATCTTTCATGCGTGACTTTAAAAATATGCATGGTTACATGCAAACATGCACACATTCGTAATCTGTTATATAATTAAATAAACACGTTTTTATTTTTTATATGCTTCAAATATATAGATACATACAGTTATACATATTTACAGATATATGAAATAAGAGTCTAATCTGTAGTGACAAGTAACACCCCCCTTCAAATACACACAAACACAAGCATGCACAACTCCAAACAGACTGCAGTAACACAACATTAAGCGGTTTTCTCTTCTCTGTTATCTCCAGCTTCCTTTTTGCCCTTTGGTTAAACATTCTCTTGGCATGCATGATCTCATTTAACTTTGATTTCCTCTTTTTCCAGGACGGCATCCTCGATGGTTCCAATTTCCAGCCCATTCCCCAATTTTCAACCCCAATGACAGACAACACACGCAGGAATGGCTGTTTAGCTAAAGAAGGGAATTGGTAAGTGATGATTTTAAATGCTGTTTAAGATAAAAAGGACAGTTTGCAGCAGATAAGGATTTGCCGGGATCGAGAGCAGGAAGCCCGGTTTGAATGTGCTGTTCCAGTAGCCACATATCACATATGTGATGTATGTGACTGAGTTTTATGAAACACTGCTGTTTGTCAGAAATTACAGTACTTTATACTATGTAAGTATTATTATTTTAATATTTTTTTTATAATAGTTATTTCTTTCATTCTGAATATATTTAATCTGAGGAGCATTTTATTTCCTTCAAATGTTAAATATATATAAATATTTAATCCATGACATTTTTTCACTATTAAAGTCTTAAAATGTGGATGCAAATATACACAAATTGTGAATAAGTAAAATCTGATTTTTGTGATTTTTTTTTTTTTTTTTTTTACACATTATACATTAAATAAAATCTGTATTTTTCAAACCACTGCAAGTAAAGGATAGTGACAAAATGTGGCTTTATATAAGAAATTATAGAAAAAACTTATGCTGCAGGTATTGCTATAATATATCAGTGTTGTACACATAAATATGTTTGACATCCACATGTTACCACACAGTTTTAATGTCTTTATTTTGACTTGGATTTATTTTGCAATAGGAAAACTCAGTCATATTATTATGATATTTTACAACATGTGTTTTCTTTCAGGATCTTAAAGTGAAAATAATCCTGTCTTTCCTTAAACATAAAAATTAAATTGTGTTGTCATTTTATTGGTTCACAGCCCTGAATATAATCACAATATCTACTGAATTTGGTTTTAATTAACCTGTCATTTGTGGTGTGTTCAGCATCAAGAACTTTTTTTGCTGGTTGAAAAGTGCAGCTGTAGTTTTGTGTAAACCGTGAAGCCAGAGGATTCTGAAATTCACTTTTCAGCACATTTCGAGTAGGAGCGAACCTGGGAATTCTCTCTCTGCATCTCCCTAACTCTGTCATGAAACAGAGCACCCCATTTCCATATCAATCGGATTAGTTCCAAGACCAGGGAAGTAGGAGTAATGTAAGTAACCGTACAAATTTAAATATAGGACATCAAAAACATTGTTAGGCATTCATTTATTTTTGAAGCAGCCTTGGCTCTCAGTGACTCTCTGTGAAGATGAGATGAAAATGCATCTCTTCAATTTTATTTTATTTTATTGTGAAAGGTGTTGAACACCGCAGTATTTTAACATTACATGTGCACCAGGCTTCCCGCTGTTCTTGTGTGCTTAACCTCCTTTGCAAAATGAATATGTCACATCAAGCAATGCACTTGTTCAGAATGCAATATCAAAACAATTTCAGGTGGGCAGCATTCACATAAGCTGATTGTCTTTGTACGTTTTGTTGCTCCTGTGACACTAATGCCAGCTGGCACGATACAGCCAGAGCCGAACAAAAAGATCATAATGTATTTGTGCATCTATATTTTCTGTATATTTAAAATTCACACGTCTTTGGAAAATAAAACATGGTGAACTTCCTGTTGCTGCTGAAATTTTAAGCCGGTTTCACTGGTAAATGTGTTTAAAGTTAAAGAGAAATATTTAGATGTTATGTAACATATGTCACGTCGAAAAAAGAAAATCAGGAGCGTGAGCGTGGAATGAAACTGAACTTTTACTCGGCTTGATATCAGTATAAATCCATACATATATGTCTGACTGTATTTTTGGGTGAACCCCAGTGACTTGCTGACTGATCTGACCAGTAGCTCTTGGTCCGGATGAAGA
This sequence comes from Ostorhinchus rueppellii, assembly GCA_030068375.1. NCBI lineage: Eukaryota > Metazoa > Chordata > Actinopteri > Kurtiformes > Apogonidae > Ostorhinchus > Ostorhinchus rueppellii. The sequence continues at coordinate 27,282,557 of JAQQZY010000014.1, forward strand.
CATGGATAGATGGATGCCTCCATGACTTAGCCCGTCTCTCTGTAATTGAAAAACTAGCTAGACTGTGTTGTCTTGGGATTTGTCCTTTTATAATGCTGCTTCAAAACAGGAAAACCAATAGTGGGAATAGACCCCCGAATGTAATTAATTTCGTGGGGGCGGGGGTGGGTGGTGGTTGAGTGTGTGTGTGTGTGGGGGGGACTATTATTGCAGGAGGAAGAATTCTAATCAGTTGCAGATTCCTTCCTGTTTGGTTAGCGTGACCGTGGCCAATTACCAGTGAACTCTGTGTTACAGTTTCACTTCCTGTGCTACCCAAAGAATGGAGCGAGGCTGACACTGCACAGCCTGGCAGAGAGAAGAGAGGGAGCGAGGAGATAGAGAGACAGACAGAAGAAGTCACATGAAGATGAAGACTGTAGGAAAGTAAACAGAGCAGAGGAAGGGGAGAGAAAAAGGAGAAAAGAGGAGGGGGGGAAATCTCTAGCTAGATCTAAGGTGCACAGACATGAAGGCACATACGTCCTTTATCCACCTAATATAGAACATGACATGTGGTTTACAAAGGAAATGAAAGGATTTTGGACCCGGACTTCTCCTGCTGGCTGAGCTCTTCTCAGGTAAAGGCTGAAACTGCAGAGCAACAAACCAAACTCAAGTCACAAATGCAATAATGCATAACTCAATCATTGCTGCGATGTTATCGAAAGACAATTTGGCATCGCTGTTTTCCCCTAAATCGAATTAAACCACTGGACAAAACAACTGAATGACAATTGCTAAGGCATACCTACATTTGCATAAAGTCTCCTTTTTTCCACGCGTAGAAGTAACTTAATATGCCACGGTACTTCCTGGGAAATTCTGCGTGCTTATTAAGCCAGATACTGCTTTTGCTAAAGGCTTGCCAAGCCAGTAGTTTACACCATATTACAACAACAAGCTTAAAACGTCAATCATGCTCATTTCTCAAGTCTTTTGCTCACTCCCTGGACATTAGTGGGATTTTGTGTAAATATTTTTCTATTTCTATGTCAGTAAATCTGTAAAAACATGATTTTGTGGTGAAAGGCCAAAGACAACTTGCCACTGCCACAGACATTTCCAGTGACAATCACGAACAACCTGGCCTGCAAATACACTTCCCTTTAGCTCAATCCTTCTCCTTAATTCTCTGTCTTCTGCTTCTCTAGAGGGGTCTATTCCCATAGTTTCCCATTGTAATAGTTTTTGGCATATTACTCTGCACGATTCCACCCCAGAGGTCTCCCATAATTCACTTTTGATATCATTGTTTAGTTGTAGAATTAGAGGAGGGGTGCACATTGGGAACAGGCAATCTGAATTGGCAGTGGGACATTAATACATTCATTCTAGTTTGATGTGATAGGATGTGTTTAGTGCAGCTGGGAATTGTGCAGTTTTAGATTTTGTGCAGGATTGGGTTCACCAATAAAATAAAATTTAAAAAAGTATTTAATTTTAATCAAAATTTAGCAATTTTAAGAATATTTAGCATGAATTTTACATGATTGAACATGAGGAATATGGTGTGTGTGTGTGTGTGTGTGTGTTACAATCTATACTGTTACAATCACTGTATAACCTGTATAACATCATTGCATGTAATGTTGCTGTTTTCACCTCTGAATAAGTGACCTGTATTCTATATTTTTGATTCAATATCCCATCCGGCAGTGCCACTGTTAATAAATGAGATATTTTTGGAGTGAGCTTTTAAGACCATACAATATAAGAGAAGATATGTTCCTTTTTCAAGTGAAATTCAGGAAATCTGCTTTATATTACCAAACACATGACATGATATTTATTACCATTTTCCAGCACAGTTGAAAACATCTCAAGGGGGCCAATACTGTAGCAGTTACAAGTGGAATAAACTGCTTAGAAGATGTTCGAGGGATGATGCACATAACCGGCAATATGAATGTGAATTCCCTGGGAAGCCTATTTTGCACACATGCACACACTCACAAGCGCACACACTGTGTTCGACATGAGAAATGGGCTAAGTGCCATACTGTTTAGTGTGAACTGGAGGGTCCAAGTCGCTAAACTAATCCTAGTACCACAGGATCCTACTTCCAGCCCCATCTTTTGCTGCAGCTGCCTGGGATCATTTCACAAACACAAGGTATTCCTGGAAGAATTGATTCTGTTAGATAGTACATTGATCACACACATCGCCTGCGGACAGAAGATGGCTTTACAAGCAATAAGATGGGAGACAATTATATTATTTTAGTGAAATAAGACAGAGTACAAGCAGCGAGTGCCAATAGCCCAGGCAGGAGGGAAGGCACCGGCAGCCCCCTCTGTGGCTGCCGCTGTGTGTTTGTGCTCCATCCTCAAGTGGCACGGTAATCCACTAAACTTTCCTCCACCCGCTTCTCTCAATGCAATCAGGATGCGAAGGCTCACCAGTGATTGCGTTCATTTGTAAAAGCATCCAAGCCAAAATTGAACCCCAAGGCTGATAAACTATAAAGATGCTGATCAGATCGCAGCTAAGGAGTCCACACTTGAGGGCACAAGGTGTCAGGGCTAGAGCCAAAAGAGCAATGACTCTGTATACCTCACTCGGAGCCAGACGGCTGCCCCGGAATACAAACAAGAAGAGAGAAAACGCATAAAAACGACAACAAACTGCAGTAGGATTTTTCATCCCCCAGCATCCTTCAGAGGAGGAAAGTATTATCTGTTCAGCAGATTAACAGTTTCTCAGATGTTGGGGGGGTTTTTTTGTTCCTTTTTATTGAGTCTATTGGTAAATTGAGTGCATTTATTGTTTGAGCTTTAGCAAAATGCATTGTATGTTATTGATGAGCTTGGTATGAATTTTATAATGCATCTCATGAAAAGTAGAAGCCCAAAAGAGAAACAGTGCATGGAAGTTGTTGTGTTTTCAACCCTGCAATGGAATGTTACGACCAGTTTATGAGAATGAAAACAATACATAACTCTACAATGTGAACTGTGTGTGCAGAAAAGTGCTCTTCAAGTCCAATTTATTTTGTTTTTACTGTGCCCTTCATCGCACTGCCTCCTGTCATCGCACTTCAGCTGTTACCACAACTTTTTTATCTGCTTTACAGTTATTTCTCACAGCTATTGCTCTGTCTCACGCTAAATGAACAGTGTCATTACGTTAAACACACATATCTCTGTCTGCTAAAGCGCAGAGATTGAGGACAGACAGACAGAGAGAAAGGGAGGATCTGAGGATGTTTTTTCCTCTCCATCCTCGTGGCCCCAGTGCGTTAAATGTCAAAGAGCAGTCAGCGGGAGAGACTGATTCCAGGAGGCGATGTGAATGGGACGATTGAAGACCCGCTTTGATTGACAGCTCTTCCTCTCTTGCTCTGCCCTGAGGGTGATTGACAATGTGGTTCATCTCACATTTTGTGACTGAGCTAATCCAGTAAATTCCTACCAGACGCAGCACAACTCAGCAGAGACCTGCCGCTCCTTTCCCAGGTGGAGTTTTTATTTTATCTCTACTTCCCCAAAATAAATATGTTTTTCCATCTGTGGCACTGAAAACAAACCAGGGGGGGGACTATAATTAAGTGTAAGTACATAATTAAGCGAGTTTAGAAAAGTGCTAGTTTTCGATGAATTAAAATGTAGACTAATTACATGTGGGAATTAGCCTGCTGTTGTGATAGTGATTAATATTGTCATAGGTTACTGTCTCAATATGCTGCCAGTTGGAAATGGGATCACCTTACTGGAACGATTGATCTCTTGCCAAGTTCAATAATTAATTGACTCAACAATCACTGACACACAACTATCTCATGTGTCGTCCCGTTTGCCCACAAGGTGAGCGACTCGTCCTCTCGACCTTGCACCTGTAGTTTGATGTGTGTTGTTGTTTCCCAGAAATCGCTTCCGCCGCACTGCAGCTGGCTTTTCACAGAGAAATAAGGACACAAGAATGGAAAAAAGACGAAGAAAAGAAATTAACTTACAAGACCTCCACTCCTATTTTAGGGTGTGTAAGTAGTGATAAAGGGGTTATTGCAGTCTACGGTGCCGTCTGACAGCCGTGCCTCACATTAACGCTGCTGCCCAATAAGGAGTAGAATGTGAGAAATATTTGACGCTTTCATTAATCATCATTCCTAAATGATCACTCTGTGAGGGTATGCGTTTAAGCGTGATTAATTGCAGAGTGAGCCTAATCAAGCAATGAATTACCTGCCTAACCTTTTGCAGGAGGCTGGTGTTAACCTCAAGTCAAAGCAGTGTGGTTAACTGTGTCAAGGAAAATTACGAAGAGACAGTAATGAGAACCAGCAAAAGATGCCAAATTAAAGAAAGTAGATCATCAGATATGATTTGAGACCGGCAAAAAAATTAAATGTAGACAGAGGTGACATTATTACCTGCTTTTCCCCCCCTTCCTAGGTACTAATGAATAGGATGCACATACCCAGTTGTTTTCTGAGATAATCTCCAGATATGTCACTGTTTGTGTGTACACTTTTTCAACATTACTCTGCTTTTGTTTTATTGTCTTTTAATAAACTTGTAGCATAAAAATCTTTATAAAATGATTAACCCATAAAGACCCAAATACACACCGCTGACCAAAAGCATCGACTGATCCACTGTTGATCCATGAATCCTATTGATATATATAAATACTTGAGGGGAAATTGCAGTTTCTTATTTAGGAAAATACCTGATTTTCACTGTAAAATACAAAATATGGAGGATAGTATTATAATAAATGGTGATAAATCATTTGGTAAAGAAAGTTGTGGGTCTTTAAGGGTTAAATTAGAAGCTTTATGATACTATTTCCTATTGCAGAGGTCTTACCTGTAACTTCAGTGTATTTCAGAGAATAAATAAAATAATTTAAACATTTAAATATGCATAATGTTTAAGCTAAAAAAAATAAATCTGTTGATATTTTGCATATACAGACTAATCCTTCATAGAATAATAAGTGCAGGGGTGCCCTTAATAATTCCCTGCCTTCGTGCAGTTGTCTTCTGTGGAGCCCAGGAGACAATACCCCAGTGTGTGCAGATCAGGTGTTCGCCTTATAAGTATGATGAAAGCCTCACCAACCAGTTGTGACAATGGCAAAGTGAGATAATAGCCCACCGAGATGAATTGAATATGACTCGTACAAGCATCACGCTCGTATGGGGCATTGCATACTCTAAAAGGTATGCTTTTGAAGTCGGGGGTGTGGCAGACTTTGTCTAGTCCATCTTCCTGTGATATTTGCTCTGTGTTCATCCTCCAACTCATATCATTTGTATATTTTGTATTCATGACATTCAAATACCAAAATGTGACCAAAGCCTTGTAAAGAGAATAAATATTTAATTCAAATATAACCCGTGATTTGACTCCTTCTTCAGAGCCAGTACTCATTAGAAGCAAATATTTTGTTCACATACACAAATGAGCCTCATAATTGCACGATTTTATGCACAATTCAAATTCAAATCATTCCTTCTTGACACAGCCAATACATCTGTCATGCGGCTCCTCGTTTTTTTGTTGAATAATTAAAAAAAGAAATAGAGAAACATACTAATGAGAGAACCTTACTTGAGGGCTTTGCCGCTCCAGTGACTATCATATTAATGTATTCCTGTGTGAATTAAACGCATCATCAAACACCTAAGTTCCCTCCATATTTTCCTCTGAAGACGAGGGCTGGACACCGGTGTCTACCTTGCCCTCTGCAAAAATGAAGGGCATTCTTCATTATTACACCTCTTGTGATTACTTGTTAATAGCCATGTGCTAAAGGTCCTCTTCGAAATTGACAAAAACAGTGAATTGAGCTTTTTATGAGAATGACATTGTTTCGGTCACTGATTAAGTCATTAAGATATTTCAAAGTGCTTTTAAAGAGACATGTAGTTGTATCAGCTTTTTGGTGTTACTCATCTATTGTATTTTATAGTTTTGTGTGAAAATCTCTGACATGTAATTAAGAAAAAAACAATATTTTAGGTATCACAGCTCAGTAGTTTCTCTCATGAACAGCAGCCAAGTCCACAGTCTTTTTCAGCCCTTCTCTGCCTCCAGCTCTGGTGACTGCCAGTGTAATCTGTGCCTGACCTTTCCCCACCTTCTTAAACCTCAGTCTGTTCCCCCATTCTTCCATGTCTCCACGCGATGCCGTTTTCCCCTTAACTCACGGCAGATTGACAGTCATCAGAGCTCCTCTCTCACAGTGGTTGACAGCCTGAACCTGCTCATTAAGGCAAATTGGAATGGGAGACTAAACTGAGCATGCAGAGTTATTTTAGAGGCCGCTTTGTGATGGAGCAAACATGCCAGCTCATGCTCCTTATAATGGCTTGTCCTGGGTTGAAGAAATATGCTAGATTTAATTATCATAATAGACCATTAGTGCAAAGGTACCAAAAGGGTGAGGTCTCGCAGAGTGTGCCACAAGATTTCCTTCCACTCGATCAGCTTGAGGAGTTTGGAGATAAGAAAATATTAATGTGTTTTTTGGGTTTTTTTGTTTTGTTTTTGTTTTTAAAGGAGACGAGGTAAATGAGGTTTTTAAAATTCTCATGCAGGCACCAAACAGAAGCACAGAAAGTACAAAGCAACAAAGCATGCAGTTAAGGTAGGACTGATTTGTTAGTGTGAATATTTTGAATAGATTTGCCCATAGCTGTTAGAGAGCAAAGCAGGCGATGTGTGATTGATCACGTCCCACAGGGGCGACAGCCAGCATGCCATTTATACACAACAAACGGTGTTGGCTACACTAAACTAAGCTCACACAACCTATGCAGATAGCTTAGTCTTTCATTTTAACATGTGCATGCTAAACCTGGCTGATAAACGATTTGCCTAGCAGCACTTCCGTCCATATTTTATCACGGCAGACAATGCTCGGTGGCGTTGCCAGACTTGGTGTATATCCAGTATTCAGGCAAAAAGCGTCTCCTCAACCCCTCAACAGCTTGGCTCCCATAATTAACTTCCAGAGGACTGATGGGAGCCATAGTCAGAGACAACAGGAATAGAATAGAATAATAGAACTGGATATAACCAAATTGAATCAAATAGATTAAAATTTAGGAACGCAGGTGGAAGAGCTATAGAGAACTAGATGTTAAAAACAGAGCATCAAGACAAAGATTATATTTGACAAACAGTGGTCTTGGGTCAGTCATGCTTGAAGCTTATTCCTTGTGCAGATAAGTTCCATCATACAGTGAGCTCCTGTTGAGGGCAGAAATGGCTAAAAGGATTAATGAATGTTTAGACCTACAGCTCTGCAGTTGCTAAACACAACAAGAAAGTCTAAGCCGTAACACACCAGCAACATTTTAAACCAATATTCTGAATGTGGCAATTTTCCCAACAAATAAAAGCAGAGTAGAGTGTTAAGGGTGTTATCCGCAGGTAAATCTGGTGCTCCAGTGATTTTTCACTGTATTTAGATTTTTTTGTTTTAAGTGAGCTCTCAGATTTGTGCCGGAGCTGTTTTGCTTATGATATAATACCTATGACTTACATTTCCGTAAGATAAGAGTCACTTTTCTTTTGGTTCTTTGGTCAGTCTATCTTGGTTGGTTGTAATCTGGAAATAATTTCGTTGCTCTGAAATATGTGCAATGACAATAAAGGAATTCTATTCTTTAAATTTAGCAACAGATAAAGACCAAGATGATGTTCTGTAAAAAAAAAAAAAAAAGTATATCTATCTGTATTCATATATAACACTAGCAAATTAAATAGCTACCACTGTGCACATAACATATACTGATGTGGACAAGGTAATGAAGTAAATCACAGGTTATTATGGGCTCAGACATATTTGTGAATACACTCACACACTTTGTGAGGCTGCGGACTGACCTGTTCCTTATTTGTGCACACATATGCAAACACAGACATCAGAGCGGATCCCTTATTTCTGCTCTTCCTCAGTCTAACCTCAACCAGACAGATCTCCTTCTGGAGGCCCCAGGTGACTTCTTGGCTGTCTCTGATTGGACAGATCCTGTGTGTGCTTTTTGTTAAAAAGGATCATTAATAGCCTGCATACGACCTCTGACCATCCCTTTAAATCATTAGCTGGCCAGTGAATGGTTTCTATTACTAGCCCCAGAGGAGATCTTTACAACGAAAGGATTATGAAGATGTTGTGACACTGAAGTTGATGCATCATATTTAGTTAGATTCTAGAGTCTGTTAAATGTGTTGATTTGCATGTAAAGATCATCGACTCTTTCAAAAGTAAAATGTCTAAAGATGAGATTAACTTTATTGTTTCCCTCAAGGAAATTCAAGTTATTATTAGCTCAAAATAAACTATATCAAGTAAGTAATTATTAAAAATATATTTGGTATTATATAGAAATAAACGTACTAGTCACAGTAACCAAAGTAGGAATAAAGTAGTTGTAAAGGATTTAGTTGATATGTATAGTTTATCTGATGTTGGACAAGAATTTGTACAAATTTAACAACTATGTAAAACAAATCTAAACGTATGTAACATAAAAATGAAATGTGAAGTTGCCTAATGAAGCTGTAATGTGTAACTTTACCAATGGAGTAATGAGAAAATGAAATATCAGGTAGTATATTGGTACTATTTGCACAGTTATAGCTAAAAGGGTAACTTTATTCCATTTTTCATATATTCGTGACAGCGTGTAAGTAATTTTTTACAATGTGACTTCAATAAAATGTGTAAAAGAAAAATGAAAATGCCCAGATGGAAAAAATTAGAATTTTAGTAAAATGGTAAATAAGTGCTACATTTGAAGGGTTTGCTGTGTACACACACCTGCTTGCATACAAGTGTCAGTGTGTGTCCATTGGTGTGTATGTGTATATATAAATGAGATAGGAGGGTTGCTCCCATTCAGTAACCTATCACTTAAATCTGGCTGCAGGGCACAAAGTCCATTTGTCACGTCACGCTTTTGTTATCGCACTGCTCTTCAGAGAAAACAAACAACAAAGCACACAAAAGACCTCCATAGAAAACCGCTGCCTCATCCAATGAGAGGTTCGCATTAGATATGATGGGGAGAGAAGGAGTGCTGAGGCACTGCAGAGAAGGAGGAGGTGGAGATGTGTGATTAAATGCATGCATGTTTGAGTGTCACTGTGTGAGCTGATGGTGTTTGTGCACGTGTGAGTTTTTATAATGTGTGTGTATGTGCTTTCAGGTGTGTGTGGAAGTGTGTTAAGAGGATACCCGGAGCCGTGCCTTGCCGCCCCTTGCCTAAATCATGTGTACAAGCTGTTTCCAATAAACTGTTAAATTTGATAAAGAGGTCTGGTATTATATTACAAAGCCCAGAGGGCACTCGGACCTCTGCTATCATGAATACATTTTGCCTGATAATAATGCTGTGACTTCAATCGCTGCCACAGGAAAAACTGCGGCCCTCCTGGAAATCAAGTTGTGAGGCAGGGTGACACCTGTATAAATGGACAGGTGATAAGATTATAATATATTTATGCTTTCTGGGTTAGTATTAAGGGACTTCTACAAGTGAGCATGAGCAACACAAGACACTGGAGGGCGTGAAGGGAAGTGCCAAAGGGGGCAAATCCTCTCACCTCTCACGGAAGGCCTTTTATTCATGAGGGGAAAAAACTGCGGAGATATACTATACTGTGGCATTTTGGTTATAAGTCAGTGTGATGATGTTCCAATATGAAAGGTACCAATGATATGTTAGAGGGTTTAAAAGATTGTGGGAGCCTCGTTTTTCAAGAGAGAAAACATGCAATGACTCTACATGAAGAACAATTCAGATTGAATTATTGATGAACTGATAAATATAGAAAATACAACCTTGCAGTTGTAAAAATTATACACACTGAGATCCTGAAAAAGAGAGAAAAAAAAAAAGCCCCTGTTGATGATAATTCATTACTGTGTTAGCAGCAGTGATACTTGGTATTCCTCACTGCACCAGTCTGTCCCATATCTCTAGTTTCCATACAGTATCCAGGTAGCTAAGAAGGTAGGCAGGTGATGAATGTTCAGTAATTGTGAGAGTTCAGTGGCAAAAAGATTCAAATCCATGACAGTGAGAAATGGAGGAAAGCCCCAGGGGAAATTTCAGGCTGTGAGGAAGTGCATCCAACCTGTCTAAATAACAGATCACACCTCAACTTGGTCACTTGCTCAGAACGTGCTCTCTGATATTAGAAATGTGCCTTTATTGCAAATGAGTGCTTCTGTGTGGCAGCTTGTTTTCGTGATACAGGTGTAAAAGAGTGTGTACATAAGAAAAAAGGTCGCACTTCTGGCACATTATCTTTCTTCCCAAATAAATTCTAATTTCCAGTCATCATCAGTCACCGCTTGTAATGTTAAGAAAAGGCAGGAAAGAGACTTGAATTATTCCACATTACTCCTGCTGCAGCTTTGAGGTTTGCTCAGAGTGCAGTTTGCATAATTATGAGGCAAATGAACTATTGATGGGTTTTTACGCATTTGGGTTGATGGATGCATTTCTCTGCATGGATTGTTGCATGTGTAAAGGTTGTGTATCTATGCCCATGCATGTTTCATGATAACAGAAAGGTGCAAAATGTCCTTACAGTGCAGAGAGGGTTTGCGTATGTTATTTACAGTGCTGTTGTTCATGTATTGAATGCTCTGTATTCATGTCACAGAGCAGTCTAAGCTCAAATAGAGCTCAAATAAACCTCAAATCACATTAATTTTAATCTCAACCAATAATCTGCTCCTTATTTGGACATGCAGTTTAAAATCACTTCCCACCAGGCACCAGACAAACACTACATGTATTACCACTGGATGTCAGATTTGGCCAAGCCGTCTCTGACTCTGTTGGGAGACTTTTATGACTCACTGTAAAAGTCAAAATTAAATGCAACAAAACAGGATTTTGCTTGGCAGGGAGCTCAGTGAATTACTGAGGCTGTTTTTATGACTGATTACGAGTGAGCTCTGATTATTATCAGTATTGTTATCAAGGATTTTGCAATATCAGGACAAGTATGTTAGTGTATTATGTGTGCATCTATGTGTTTATATGCACATGTGCTTTGACATATGCATGTGCAGATATATATTTTTTTCAAGAATTCTTATCTTTTGCAGGTACTATAATCTTGCTGTCATTATTTCATTACCTCTCAGTATGACACCATGCCACTTAGCCAGTCAAACCTCAGTCATGCAGCCGAACATGCCTTTTCCCATCCAACGTGGAATGTCAAGTTGCACAAACAATCTTACAGGAGATTACCGAAAGCAGCACACATTAATCGAGCTCTAAACCAGTTACTGTACCCAATGAAAAGTTAATGAGCAGAAAACCAAATTGGTGTAAAAATACTGAGCAGTAACAATCTTTCATCAAGTTTGTATTCCTCTTCTTTTCCTGCTGAAATGTTTTATTTTAACCATCAAGACCAGACCAAAAAAACACTCATAAACTGACTCTTACACAATGTCCAAGTGTTTCTCAATGACTTTCACAGGTATTATATCATAGATAGATATTCTGACAATAAAAAATGAAGACTGGTAATAAATACCTTCTGAGGGTATGGTATATCCAGCAAAGTTTTATAACTACATCATCAAAGATGCCGCGTTGGTTACAGTTACATTGCATAAATCATCAAGGATGCTTACACAGAACAGTGCCTGAGGGTATTTCCCAAAGCATAAGAATAAAACTTTTTACTAATAATACAATAAGACTTCATCAAAACTTCATCACTTTGTCATTGCAAAACTGCAGAAGACACCAGATGACAGGATGAAATATCATGATGCTAAAGGGTTATTATTGCTGTCAATACAGTACTGCACATGGGAAACATTGTTTAAATACAGAAAGAAAGTGCACCTACAAATGGGATGAACTTGGACAGACAGTGCAAAGCCAAAAAAAAAAACAAAAAAACTCACTCTGTGTTGCCTTGAGCTGTTGTTGGTGTACAACAGATTAACAATAAACTAACAATCAACTCTAATCCAGTGGTCAGACAGTCAAAATATAGCAAAAGAAAACATCAGCGGCTGCCTCTCTCACTGGAAGAAGGGCTCATAAAGGGCTGACCTTACCAAACAACAACAAATGAGCACCCTGTCGACTTCCTCCTCAGTTAAGCTGTAGCAATACAGACCGGACAACTGGTATTAGCAGTACAATCATCAGCCCTCGCATTATTAATGACATAATTACTGCACAGAGACAGAATGAGGGAGGAAGAGTGAAGGAAAAGAAGAAACAAAGAAGCAAAGATAGGAAGAAGTGATCCTGTAGTGGAAACAAAGAACGGAGGAGAAAAGCTGAAAAAAAAAAGAAGAGGTACGCACAGAGAGAAGGGTTTTGAGAAAGAAAAGAGATAGATTGACACTCCCTTTGGGGGCTTGTAGAGAGGACATTTTTACTCTATTTTGGGTGGCTGGACCCTCCCTCATTGTTAATTGGAGTCTTCGACTGTATCCTAGTGTCCCGCACTCTGGTGGCACCCCCCAAGGTTCAGGGAATTACCGTGTCTGTCTCCCCTCCTCTATATTTAGGCCATTTAAGGTTGCACGGTTTTAAAAGGGAAAGTCAAAAGATGCCATTCTTTATGAATGTCTGAGGATATGAATAAGGTCGCCACTCCTCTCCCTCCGTCCCCTCAGGAGTTCACCTTTTCAAATATAACAAATGCCTCAATTAAAATCCCTTTCAAACACCATGCTTATTTTTCGATAACAATCGTCCACTGCTCCCCTTTAGTTCACTCCTATGCACTCTCCCCTCACCCTCTCTCTCTCTCTCTCTCTCTCTGAGGAGGGGTGATGTAAAGGGACATAGAGGGAAGATGATGCTCCTGTGTAAAGAAAAATAAAATGAGGGGAAATGGAAGAGACAAAGACAAACTAAGTAAAGTGGAGAAAGAGAAACAGAGGGGTAAGAAGCAGCAGCAAGGGAGAGATAGATATATATGTGTGTGTGTTAGAGAGAGAGAGAGAGAGAGAGAGAGAGAGAGAGAGAGAGAGAGAGAGAGACAGAGAGAGAGAGACTGGGTTGTATTACACTGGGATAGATGCAGGGCCTGGAATGATGTGAGCCAGCAGATGGCAGGGTAAGAACAGTAATATGACCAGCTCCACTCTGTCTGTCTGTGTCCCAACAGCAGGTCAGTGGGGAGTCCTCAGCCTACACACAGACATACACATTGGAAAACATACTCAAATACACACATACTCATGCATACACAGCTGTAAACTATTCCTAAAATGCCTCCGAGCATATATGCCCTCAAGGCCTCATGGTGTGCACTAAAGCGCATCGTGTACCGTGTATATCTGATGACGTGCATGCCCACAGGTAGATGCATTTACTGGTCCCACACATTAGCATGAAAGCGTATGTGAAAGCACCCATTCATGACACTCAGAGGTGGAAATACAGAGTAAAACTTTTCCTTAAACTTTTACACTTGTCATTTGTTTTTGGCACTCATCTCACATCTTATGGAACTGTCTGCAAATATTTACCGAAGTGACAAAGGTTGTGACTTTTTTTTAAGCAGAAGGCTGATTTCTTCTCCTCAGCTGTTTTCGCCTGATAAGTAAGTTCACTATTTCCAGTCGTTTTTTTTGCCGCGTTGTCAAAAAGATTGCGGGTGGCGTGCCTTATGCAACTTAAAACTCTAATGGTTACAAGACAGTTTGTCGCCATTTGAGGCTCAAAGGGAAATGAAACTAATGCTGAATAATGCGTTCTTAGGCCATCATTAGCATCGGAATAGTGAAATGCATTAGGGCTCTATGGAAGATGGCTGGCTTTAATAAAAGACCACTTAAAGATGGCAAACAACAGCAAACAAGTAAATCTAAAAAACATGGGCCTGCTTGCTCACTTAAGACCTGTGGACATTATCAGCATCTGAGCTGTATGGTAGTGGAGATTAACTGCCTGGTGTTGTTTAGCTTAGCTTCATCTTGGCTGCGTTCGATTAAGCTCTAGGGAGGAAACCAAAGACAGACTTTTTCCATTCAGTAATATTGACTAATTAATAATTATGTCAATTCCTCCTTTCCAGCTTTTGGTTACATGCTGGTTTGCGGTCATGATTGCAACTGTGTTTTTTTGATGAAAGCATGCACAACAATTCCATTTACTGCGTCTTAAAAATGTGCCTCTCCGCATGCAAATGCACACAACAGAATTAGATCCAAGTAAATGATGGTTTACTGTACATGTTGCACAGGGTGTAAGTACAGTGCAGAAGGTATAAAACTGGATCAGTCACTGTTAGAGACTAACAAGCAGGCTTGTTGTGGAGTTCAGTGTGGTTTTGATGGGGAGCTCCAGCTGTTTCGCATAGAAGGACATCAAGAGGCTCAAAGCTATCTGTGCCTTTGCTAAGAGTCTCTATATTTGAACACTCTCTCCCTCTCTGTCTATATGTGTCTGTCTCTCGCCCCCGCTATCTGTTGGTGCTGGTCTCTCCCTCTCTCTTTGGCAGTCTAAACCAATAATGTATGATATCTTTATCTTTAGAGTCACGGTAATATCATATAGCACACAGACATCCCCACTTGCCTTTTGGGCTTTTCTGCCTTTGACTCTGAGCGGATAGTCATCGTCAAGAGTGTCTCCTGACAATTTCCAAAATGCGATGTAATGGTTTGTTTATGATTATTTTCTGTAGAATTTGTCCCGTTTCTACTGACTGATGTTTATAGAAGAGTACACTGGCAAATTGGATGGTGAAATCCCTAGTGTTTGTGTCCCTTACACATCCACCATAACCTCAGTAAATAAATCTCTCAGACTCCAATAAAATATGTTATTTCTTCCCTATGAATCATACAACATGGCTGGGCTTCATTTCTGACCATACTGCGTTGGCTGCAGGCTCTGAGATTTTTCAGAGAGAATTGTAAGATATATAGAGTAGGACAGCAGTTGTTCAACTCTGTCAGGGAATACACAATCTAAGATGTTTTCTCAAAAACAAAAATGATTTTCCAAACTGAACTGGAAGCTTGACTGGTACATTATGCTGCCTTTATTTTATTTATCCTATGCTGTATTTACTCCCTTTTGGATTGTGCAGAGTTGGCTGTGCATTATATAGTTTTTATGTTACGTCTCATATTTCAAATACTTTTCTTCACGTTTTGGGGTTGTATCTTTTCCCTTTAATATAAACCTGGTGATTGGACAAAACATATAAGCTCTAAACACGCCATGATGGAGTTCTAGCATGGGCTTTAATCCAAACCTGTGTTTTTGTGTGGACTTCTGGTATTGTTGAAGTTCCCCTAATCTCTTCTATTTACCTACTTCAGCATCACTCAGTAGTCTTTAACCCAACCTTTAACACCACAAGTGTTAGTCTAATATTATCCTCTTAAACCAAAACAGCATTTTTCCTCACTGCTTTTCACCTTGTCGGGTCACAATGCAGCAGGCATGTTGAGGCAGACCTCTATTTAAAGATGGTGAAAATGTTTGGGTGGCTCAACCCTTTCAAATTAAATGGATGGCATCCCAGGGAGGCCTATCAAAAATGATTAAAAAGGGTGGAAGACAGCATGTGTGTGAAGTGTCAAGACGAGTCGGCACAGGCTAGCCGACCTGCACCGAGAGCCAGGAAGCTTATTAGCATTTCAGCGCATAGCAACCTGCCTAGCCCCGAGCACTGATCTTAACACGGTCTGTCCAAAACCGCTCCGCTCTCTCTCTTCCTCCCTCTCCCATTCCTCTTCTGCTTTGGCTCCTGTGCAAAAAACATTCATGTCAAGTTAGTGGTTTACTCGAGACAGGAATGTTTCTGTGTGTTAATGTCAAATTAGAGTTGCAATCTGACAGAGATCGTTTATATACGAGACAGAGAAGTTTAATGCTGCCCAAACACTATGTGAGGAATAGCAAAGGTGATACCAAGTTGTCAGTTATCAGTTCATGGAATCAGATTGGTGTGCTGACAGAGATCATAGCTGCGGTTTCAAACTTTCTGAGGAGGAAATTGAATTTGACACAGGTTCATTAAAGCAGTAAAATTTATGTTGTGTTTGGATCCAACAGAAATATTCATTTTCATAATGCTAGCAGTTTATTTCTCAACTCAAGCCAGAATATTCTCAAGCAAAGTTGCATTACAAATTACAAACTTTTTTCCCCCCGCAAGTTCAGGCATTCATTTGGAAGACCTTCTAACTCATGGTGATCTGTCTGATGTGTAAAGTATGTTTAAGTTTCAGTTTGATCAAATGCTGCAAGAGTATTTCAGTTCGAACAGCCCAGTGAGGTGCTGCAGGCTAAAACCACTATCTGGACAAAAAGTGGCACTCTCTTTCATTTTTAATCTCTGTCATTCTTCTTTTTCATTGCACCGGCTTTGTCTGAGACAGTATTGACTTCGCTACTGGAAAAAAAAAAAAAAAAAAAGAACTGCGGTGCAACTTCTGTTCCCAGACATTTTCCAACAAAGGAAGTGACTTTGATGTAATTAGTATGTTTTAACCATTGCAAAAGCAAAAGACTTCCCTTTCAAACATCCTTTTCCCTCAGTGTTGTTATCAAAATACCATCCATAATTGACTACAGAGATTACTATAATCAAGTTACAGCAAAATAATAATGTTTCAGACTGAAACATTATTATTTTTCAGTAAAATATCAAGTATTATATGAAAAATGTAAGGGTGGAAAGGTTGTGTATAGTTTTTAAAGCTTCTGTGTTATACGTTTTCCAACTCCCCCCCTTTTATTTTCATCTACAATGTAAGAGCATCACAACTGGACCTAGACGCTTAATCAGTCACCGGGGCATGCTATGTTTCGATATCAAGTATTTCATATGACTTTATTGACTCTGCGTTTTTATGCTCTTCTTCATCCTGACAGTATAAAGAATGGGCTGACACGCTAGCTCAAGATCCGAGGCCATTTTGTGGCTGAGCTCTGTGCTCAACCATGTGACTAATGGGAAGCCCTGGAGGATTTTCGGAGGTATCACTCAAAAACAAAGTTTAAAACAGTGAGAAAACATATTGGGTTAAGAGATTCACTTTGGAAAAATATTTAGGGCTTGAAAATATCTTATTTCCATGGTGAAATTCAGGCAAAGTTTGGATGGTGTAAAACAGGTTGCTTCTAAAATTGATAATTAATCTGTCATAATGTGCTCTTGCATACAGCGGGTATCCTTTGTCCCCAGACAAGCTCATCTCAGTGAAGCGACCTTGGGAGGGGGAGCCTGCCTGCCTACCTTATAGCTCCCAGCTCTCCACAAGCCCCTACAGAGCATCTCATTGTCTCAAATTAAAGATAAGGTCTGCCTACTCTGTGTACGGTAGCTACCCTACCTTTGGCATGTGGTCGTTGCTAATTACTTTGAGCTGTTAAGGCAGACATATCTGGGGAGACAGGCAGGAGGGAGAGACCTACAAACCCAGTTTAAAGGAAGAATCTGATTTTCACATTGCTCCCGATGGCTTTGTTTGACCTGTTGGATATGCATTGTTCTCTCCAGGCTAATTCTGTGTTGGGCTCTACCTGTTGTTATGCTCTGTGGAGGAAGTTTGCAATAATCTAGACAATCTCATCATGATTAAATAAATGGATAGCAGAGACTTAAAGTTGGGAGTGTAATTTGTTGCATGTTGGTAGAGTATGTGTGTACAGGTAGGTCCTTATGCATCTATGCACTGTAAGACTCAATCTCTTTCCTGACCTGCCCCAATGTTAGTTAGTGGCCTCAGAGGAGTCACCTGTCATAAACTGGTGTAATTTGCTGTGGCAGTCATTAGTGAAAACAAAACAAAAGTGGCCCTAATCAATTTGAAACAGAAAATTTGCTGGTATAAATCATGGTTCGGGCTGCAACAAACCATGGTGGTGGTGTCAGAGATCCTGGTTTAGCGTTCTCGCTGCCTGGTAAACTGCTCCATTTAACTCCCCTCCGACTCCCACTGGCTCATTGCTAAATAAGGATATCAATTAGGCTAAAGCACTCAGCAAAGGCTCCCAAGTTAACCATCAGCCGAGGCATGAATGGATCTTTGGGGATATTGACTGCTGCGGCAATAGGTTTGTAAGTGGGCTGACCAAGGGGTAATTAAAGCAGCATTATCATGTTACGCCGTTTATGGTACTTCTGTGGCTCTAGCTCTATGCCGTCCATGGAAGAATGGAGGCAAGTAGCATCTAGCAACAAGTACCACAGTAGGGGAGGAAAAACAGAGGCTGTGTGGACAGAAGGAACGTTGGTCAAACTAAGTGAGACATTAGATACTTGTGTACTGTAATTAAATCTGAAGTGTGGTCAGTTCTGATGGTATTTAAGTATATTATTATTATTATTATTATTATTATTATTATTATTATTATTATTATTATTATTATAGTTTGCATTAAAGCTCTTATTGTAGCATCTTTACAAACACACATCTTTTAGAGTTTAAAGTATAACTAATAATGGATATTCCAAGTGCAATGCCAGTCATATTCATTCAGTTCCTGTGAGTAATGTCTTTACATGATCTGAGGAAAATCGTCAGGCGGAAGCTCAAGCCAGCTCACTATATGAGGTGGCCTTGATGTATGTGCAATTACAGCATAATTACAGAGATAATTACTGTATGGGTAAGATTAATAACTTTATTAGCTAAAATGGTTCACTTTTAAAAGAGGGAAATGTATACGTTGGTCTTGCAGATCTAAATTTGCTGAAAGTCAATTAACAGGCTGATTTTGTATCTCATTACTCACATGTTTCACCTTGGAAAGGCACCTTGAGAAGCTAAATTTAAAATGTAAAAAAGGTCAGGAAGTCCCTCCGTACAATTAAGCCAAGAGTTTCTGCAGAATACCATCATTATTGAGGAAATGACAAAGTGTCTATTTTGGCCAATCTAACGAGAAAGACCTACTTCGCAATTAAATCTTGTTAACTGTCGGACCAGCCTCTTTAACATATCTCAATTACCAGAGGAGGAGAGTTAACTACAGTCTGCTGTGACTGTTTTCCTCCCCTTTTCTTAGCTGTTGGCTTTTGCCTTTGTTTTTGACAGGGAAGACCACGTCCTGAGTGCCGGTGTTCTGACTGAACAACAAAGGGCCCTTAAGCTTCCTTGATACAATAATAACTCCTCCTCTTTAATTTAGCCAACCTAGCCTCATTGCACTGTTGACAGGGTTAGATTTGTCTTATCAAGACCTATTAACCATTTCCATTTTCTTATTAAATGCATGCTGTATAATTTGTGATTTTTCCAATGTGATGTAATTATGATGTATCATTTTCCTCAAATAAAGGCCCTGTCCTCTCTTGGTGTTAATTTGAGAGTGTGAACTTTATACTTTGAACTAATTGGTTGCTGTCGAAATCCCCTGAATGTGAGTAATTCGATCAGGTATTCCATAACCATTGTACAATTTAATTTGAGTAATTTAATTGGATTTGACTGCTCATTTCTGGGCCACTCTCCACTCAGTATTCAAGAACTGCAGAGCTGCAGAGGTATCCTGAGGCAAACACACACACACTAGCTGCCACCAGTCTCTCACACCAACAGAGCCGGAAACCTCCCACCAGATAACACAGCTGGATCAGACAGTGGACAACTGGATCAGTCTTTGTGGACTGAATCCATTCAGTTTGATACTAAAAGATCACATCAAAAGTGTAAGGTTAAGATCTTTAACTCTACGTGATGGTCAGCACATACTATTATCCATCACAGGTCCAATGTAATAAGAATTTAATACATTTACACTAAGTCTATTTTTCTTTATTTTACACTAAAACAGATAGATTGGTCTTCATAAATTGCATTAACACAGGCAATACTATATTCTTTATTGTTCCTCCAACCAATTGTGCATGTATCCTGCACTTAATGTCATTCACGCCGTACCACACAGGACTTTATCTGTCCTTAGAGGGTCAGCCATCTTGCCTTACTGATAGCTGAGGCCTGGAGACTTGAAGGCGGCAGAGAGCAAAAGCAGCAGAGACAGACTCCCCTGCCACCCTGATGTGCTGGGAAAACAGTCGAGGACCACGCTGAGAGACAGAAAGGGAGCGAACGGAGAAGAGGGGACGAAAGGAAAAGAGAGGGAGAGAGAGCCTCAGTGCGCTATAGAAGAGAGAGAATCACAGAATAAAGATGCTGAGAGAGATGCCCATGGGCAAGACTGGCGCTGTCTTGCCTAGACCCTCCTCCTAGTGCCAGAGACAGGGATGACGCTGCCACTCTGCATCAGCCTTATGTAGTATTCATAGCAGCAGGTCCTTCTAACACAATTTGTGACCTCCACCCCAGAAGAGGAATATTGGAGTTTAACAATGGGCTTCTCTGTAGGGAACCGGCACGTCGAGACCCCGCCGTGCAACTTCCACGTCTATTATTTCTCTTTTATATATTGTGTAGAATTGTCTTTTCTGGGAATTCCACAATAAAATGACTGTTATTTATCATTACCAACCTCTTTATCATTTAGTCAATAAAAGGCCTCTCACTTTCTCTCTCTCCTTCCCTCCATCGCGGTCTGGGAGTCAGATATCTGTATTAGTCCCCCCCAGCCTCAGGGCGAGCCGTGTCAAAAGCTAAATCATGATCAGCTATGGCTTTCTGGCTAAATTGTGTATGAAGGCCCCGGGCGGAAAAGGTGCACATGCTCATTATTGGAGACACAGAGAGAAAGAGAGTGAAGTTTGCACACACTCATTGCACTCACGCACACTCTCACATACACACAAACAAAACAAGGATAAATAGCAATAAGACTGCTAAGGGTACATGGCTCATGAGGATCTGTGTAAATTGTTCGTGTAACTTGAGTCTTTGACTTTTTTATCTTGTAAATCAGCTTGTTTGACTTCACGTCACATTCTTTTTGCATTAAAATGAAAATTAGTGTAACTGATCTGTTAAGCAGGTATGCAAAGCTAATTTAACTAAGTGACTGAATTACTTTAAGTTGACCATTAAGGGCCGACTTTTTCTACTTTTCTGTTTTTTCTACCTGATACCAAATAAAGTTAGTTAAATTAGATGTTATGGGGACAAGGCTTTTTTTCACTGGAGATGCCACTTTCCATCTTGCACATATGTGGAGAAAACTAGAAACAATACTTTTTGGTTGTGCAGTGTTTCTTGGTAAGCCAGTGTTTCTGTCGGTGGTTGTGGATAATAAACAAACCCCAGGAGTCACCACATATATACAGGAACTATTCTGCTTTACCAGAAGTAAGAAGATGGAATGAAAACAAGCCGAAATGAAATAGGAGTAACGAGGCTATTTTCAAAATGTAAAGAATAGAAAGTACAGATAATTCCATGAAATTTAAAGAGTAGAAGTAAAAAGTCGGCTGAAAAATAATTACCCCAGTAAATTATAGATAACCAAAATTTGAACTTAAGTAAGGTAACAAAGTATTCATTCATCTTCTATACCCGCTTTATCCTCACTAGGGTCACGGGGGTCGCATGGAGCCTATCCCAGCTGCTTAG
>JAQQZY010000014.1:27304161-27355509 GCA_030068375.1 Ostorhinchus rueppellii
TTCACTCATGGTTTTCAACTGCATTTCCCAGAAATTACATTTACAGGAAGTAATTTAAAGCACAGACAGCTTTGGTTAGGGTGAGTGAGTGTGTTTAACATAGACAGATAGTATAAAAATGAGAATATGTGTCAATATTTAAACCAAACTATAATCTTTTTAAAAGCCTAAGCATAAACATTTAGGAGGGCTGGGCAAAAATAATGACAAATTATGCTGCGATTACACATACCTGTGGTTTGTTAACATGTACAATAGCAACATTTTTTTCTTAGCTACAGGGTTTAATAATTGTGCTGAGCTAACTGCCTGCTGGCTCTTCCTTCATATTTAAGGATGGTATCAGTCTAAATTTTGGCAGAAAGTTAACCAGCACATTCCTCTAAATTATTAATTTAACGGGATCATAGTTATGCATTACTGTACTCTTGTAGAGACGCCAATACTTAATACACGCAACACATGACCTGATAAAAAAAAAAAAAAATTGAACTTGGTTAAGGAATGTGCTAAATGCAGAGTACGTGCATGATGGGAAATGAGGAGCACAGTTTCTCTTGTACATTTAGAGCTGGATAGCATCCACTATCTACCTGACTATACAGGACTTGGTCTCCCCTTCAGGACATTATCACCTTGTCCAGTACTCTTGAGGGCCCTCCTCTCCCCTGTGGGCCAGCACTTCCTGCTAGCGCTAATTAATTAAGAGGGCAGGTTGGCCACAGTGGAGAGTGGGCCCAGAGCCTTTTCATCTACTACCAGACAGGTTGCCTAGAGACTTATTGCCTCCTTTCCCTATAATGCTACTGTGCAGCCACCACAAGTCAATGGAGATTTAGTATAGAACAGGTATTCTACATATCAAAACTATACTGAGGGGAATTACTGTAGATGGGGTATTTGTAATTATACACTCTAAGCTTGTGAGCTCATCTTTAGTGCCTGTGTGTGCTGTATTGTCAATTGACTTCATGGATAACCACACCCTGCCGTATTTTGTCATTTAATACTGAAATAGTATTTCCCAAATCTATGATTCATAGACCTTTTATCAGAGGGACTTTAACTCATGAGTCCAACAAACTAGACCGTTATATTACAGTTCACCACTTAACAACCCTACATCATAACATTTGCACATGGTTCTTGTATAAAATGGAAAAAAAGTGGCAGAGGTAAATAGAGCTGGGAAGCAAGTGGGGGAAATAATACGACCACATTTAATGAAAGGTTAAATTTTCATTTACTCACTATTGACTGAGCTGAAAGGGCCATTATTTATTGTATTGGCATGATGTGGCCCATTAGTGCTGTATTGGAATTGGTTTGGCTTCCTTCTCTTTCCCTTTTTCACTGACTCTCTGTTATTGTGAGATTGCTCCGAGCTAAAGTGTGAGAAAAGACCTGTTTGTGTGTGTATATGTGTGTTTGCACATATATGTGTATGAGAGAGCCACAAATGTAAGCTGTGTGCTCCTCAAACTTTCCCTACTGAATTCCTTTTGTTCATTTATTCGTTGTCTGCATCTTCACATATCGCGCAGTGATTTGGTCATCGATCTGTTGTTCTCACGATCCCACTGACACATCAATGACAATCTAATTCTGTTCAACGGATTTTATCGGCCGCTGTCTCTGCAAAGTGACAAGACACATTGCGGCCGCATGTAACCTAATAAAAGGGTGCTCTGCTCAATCCAGATTAAGTCATGAGACAGCGTGGCTTGAGCAACACACGGCACATTCATTTAGGGATGCTTTCTAATTGGGGTTGGTGGAACAGAGGCGAGAGGTGAGAATGCTGCTTTGTTTCAAGTCATAAAAACCCTCCCAAGGACCATTTAGTCATTTATTTATTAGCATCCAAGTGTACACAAGACATTATTGCAATAATGAGGCAACATCTACATAATTCCGTACTTAACAAAAGGGCCCCGAGGCCAAACTTAGCACAAATATTCA
This sequence comes from Ostorhinchus rueppellii, assembly GCA_030068375.1. Lineage (NCBI taxonomy): Eukaryota > Metazoa > Chordata > Actinopteri > Kurtiformes > Apogonidae > Ostorhinchus > Ostorhinchus rueppellii. The sequence goes on from JAQQZY010000014.1 coordinate 27,306,124, forward strand.
AACACAGGATCAGGTCAATAGCTTTGAGGTTAATTAGGTTGAAGACTTCTGGTCTTGTGTTGAGTTTCTGCTTAGAAACAGTATAGTTTAACAGAAATGGAACCCACAATCTGCAGGTCAGAAAGTTTTTTTTTGTCATTAGTGTATTAAAGTCTGGCACTGTTTTTAGATTTTGGTTGTCTTGCTGCGGTTGTCCATAAGATTATGCACAATGGCTGAAGTGCTATCTGTGCATTATCAGCCTAGTTGCATAGCATAACGAAAAATGATTACCAAACAAAATATCTACACTCATTATTCATAGTGAACAACTTTATCAACTAAGATGCTGATGTTTTGGGAATGGAAATGGCACTACTGTTCAATACAGACTCTTCTGATTTGTGTCATGAAGTGACGTCTTTGCACTGGAAGCCAACAGATTTATTTTAACATCTATTCTTGAGCTGACTGATTGAACTGAATTGTATACACAACTGAAAATATAGGATTAATTTGAAGAAAACACACTGTATCTAGTTAAATGTATTGATTGTACAGTTCTATCTTTAGCACACTTAAATTAAATTTTACTCCACAGTGGAAATAGTCCGGTTCTGACATGACCTTGGCAGTGCAAGTGTTCTGTCCTGTTTGCAGCATTTCTGGGGTTCTCATCTTCATCAGCTTAATAAAAGCGCTCTGGCATAGGGCACCAGATGGCCTGGGCTTTAGAAAGACTGGCATGGCTAGGCAGACTTCTCATTGTCACATTCACATAGACAGTCATGCTCACACACACAGAAGCAGGTATATACACAAACACATTCTCACCAGTGTCATAGAGGTCAATGTGCTAAGTATGGCAGTGCCACTGTGAGTGCCATCTGGCAACCTGTGGTCAAGGTTACAACTCCAGGAGCTGTGACCTGTACAAAGTGAGCTCATTTAGTCCAAGCCAGTCTTTTAGCACACATCACACAGATAAACATCACTGTCTTTTTATGTAATAATGATAATATATTTGCTCCCAGATGTTGATGTCTATTATTATTAATGCTTTATATTTCAGTTTGCACCACATGGAAATGTCTGCAGTGCTGAATCTACCACACATACTGTACTTAAATGTGTCAGTGTGCGCACATAAATAGGTGCTGGAAAGAACATGCATGTTCTTCAAATGTTACGACTCCATCATTTCCCCTTGACACGGTTTCTTTCCTTCAGTTTCCTTAACTCTACATAAACAGCATGGGGCTTTACTGCCTTGTTTTCTGTCTGTCGGCACGCTGTGCCAGCATCCGACACCAGCTCCCTGCCACTTTCACAGGCTGTAAACATCTGGGCAAGGCCTTTCATCTGGTCAATGTGGCAAGGGGACCCAGGGGCTCTGGATTAGCGCCACGATAAAAACAAGCTCCCGTGTTTGGTTTAGCAAGCTATGAGCCTGCCACTGTGACAAGCTGTGTTTAAAAAAAGCAAAGGGGGAAAACTTTACAGGCCAACACCACAAATTAATAGTTTCCTCCAGAAGGCAAACTTGTTCCAGAGTGAGCTCATTAATTTTGCATTAAAAATGGCATGCTAACATAATACACACACTACACAATGTTGATATTTTGGTATTTTTATACTGCAATTGATTTTTTTTTTGTCCTGTGTTGTAGGAGATGTAACAGAATGATACACAATAGGACAATTTTATGTTGATTGTGAGTGTTTCAGTGTTTGTTAATGTACACAATATAGTCCTCTGAATACACATTAATTCAAAGCTAAAGGGGAGCGTTAATATACTTTGTAACAACAATGATATACATGCATATTTTTTTATTATCTTCTTGGCACTTGTGTTTTATTGGATAGTGTGAAAATGAGATGAAAGACAGAATGGATGACAAGCACGAAAAGTCATGAGTTTGATTCAAAACATAGCAAGCCTATGGCATGTATTCAGCAGAGCCACTATTTGCTCCAGGCTTTTTTTATTTTAACTTCACAGTAAATCTTTGGGAGTAAGGTGTCAGTCAGAACTAGTGTCATCACAACAGATGATGTCATTCATCTATTTATATATAGAGTCATATGAACATAGATATGTCTGCAGTGTGTTTTATCTCATTGAAAGGACAAGTGATTTCCTTTCATTGCAGTGTCAGGGTTGAGATGGACTGCAGTTCAACATCATTAATATTTAATGAACCTCAGCAACTGGTCTCACCTCCATCCATTATTTGGGTACTTTCTGACACTCAAGATTGTTGTCCTTGGGATGCACACAGGGAAGATCCAAGTCTTACCCCATATATTAGAGTAGGAAAGATACTCAAAAGTGACTCTAAGGAATGTATGCGTTCCCATTGGAGTCTGGGACACTTTGTTATTGGATGAGCCCAGTGGAGACGTGCAAATATAAGCAGAGTAGCCACAATACCAACACATACAACAGGAAATAATACAATTTGTGTTGCACAGTTGAGTTTGTTATCACTCTACTTAATGCATATTTTTTGCTGACTCGATGACCATAGGGGAATTTTTAGTTTTTTTATTCAATACTCATCATAACACACCCACTATACTGTGTCTGCATTGTTCAGTAATATCGGTATTTTGCAGTCTCTTTGATGGATACAAATGAATATGCACAGTCACATACCGAAAATGGTTTCAGCAAGTATGCCACCCCAGTTCTGACGCTGAGAACTGACACCTGCCTATCTAACCACAACCTTGAATCCCACCTCTACACATTACCTCTGTGTCCTGTTTCTGAGGCCCCTAATGCATCCCCAGACCCCTTCCAGAGCAGAGCCTCTACAACATGCTGGAGCAAATCAAGTATTGACCTGAAGCAGTTATGTGCTGTAGAACATTATATTCTCATCCGGGTGGCGTGAAAACTGTAAAGAACACTCTGTTTGCTGTGAAACATGGCTTTGCTTATGCACTCTGCTGCACGCCCAGGCGCCCATGATGCTCGTACATCAAGCGCCGGCCTTGTCGCTTGCTTTATTGAGAGGGAAAACAAAGGGTTGAGCTGGCTGGAATCATTTTTTTTAAGGACAATTTTTCAAAACACCACCAAAAGCTTTCCTTTTGGGGTTTTGGGGTGGTCGAGGAGGAGAGAACTGGCGATAAAATTGATGAATGGCAGATTGATGGATTTCATTCTTCCATTGAAGAGAAAAACAAGAGAGATGCACATATGGTTTTTGTTTTGAGAGTTTGAGAAAGTTACTTATGAGTGATGGAAATCCTTGTTCACAGTGCACAGGTGATCACATTAGTAGTTCTACTTTTTATTAAAAAGCTAGAAAAATATGAGGGACAGGGGAATGTAGATGCTATATATTTGGGAATGTATCATATTTTTGACCATCTCTCTATCGAATTCTGCACAATGGGAATGAAACTTTAAAATGCTCAGAATGATAAAAGTAAATAATGTATGCCTTTCAAAAATAATATATTCAAGCAAATCATGATTCGTTTTGCACTTTTTATTAGGAGCATAACAGAGGGAGCGCTTAGGTGTCTTTCTTTCACCTTTTATTCTGAGAAGAAGTGGTAAAAGTTTATCCTTTGAGCTTATAACTTATATACTATACCTTATAACTTACATAAAATACACCAGGTTACACGTAATACAGCTGGTTAACATGTTAATAAAATCCTAACACAAGTACAACTCTGGAAATGTTTTGGATACATATAAAAACAGAAATGTAGTACAATATTAGATGTTTTATTTGCAGTTAGTTACTGATTTGTGATGTAACTGTACTTTTTCTCATGCTTTGCAGTGATAGCATGATTCAGATTGTCACTGTAATCATCTTCATGGTGATTTTTATTACGCTAATCCACACTTCCACATTGATTACAGCACCTCACTATAGAACCAGTTGTAAAGCGCTTTAATCCTGTTGTATATTTCAGAGAGTATATATTTGCAGCACACTGCTCAGACACTGAAAGTTAATAAATACCAAACAACTGGCTGTTCATAAATACAAAAAAAAGAAAATTAATCAATTGCATTTTAATTAAAAACAAATTTAAAAAAATATAATAAAAAAAAAAAACATCCTTGTGTTCTTTCTCTTCATCAATACGAGGCCTCGGACTTTAATAATGAGCCATTAAACAATGTGTTTAGTAAATTGATCTGTGAAGAAACACACAATCACCAACAGCCACTAATGAGTTCCCATTTGTCTCAGTGAGTGGGAGAAGAGACAGGGTGAGCAACCATTCATCCCTCTGTCTTCTCTCTGGTACATTCATTTATTCCTTCTTTTTCTCTTCAGTTTACTTCCCATCACTCCTATCCGTTTCCTCCTCCACATGTCATCCAAAGTACATCTCAGTTATCTGTCCACATCAACCATCTCCTTCCGCCATTAGCTTTTTTTCTCTAACTCCCCTCTCCTCTCGTCACCACCCCCCCCCCCTCCCCCCACCCTCCTAAAGGACACAGGTGACTGAACCCATGACTGTCCTGGCGTCAGAGGATGATACATAACAGCTCAGCCTCAAATGACAAATCCAGCCGACACTTGGCCAAGAAGAGACATATTGATTTTTCAATGATTAATAAGTGGAAAATAATTGTGTTTCATTAAGATGGATGGAGTTTCATTTAGTCCTGTCTCCTCTTCTTCACTTCAGCGCTGGGCAGGCAATAAAATCTGCCGCTACCACAACCCGTTAGCCTGCTATGGCAACAAGGCAAGCCACATGTGTTTCTGTGTGTGTTTGTTTGTGTATGTGTGTGTGTATCACAGGGAGAAGATGGGGATTGTAAAAATAAGATGAGAGTTTATCTCTCAAGAGGTAGACATTATTGGAACAGTAACAGGAGCAAATTGTACAGACTCCATAGAGAAATAATCGCTCAAACCGCAACTTTTCATCTTGTGAATATGTCTACAACTCATTATGTTTACATATATTGAAATTTCTGCTCTGAACAACATTCCTCAGCACACCCTTATTATGGTAGAACCCAGAAACCATTTGGTGCTCCTGACCAAATCATAGCAAAATTGTTGTTCCCTCAAAACCAAAGAACCTCTTTCTGGATTCACTTAGCATTTTGTGGTTTGTAGATCACAGAAGAGGGGAAAAAGACAATTCCACACTGATAGTAGCTTTAGACTAGACTCCAAAGCCTCTGTTCTGAATGAGAACAGAAAAAAACGGAAAAAAAAAAAACTTTTCCACTTTGTCTATTGATCTGATTCTGTACGTTACACACAGTGATTGTAATTTCAAGCGTGCTTCATTATTGCAGCAATAAACTATGGCATATCACAAAAACAGATAATGTCAAAAATGATGATAAACTGTTTCTATGTAGGCTGTGCAGTGCATTGTGGGTACATTATGGTGTGGTGTTTTGCAGCACTTAGCAGGTGGTAAATTAAGACTGGCCACTAGCCAAGTGCTTGCAAATGTTGTTAGTGGTCACTAAATCTGTCTAACCTTGTTATACGCGGTGCTGTTGGAAAATCATAAACAAGCACTGCAGTGTAAAAGATCACGTTTCACAGCTTTGCATTTCTACGTCTTTGTTTGAGTGTAAACCATCAACACTATTGTATGATTAGTCATTCAATTAGGTCCATTAATGTAATCACAAATTACCTGACTTATTACGTAGTATTTCAGTAATTATAATATTTTTTTTTAATTCAATAGGCAGCCATTAAGGTGTATTTAAAGCAGGAGTGTCAAACTCATTTTAGTTCAGGGGCCACATTCAGTCCAATTTCATGTCAAGTAGGCTGGACCAGTAAAACAACAGCATAATACCTTGTAAATGACAACTTTTCCTCTTTCTTTTAGTGCAATTGAAAAAAAAAAAACCTTTACAAACTATCCTTTTTCAAAAAAAGATGTGAAAAACCATGTGAGATGTTTTAAATATATCGTTCTATTCAGTCGTTTTACTTGGTATTGGTTTTATTGTCCTTATTTTTAATTTGTTGTTTTTAATTGTACTGATTTTATGTTGTTTTTTTTTTTTCTTAATCTATTCTCATATTTTATTGTGTTATTTATTTATTTTATTGTACAGCACTTTGGTCCGCTGTGGTTGTTTTAAAGTGCTTTACACATAAAGTTGGATTGGATTAGATTGGATTGGATAACCTGAAAAAAACTTTAATTTTGTAAGAAAAATAATAAAATTATGCTTCAACTTATCATTTATACATGTGTGTTACACAGAATATTACACAAACATTTCGGTAACAGGTAGAATGTTGTTAAAATCACAATAATTTTCTTAAGACATTTCAGGTTATTTACATCTTATTGTTAAAGTTTTAAATGTAAATATTTTCATAGTACAAAGTTATTTTTTTTTCCACATTAGACCAAACAGAACATTTGTGCTTGTCATTATTTATAGATTATTATGTTATTATTTTACTTGAGATCACATTGGTCTGGATCTGGCTCCTGAACTAAAATGAATTAATTCACAAATTTATCCTGTGGGCCGTATTGAACCCTTTAATAGGCCAGTTTTGGGCCCCCGGGCCGCATGTTTAACACCCCTGATTTAAAGTATGATTTACATCTGAGTGCAGGAAAGCTTCACATAACATATAAAACCAGAATATTTCTATAACTAGGCTTGTTTGCGTGTGGACTGAAAAGAGCGTCAAAACTAAGTACACCGTCTATGTGGATGCTATTGTCACCCGTCCCTCTGTGTAAATATTTGCAGACTACATACATGCGGTAATAAAATGATGACAGCTTCTATGCTAATAGTCGAGCGAGAAACATGAAGACACTCCAACTTGACAAGACATCAAATTTATTCCATTTATTATGACATTTGCCTCTAGTTGCATAAACTGCGCATCAACCACTACCTGATTAAGTCGTAGTATGTGTCCATTGAAAAAGCCGTAATAACATTATTCTGAGGGATAAAGCCATAGAAGAGAGGGTCTTGTTTTAAATGAAGGCATCAGAGCAGTGGGGGAGGGTTGGAGCACCGTGGTCCTCCATCCAGCATCCCTGTGTATCACTTTAATGTTCATATAATGACATCCCCTCCAAGTTTGTGTCATGGGCCATCAACAATCATAATTGTAAAGTGATTCATTGACTGATGTTGTCAACGCTGCTACTGTCAAGAGAAACTGATACCACAGAAAGAGAATAGGGCCGTCTAATGAATATATCAATAACCAGTGACAGGTGAAGGAGTACTCCTGACCAAATTTCAAATAAGCGCTAACACCTCTCCTGGATGCGTTCATTTGTTTTGCTGCCACACATCCAGGCAAAAAGAGCAAGGGAATACCACAATTAGCTGCTTTGGATCATACTATGAATGCACTTGAAATATTTAGAAATTTCAATTAAGCAGAGAAAGAAAGCAAACCTGTTTCTATTCAGTTTTTGTCGTTCTGACTCGTGTTTCTAATTAAAGTTACGGTGTTGCATATGTTCCGACATGTGTGAGTGCTATACAGTCAACTTGATGGTAGATATAGGCACATTCATCTCAGAAAGCATAGTTCAGAAGTTTACACCATTTGCTCATATCAAGGACAAACAAACAGGAACCTCAAATTACCAAGGACTGATTTGTCGTTTTTTTGCCCTATGTGAGTGTTTGTGTTTGTCTTTGTGTCTGTGTATAATCACCTACACACTTCACAAGGGAACACTAGCGATACATCACCCAAATGAGGTCCAGTCGGGGCCATGATCCATCACCCAGTGTCTAGTCTAACAGCAAAGGTAATGAGAAAGGAACCTATGCAACATTGATGGGCTCTGGCCTCAGACAACACATGGACAGTGTATTGATGGCTAAATGAAGGAGTGACCGCTACTATTAATGACTGTTGGGAATTATGGAATAAACATCCTGCATGTTCAGCATAATATATATATTTTTACTTAGCAGTTATATACTTATTTTTAATAATTACTCTTACTACAGTACGTGTTGTATGTTCTCATGTGTATCAAGGCCTGAGTGTATGATTGTGTGTCCGCACACACTCATCTCTTGTGTACACCTGTCATCCTCACCCAGTCTGGGGAATAAAACCCTGGCCGAAATGCAATTAAAGGGGCACTGTGGCGCTCCATTGTCACATCACGACAGGGCTACCTCTCTCTGCCTGCCGCATTAATAGGGTTTCAATTGCCAGCGCCCGCTTCTTAATGGCTGATTTATTTCATTTTAATACCCTTGTCATGAGGTAAGGCCTCAACTGAGGGTAGCATAATAGGGGGCCATTTTCCCCTCTTTCTCCAGCGGGAGTGCTTGGCTCTAAAGATCTCCATTTGATATGTGGGCCACAACCCTTTTGACTGAGGTAGTGGAGGATGGGGGATGGGGTATATGAATATGAGACAGGTTATATATAGTTATTCATAACTGCGAACTTATTTTGGTTTACTACTTGAATATTATTAGGAATGTGCCAGATTGTTACTCTACAGTGTAATTATCACAGGAAAGGGGAGAGACTCATAAACCAAGATACTAAATCATTACTTAAATCAAGGAAACACAAATGATCTTGTACCTATAATATGCACCATATGTGTGCAGTGATATGTAAATGCTGCAAAGGTTTTTTTTGTGTTTTTTTTCTATCATTGCTGTCTTTGTTTTCATTTCTTTCTGTCTTGAATTGTTGGACAATGGCATCTCTGTTCCCAAGAGAAGCTCAATTGACTGGAACCTCTGTCATTTAACACACTATTAATTGACTAATGTGCTTCACATCGCTATGCAGCATAGGTAGATGAGGACCATGGGGCCTTATCAGAGTGGATTATGGGAAATTAGCTGAAGCAGCGACAAAAAAAAGCACATTCCTGCCTTTTCTCAGCATCATAAGAGCGTACAATCAGCTGTGGCGGAGCGGATGTTGTTGTTTGAGATTATTTGCACAAAGGCGATTATTTTAATCACTTAATTCCGGTATTATGAGACATCTGCTCTGGTAAGCTTTATATTTCCATTTCCCCAGACAACTGTGTGCAGATGAGACTTCATCAATATCATTACTCACTACATTGTTTTACTCAAACAAGGCCTGTATGATTAATGAATAGGCAAAAGACAGTGAACAACCATAATTCTCACAAATCAATTACTCATGCTAAGGAGGCCTGTGCTGCAGATCAGCCATAATATAGTTAATCATACACTTTCAATGAGATGCATGAAGTCACTCATTCAGTGTGTGGGTGTGATAATCAACACTAATGTATTAAATGTTTGCTGTGCCTGTGCAACGGGAGGTGTTAATGCTTATAGTACAATGTAAATATACAGGCATGCTCTTCCATACATAGTCAGTTTTTGTGAAACAGGGCCATGTAATTGCATTATGTGTGTTACATGTTGCTTTTCTTGGATATCATACATTAACTGAAAAGACAAATGCATGGAGTCTACATCATCCCCCTTTAACACATGCTGTTTACAGTACGTAGCCTCCAACTGCGTGCTGCAATTGTGAATGTTACCATTAGCATAAGAGGCTTTGAATCTGAATGTCTCTGTTGGCATCGTCATCAAAGTACAGTTGTGGCAGTAGAGTAATCCCAACACTTCCAAAGTTCGGTTAATTAGAAAAAATAAGAGCAGTTTATGAATACATGATACACAGACATGTCCTACACACACACACTCTGACCCCTCAGCTTCAAACAGATACACAAACATCCAACACTTCAATAAAATCATTATTTCAATCGTGCTCCTCAAGGTGTAAAATGAAGTATATCCTGATTATGGGGCTGGGATCCATCCATCTAGGTTCTCTCTTCATTCTGGGACTGTAATTAGCTTTCTGTCTATAAACTAATCTTTCATTCATCAATCGATTGATTCCCTGTCTTCATTATTACTAGGCTGACGTGCTGCTGAGTTGAAAGCAAACATGGCCACTGCTCTACAAAAGGTTAAACATGTTAAGCCTGGCAACTAGCATCAGACCAACCACCATGTAAGACAGGTTTTAAAATGAATACGCCATCTCCTGTTTTTCTTTTTCTAACATTGGAAGACTGGGAATAGTTAAATGCAGCTGTGGGAATATGCTCGTTGAGTTACAACTATTAAAAAATAAAACTTTGAACTGTTGCTTGGTGCCACCTGATGCTCAAATATGAATACATATTTGAATAAAACCTCAAAATTCAACTCAATGCGTTGTAATAAATTGCCTGTTTTTGACTATGAAGCACCGAAGTTCATGCAAAAACCAGTTAAAGCACCAGAAGGGATGTATACGACTCCTCAAATCAGTAGCAAACTCAGTTTTCAGCCTGGGCGGTGGCCATGTTTACTCTCAGTATTGCTGTATATTTCCGCAATTCCCTCCCTATTTCCGATAATCGTACTTTTTCTACGTCTTCCTCCTCTGAAATCGCATCGGTGTCTCCGCCGTGTTACACCCACTGATGATCGCGCGACGCCAGTCACGGTTCAAAGCGGAGATTACCTTGGTTTTATTTAGAGGGAGTGAGTAAACTTTTTGTACAGTATCAACCTTTGCACAGAGGTTGCTGCTGTTCCTGTCAATGAGAAAATAAACAGATGCACTTTTTTTGTTTATAGCTACTCTGAATGATGGATTACAGAACACAGATAGCGGTAATTATCGGAAAACCATTAACATTCCGACACTATCCATACCCTTACACAGTCTGTATCATACTTTGGACATGGGATTTAGGATCTACAGGATACGGGGAACACATGCCGAGTGGAATGAACGCTTGCCTAAATCCACTCGCCTTGCCCTTAGGTAATCTTTATCCTATATTTATTTTTATCCTTATTTTCCCTGATTCCCAATGTCTGCCTTTTTTCTCTACACCAAGGTGTATGGGTTTACAGTAATGCAGAGCGTATGGGAACGGCTATGGCATGCATTGTCTCTGTTTGACAGCGTCTCAATAGATAATCTCCGAGTGTCTTGGATTTCGTTCAATCTATTAACTATAATGGCATATATTTAGTGCTTTCTAACTTCGCCTAGGGCTTCTGTCACCCTTACACAGCATTCAAAGTGGCAGCATGTTAAAGGCAATGGAATAGCACGCAATCTGGTTGTTTATGAGAAATGAAAAGCATTTTGTTTACACTGGAGAAGAGACAATTTGTTTGTAATACGCAGCAATAGGAGCTTTAAAGCTTTAGTCTTGGAAATGTAGGTGGATGTGGAGACAAACTGATAAACCTTAATGGTTGCAGCTTACAGAAGGACTTTTAATGCACTGTTGTATTATAATGCAGTGAACAATAACAGAAGATGCTAGGATCACTGTATGAGAAGCATCAGGCTGCATACACATTGGTTAACTTAACGCTCAAAGAATTCATGCACGTCCAGGGATATGGTGAAGAGAAATGAAATACAGGAACAGTATTGGGACACAGTGTAGTTGGGTGTTTGATTTCTAGCATGAACATGTGCCATAAAACCACATAAGTAAATGTCATCATATAGTTGCAGTTTGAGATAAATTTCACAAGTGTGTGTGTGTGTATGTATGTATATATATATATATATATATATTTTTTTTTATTAAAACTTGAGGGTTAATTTTATTGATGTTGTCATCTATAATGCCTCAAAAAAGGCTCCAGAGTTTGTTTTTACTTAATTTTATTCAAATTGATTCTTGATAATGATTTTTTTTTTTAATGTTGAGCTTCTAGATTTCTGATTTGGCACATTCACAACATAAATAATCCCTTTAAACCACTAGTAGTCATCTGGTTACTCAAAATTGATCTTTAAATAAAAAATCAATCTCAGGCTGACAAGTATTGTGCTAATAATGTATATCAACACTTTTGTTAATCATACTAATATTTCTGAAATGGGTGGTCCTACTGTATAATGCCTTTGTCCATATGATGTATCTTAACGGCATGACAAAGCCAAAAACACAAACACTCACACAGTGTAATACACATTTGTGAGCAGGTCTACATAATTGTGTACTGTAAATATTGTGTCAGTATTATATTTTTATATTACTTAGGACAGTTTAATCTATACATACTGGTTAAAATTAAATTTCTAATATTACATACTGATCAATTATGTCCTTAATTCTGAGTTAGGTCTATGGTATATTAGCCTGAATGTATAATATGTTGCATATTGTACTTGTATAATGCAGATTTTGTAATTTGTAAAAATTATATCAATGAAAGCACAAATATTACCGGATATAACTGAAATGGAAATGATGAAGATGGCACAAATGGATACAGACTTGTTTGAATAGAGCCTTTATGAATCTTAGAATATCATATATTGAACTGGCTAAAGTTATATTTAGAATATATTTGATAACTAGTGTAATTTCACCTGCAGCTGAGGACAAACACATGAGGCTGTGAGGTTAAGTATTAATGATATTGTGGCCTCTCGTGTATCTGCCATAAGTAGTTTGTACTTATTTTGTTGTTTCATCTCAAAAATATAATAAGTCAGAATATTATGTCTGCACCTCAAAATATGTGATTTCAAATTCTTTGATCCTTTAACCACCTGCTGACTGAGTGGGGATTTTGTTTATTTTATTTTAAGTCATTTTATGTCATTTTATTTTCATTCATTCATTATCTGAACCAGCTGTATCTTCAATAGGGTTACAGGGATCACTGGAGCCTAGCCCAGCTACAGTGGTTAACAAATGTATTCCTCCACCACCACCCAGTATTAGGCGTTTGCCACTGCTGCCATAATTTAACAGTATTTCTGTTTACCAAAATATCTTTTTACGTTTCTATAATGGTTAATTCACCAGTATATACAAGATCTTTTTTTTTAATCAAAACCGTACCTTTAATGCTAAAAAATAAACACTGTCCATAAATTTTTAAGTTTAATGTTTTCCAAAAATGCAACAGCAAATTATTATCATTATTATTTTTATTTTATTTTTTTTTAATGAAGTTGCACAATTCCAGATATTATCTTGCATTCCTGTGTAAAACTACATAAAAACAATGGCAGCAAGAATGCAAACTGTTACCTGGACCAAAAGTGGACACACTAAATATGGACATTTTTGGTTATTATTTGGAAATACGGACTATTTTGTTATTCCAATAGGTCATTTTCTTAATGAATAACAATGAAATTGTTAATTTGAAACAAGTTTTTGATAAACTATGAAGTTGTTTGTTTTCTTGTTTTCATGACAGGTGGTCTTATACATTTGTTAAGCACTGTACTTATTACTAAAGGTGGGGTACACCCTGGACGAGTCTTTATTTATTTATTTATTTATTCATTTATTTATTTATTTATTATTTTTATGTTATTTTAGCTATCTGCCTCTTTTTCAGTGACTCAAAGCTACTGTTGATAAACAAACCTCCTGCGACCTGTTACAGTGAATGAAAGGATGTATGTGAATATTATTTACTGTAAACCTGCTCTTTTATTCCCTATATGTATGAATCAGTTACAGTTTTTAGCAGGTGGATAAAGAAAACCATCAAGATTTGTTCTAATCTGTCCAGCAAGTCAAAAAAAATAAAAAATAAAAACATGAAGATGAGACAGTTTTGTGATAACCTTTCTAATTCTAGATGAGAGTCTAGAGATAAGAAGATGAAGATGAAAACTCCACCACAAACTGCACCACTGTATGTAGTTTAGAAGAAGAAACAACAAGGCAAAAAAGGGAAAGAACTTTTTATTCTTCTTTGTATGCTCATTTCTTTCCTTCTCCCCATGTATGCTAATTGCCATGGTGTTGTATGATTAGTGGCAACTATTTACAGTTGAGACGTTTTCTAATCAACCCATAGAGTTATGCTGCAAATCTGGGAGCAATTATGTCTGCACACGGAGCACATATTTACAGCACACGCATACACCTATGTAGAACCAAACATAGTCTCACACAGACCTACACACACTTAGGAACACATCAATTACCAGGCCCAGCGTTTTACATTTAATCTTCTTATTGGATCCTTGTTAATGTTAACCACTTCCTTCCCCTGCAGTTTATTTTGCTTTTGTGCATTGGCCTCTGCTCTTACCAAGCGGTCTTGGAGTACACCATCCATAACCTGCGCAGTCAGACCGACCAGCAGAGACATGCAGAACAGCTGACGTATTGGGAATTGTTGTAGCGTTTTAATTGAAAACAAAAGTGATGCATCTAATCTAATCTATTTCACAGACAGATTGTTTTCCACCTTTCACCCTAAAAACAAATAAATCACTATCCTGCACTCCACTTTTTCATAGTACATATATGTAATGATGCAAAGCTCTAAAAAAACAACTTTCTCCAAACAAGACCACCATGGTTTTGTTTCTAATGCTGCACCTGACCACAGTTTGACTTCCCATAAACCTTTTACCACTTGAGTTATCCTCTTACTGTTACAGTAAAGGTGATGATGTTATCATGTAAACATGACTGGGCTGTGTTTCCCAGCAGTGCTTCTCTAAGATCATGTATTTCCATTGTGAGTCACTGGAAAAGGACAGAAGATCTGCGAGATTTGAAGCTTGTGTGAATAGTTGCCCAGAATTTTGCTGTTTTTTCACAGTGACCCCGAGGAACTGATCTTATAAAAAGACGTGCAAACCTGAGGGAGAAACTACCTTGTGTATTCACAGGAGTTTGTCTGTTTTCAGTTACAGTGCTGCACATTCTGCTGCAGGTACTGTTATAAGATAAAAAATACACCTTTCGAGTTTTATTCATCAGCAGTAAATTAGCTTTTGAATACAGAATTACTGTGAGTTAAGTGGTCTCATTTATAGGATTATGTACACAACGGAAAGGGCGGCTGATTTCTTATTGGCTCCTTGTACATGAGCTGCCCTCCCCACTCCGTGCACAAAAGTTCCCACCACTTATCAAAGAAGCCGGCTGCTCAGCCTGCCTTCTACTCCACACTAGTGCAACATTTTCCTTTTCTAATTACGTAATCAATGGCCTTTTAAAGGTACAAGCAAATCACTATCAGGGCAAGCCGCTGACCCTCTCCGCCAACCTTTGAGGCTTAGAAAAACGAGATTTGTACCAATCAGGCAGAGCTGACGCTTGACTTGGAGCTGAGGACAGAGAGTCAGGACCCCTAATTAGGACTCCTAACCCCGTACTGACAGACAGATTTGTTTTTGCCTTGCCCAGTGTTTGGCCAAGATCTGCTGGGACCCCCAGATCAGCAGATATGCATCAAGAACTACCAGCATCCCTCGATTGGCGTTCATTAACTGACTTATTCAAACAAAACACAATCAAACCCCAAAAGCAGCCTCGGTGCGCAATCTAAACAATAGAAATAATAGGTCTTTTCCTTTTCACTTTACCCCACAAACACCAAAGAATATGCCTCATACTGCAAGAATTATTAACTGCAATTAACCTAAAAAAAACAACAGTCAAACAAAGAGAAGAAAGACTGTCATTTTAATTTTTAATAAATGTTCACTGTTGTCTTTTTTCCTTCTATTTCAGACATGGGGAGCTGTTAGGTAAAGAGTGAATCCAGGCCATCAGTGCTTCCTATTAGGCATCTCTGGTATTTTCCAAACAGCTGTCTTTGATTATTCGCAGCAGGGGCTGCCACAATACTGCCATGAGATAGCATCAGCTGCCTCCAATGGTGCAGCCAGGGACAGGCAACAAGGACAGGATGCAGATGCAAACACACACACAAACACAGGCGCACACACACACACACTCCCTCAGTCTGCTGTACACACACAGATACATGCACACATGCCCAGTAAAGACAAAGGCCAAGTGGCATGGTGGAGGAGGAGGAGGAGGAGGAGGAGGAGATGGCCTGCAGTGGCTCTTCAGGGCTTCCTGTCTTTTTTTCAGTCCCTGGAGGCCAAAGATACTTCCCATGGCTGGTCACGCTCATCCAGACCATTTCACATAGAGTCCAAGGCTTATTTGATGTCATACATAACCTCAAACCAGCCAGACTCACTTCCCCTCCCTGGAAACGGTTTTTATTGAGCAGCTCAGCGATGCTTTTACAGAAAGTAACACCCCATTTTGCTGTCATGAAAACTTAACATTTTAATAATTCAACATTTTATCAATTACTGCATATTTAAAACATTAAGCCACGATAATCTTATAAAAAGACACACATGTCTCCACGGGTTGCCCTCCATAAACACTAATCTGATTAGAGATAAGTTAAAGTACAAGTAAAAATAATTGTGACTCATTGTTTTTGGTTTAAATAGCCACCTAATGTCAGGATAAACAACAATATTTGGGAAACCGATAATCAATTGCAGCATGAGATTATGACATACAATCTCTGTAATACCTCTAAACTGTATTTTAGTCTGATTAAAATGCCAATGTGAGGTATTCTACCAACATCTGTTGAATGGCTCTAAATTGAAAATAGTCTGGAGGAAGTGTTTGTAGTGTTGGAGGTTTGGTGTGGGGCCGCTGTTGATGTACTCATAGCCTTTTCCATTTTGGATCAAACTGAGATGAAACTTCCTCCCGCTGTTTGCCTTTACAGCAGGTGCTTCATGGTGTGTGCTGCTCTAAACTCACCCCCTTTTACCCACTGACATTTAGCAGACACACACATTTTGATCCCCCGCTGCCACGCTGCCAAATATTGAAAGGCAACGAGGAACATGAAGAGCATGTATTTACTTAGCGCTCGGCAATGACACCACACAGGGGGTAGAGAGAGGGAGAGGAAGCGAGAGGCGGAGAGAGGTTAGGAGAAAAAAGTCAGGGGGACATATCTGTATCCATAGAAACCTCCAAGAAGATTTCATAACCTCATGCTTCTGTCTTTGGTGCCATTCAGAAAACTGTTGATGGTGCAATGTGCTTGAGTACCACTCAGCATGTGAACTGTCAAATGTCTCAGTTTGCAAAAGCCATTTGGCAAATAATAGTTTGTTATTGGTCTTAAATAGTGCCTAATTAAAACGGTGACCTCGGCTAGGCACCCTTTTCCTACACCTAAACTAAACAGGAAAATCTGTTTAATTGCACCCTGAAAAAAAAGGCAGATCCTTTTTTTTTTTTTTTTTTTGGTGGTTTTGGTAGGGGAGGGCTGGTGAGAGGTAATTGACCCTCTGTGAAACAAATGAATCCTCGAGGGAATCTGTCTCAAATGAATGTTTAAATGCAAACAGTAGTCGGTTCAGTCGCACTAGAAGGCCAGAACCACACAGCCCTCAGTCCCTGCTGAAATCCTATAAAATCAAATCAAAGAATCTGACATTTTCACTAACCAGAGGCCCTAGCGCTGGTTACGCTACAATAACAAATGGACTAACGGGACAAATTGAAATGAAAGTTGTAAATGAAGCTCAGAGTTAAAATGCCTGAGATCACAGAGAAAGGGGAGAGCGAGGGAGAAGTAGAGCTCCATGAGAGGAAAGAGAGCAAGAGAGAGAGGGAGAAGATTAGTGGTTAGGTGAAAATGTTTATTTTCACACTTCAAAGTTCCCAGCTCAGTGTGTGTGTGTTTAAGATCAACAGACCTTGTGATGAACAACCTGTTCCATGCTGGAAATACATTCTGTGAAACACAACAGTCCTCTGTAGAAACCCTGCAAAGCACTGACTGGGGAGTATTGAATTACAACTCTACTTTACTCTGAAGCAGCAGAGAAATACACTTTAACTCCCCCTTCAAAAGATGTCACTTTTATCTGCACGTCTCAGCCTTGATACACAGACACAAATCGAGCCTTTTTATCCCTCAAAGAAACTGCTCAGGAACCTGCTGAATCAGTTGAGCAGCGCTGAACCGCACCTCCACATCATGACAGGTTTCCACAGTTTGCTGTCTGCAGCCGCTGCACTAGTCCCACTCAATGGCAACCCCTTTTTCTTAGAACAATTTTATCATGGGATTTTACGTTTTCAATTGCAGCTTAAATTTGAACATTTAGACACTTATACTGTTTTCAGTCCAAATAGTGCAGTATTTTATTTTGTTTTATGTTTTTTTTTTTTAAGCTTCTATGAATTTTTTTTTCTTTTACCGTTTTTTTTTTTTTTTACAGTGATGATTTTGCTTTTACTATTTAATTATTAAGATAAATTAAGTGTAATGATCCTGAATGATGGCACAAATTAAGAATGTGTCAAAAACTGAAGCACAGACACAAATCCATCTATTTAACTCTAGATATAACAAAAGTGTAAACTATATATCAAGGTAATGCTTGCATTTTTCCTAAAATTATCACTATTTATGCACATCTCAGTTATTATTATTATTATTTCTATTTAAGTGTAAAAGTAATAATTACACTTAATATGCATCGCGGGTTATGAGACTAATTCCAGATAAAAATAAATGAGCTGAATGATAATGTGTCTGATCCGTTCCTGTCTCTAAACTCCAGCATTTGGACCAATTCCATATTTTTACCAGGCTCAACACGAGACCTGGCCTCCAGTGGCCTTTGATTGAAGCCACAGCCGTCTGATCCACCAAGGCTCCCTGTCTGGAAAACCCTCATTTAGAACACCAAGAGATGGCAGTATTTCACAGAATATGCAGCATTGAGCAGGGAGGTGGGGAATTATCAGCAGCCAATGCAGCAGTGGTTTACAGCTTCTTCTGTCTGAAATGGGGGGGGGAAAGAGTCTTATGAGAACTTGTAAAGGAATATCTAAGGAGTATATTGTCATCCCATTCTTTGTTACATCTCTATATGTCTCTTTTTAATATTTACATCTCCCTGCTGGATTAAATACCGCTACTGGCCTTCAGTTCCAGTGTGTGTTTAACAGATAAAAGAGTTGTAAATGTTGATGAAGTAATTACTCAGTTATTTACTGGATGCTGCGTTTACTGTCAGACATTTGTCAAAATAGAAGTGTCTTGAAATTAAATTAAAGTGAAATTAAAATTAAATGATTTAATTAGAAACAATAAATAAAATGTTTTTTTTATGCCACAGGAAATTTTTTTGAATATATTTGTGTAAAATTTGTGTGTGGCTGTTATATAACATCCTTTCAAATGTAATGTCATTAAATAAAATGGAGCATTTTCCTGGAGCTTTTTGCAGTCATTATCACTGAAGCAATTTGATATTAGATTTACGCTCTCTGCTTATAAGTTGAGATCACACAGTCTGGCGACACACTTATTTGTGCC
The DNA here is from genome assembly GCA_030068375.1 of Ostorhinchus rueppellii. NCBI lineage: Eukaryota > Metazoa > Chordata > Actinopteri > Kurtiformes > Apogonidae > Ostorhinchus > Ostorhinchus rueppellii. Next base: position 27,325,277 of record JAQQZY010000014.1, read on the forward strand.
CTTGAATGAGATGTTTGTGAACCGTGTATTGAGAGGCAGCTGCTCAAATGTTAGGGGAGGAAATCAAATCTAAATAAACAAGTTGCACCAAATGTTTCATCAGCTGTCACGATGTAAAAGGAGGGTCACACAATGAGCATAGAGACTTCCTCCTCTCTGTTTCTCTGCATGGTTTGGTGATGCATGCCAGAGTTATGATGAGTGTAACGATTTTACAGAGGAAATATCTGAAAACAAACATCCAGATAACTAGCTCCTGGCCAGTTTAGTTCCATCTCTTCCTTTTGTTGCATGAATTCCCTGGATTAAAACACATAATATTTTATTGACATCATTTATTTATTTTGTTTCTAATGGAGGGAATTTTGGATTTGAAATGTTTTGTTTTTGTTTTGTTTTTTTTAATCTATGTGTGCCACTTGTACAGTACAGGAGTGGCATTGCATGTGTGCACGCCTACATAAAACAAAACAAAACCAAACATCCACTGAATGGCATACGGTGTGCGTGAGTCTGTCTTTTTGTTTCTTCGTGCTTTGTCCATATCTGTGTGTCTTCACATGTGAGTGTGTGTTACAGTGTGTGGAGGGTAGAAGTCAGGCCTAGGCCTTTGTAATGAGCAGCCTGGGTTCTTTCTGGTTCAGCTGCTCCTCTCCCTTATTTCACGCTGCGCTGCTCTCCAACTCCAGTGGCCCAGTGACTAGAGTCCTGCCTTTCCTTTTACTCAATCCCTCTTTCTCTTTCACCCTTCACAGCCACTCTTACTGTACACCTCTTCTTCTTTTTTTTTTTTTAATTCTGTCATTCTCTTTTCTAATTTTTCACCATCTGTCTTTTTACCATTTCCTTCTGTCTGATTTTCCCTCTTTTTTTTTTTTTTTTTTTTTTTTTTTTAGGATTGCACCTAAAATCCGAGACAAATAAAAGCAGGGAAGGGCAGGAGAGGTAAAGCAGCATGCATGAATGGTCACTACTGCTCCATACCATTCATTCCAGTCCGCAAAGGGAACTGCCCTCCAACGCTCCACCTCTCCTCCTCCTCTTCCTCCACAGCCACCACTTCGTCTACAGGCCTCTGTGGAGCAAAAAGGGGCCTGAGCTGCTTTGGTGTACAGCGGTTTTAACAAGACATCACCACACTCGGATGCTGCATCCACGTATAGAATAGCAGATGAAATCCAGGTTTCAGGAATTTTACCCAGGTATTTAATTTTCCATACAATTTACTTACTGTAGCACTAAGGCAATATAAAAGAATAAGAACTCCCATCCATCTATGCAGTGCATTTGCCCACTGAAGCTTGGAGATGCAGTCAGTAAAGTGGTCCTACCCATACACAAACACATTCAACGAGTGCAATGAGGAGACGAAGGCTTGAACAAGTATGGAGTATTATTAGAATAGTAATAAAAGAGGGGGAAATGTGACTACGCCTTGACTTATTTTCCTTCTTTTGATGAAAGGGAAGAAAGGATGTTCCACAAAGGGTCCAATAAAAGCCAGCTTCCCTGAGTGGAGGCAGAGCGACATGTTTTTGAACTCCAGGGGAGGAAAAGCTTCCAGGCCACTCTTTTCAATGGGTGGGAATCTGTCAGTTATGAGGTAAAAGGTGTGCTGTGGAATTTAAAGCTCAGTGAGTGACATTTTGGGGGCAGCGTTGTGAAACTGTAAAGTTTTTCCCTTTGTTTTTTTTATTGGCTGAAACTGATGAATGCGGCGACTGTTATCATTTAGTGTTGACGTAAATCCAGTAAAAATCTCAAACGCGAATATTTGGCTTTATAGTTTGAGAAAATATAGGAGTGGATGTTAATTTTGATATGGGTATGTATATATGGGTATTTTAATGGTTGGATTAAGATAATGTGTTTTAATATAGATGTGAGAAAAATATTTTGTTACTTCTGCAAGAATTTCCATAAAGATCAAACAAAAATTAGATCTGCCAATATTTTTTTCCATTAACGATGATATTAACCAACTGATTTTATTTATCAAAACCAAATTTTAAGTGTAGCACAATGTGGTGAAACTATAAAATTCCACTTATGTGTAAATTTGTGAATCTTAGTTGAAGTGTTGATGGGAGTGTGCTCTTTGGGGGGGAAAAAAAAGAAAGAAAAACGTGACGTACTGTTTAATCAGCATTTTTCTGTCTATTTTAAACAGCACAATGGTGCTAATGATACTCTACCTTAGACATTTGTCAGTGATCAGCCTTCAGTGTTTGTGTGTTAAATGTCAGATGTGTTATTTGGGTACAGAACTCTTCACACTTGCTCCCTGTGACAGCGATCCTCAGAGAATGAATCAATTTACACCACAGGATGGATATTAAAGCAGGTGATAAATATAATCATCTCTGGCGATCACCTTCCAAAGTAGCCGTGTAACTGTTTTCAGCGGCGTGAAATCCTTTATCAAGCCGTCGCTGGTTGACAGAAACAATTATCCAGAGAGGGAGGTAAATGAATAAAATTAGCACTTGGAGCCCCCTTGCACATTTGTGCCTGTGGCTATCACCATGCGACGACTTCCCAAACTCTTATCACGAGCCTGGCACCAGAACGGCATGAGCTTTGTATAACACAGTAACCACCACCCATTTCATAACACCACTCAAAAACATGTTCGCTTTAATCGCACGGCACTGGTCATCCACTTTGGAATGGATTCACAATAAAAACTGAAATCCTGTAGTTGTTGGATGCATGAGTGACAGTCTGTGTGTGTGTGTGTGTGTGTGTGTGTGTGTGTGTGTGTGTGTGCATGTGTGTGCGCTCAACAAGCTTTAAGTGCAGAGGAACCTCGGTTCACATACTTGACATACATTTTTATTGCAACAGGAAACACTTAGGCCAAATACTCCCATGTACAGAGGTGACTTGTGGTTTTGAAACTGGGCATTCCTTTCCGATCTCTGCCTGAGAGCACAAAACGATGGAGAGAGAGAGAGCGAGAGAGAGACTATTAAATGAGGTCATAATTGTTTCCTCCCTCCCCCCCAACCCCCCTATCTTCACCCCCCACTCCCTTTACCGGTCCCCTGCATAGTATTTCCTGTTAGGACCACAACCAGACAGCCTTTATTTACCCTGTGCTCATTTCCCTAAATTAATACCCCTCGCCCACATCTATGGCATGGGATGTTGTTTTGTGAACCTAATAAAAGTTTAGTAAATGCTCCGCAATTTGTTCCACTGGATTCAACTGAGCCCAGAGTGTTAGTGGAGTTGATTTTTAACTATTCCTTCTTTTTAAGAGCTGTGATCATCATCAGGGAGGATGCACGACAAATGCGCACGTCTTTCGAGATTCTTGGTCGAGCCTCAAAACGTCCAATTATTTGGTGAATTCAGTGTTAACGCACGAGGCTTAAGTTGAAACTAACAAATGACAAACTTGAAAAATGTCTCCTTTGTCAGGCTGCAGTATCTATTAACATAAAAAGTGAGTATTTAATCATAAGGAGAAAATGTGACAGTTTAAAAAAAATAGTTCTAGAAATTAAAAATGGTCCCAAAGCACCTGCCTGTGCCACGATAAAGCTGTACATTTAATAATAGAACATGTTTGGTAAATACATACAGTTATAAAATGTTTGCAGTAATTTATTTCATTACACTCATTTAAATAGAAACGTGGCAAAATGTTGAACTAAATCTCTGTAACTAAAAAATAAAAACATCTGGATTTAATCTTTATCAAAATATAAGTGTTTGTTAGTGAGTGTTTTTTTTATTATTATTATTATTATTATTATTATTATTATTTTATTTTACTTTAAACATATTTAACATATTCAAACCAAATGTTCACTAGTTGTGATAAATGGAAGGAGATGGAATAATGATTCTTCAATGTCTCCTTTTACAAATGTCATTGTAATATGCGTTGTGTGTGTGTTACTGGTAGGTTTATATTGTTTTAACAGTATGCTTTCGTACACATGCTAAGATTTACAGTACATCAGTGAGTGTGTTGTCTGCGACTCCTCTCCAATGTGTTGAAAGTGCTACATCCTTTTTAAGAGTGTGCCACTGGTTATCTTCTTAACGCTTTAGAAATCTAATTTTTCTTTGGGCAAGCATTTAAATGCCTAATGACTGATAAGTGCAGCTTGGGCGATGTGTGTGTGGTTCCTCCTTCAGCTGGAATGAGATAAGAAACTTTGCTGAGCATTTTTTTTTCCTCCTCTTTTTCTCTTTTCCGTTGGGGGGCAGTGATAACTCCCGAGCTCTTCATTCGCTGCTTATTTGGCATCATTATGTGTAATCGGTCTAATAGAATATGTCAGGGGTAATACACAGAGGTTTGGCATGATGAAGCTGCTTTCTTCCTTTTGTAGAGGTAGCCGTTGCGGAATGACATCCATCGGAGATGAATCTTTGGAGTAAATAGAGGGTTTCGTGTTGCAAAATGAGAGTATTGATGCCATCCTACATGCCCTGTAGCCAGAACTGAGAGAAGAGGAATGGTGAGAAAAAGAGAAAGAGAGACAGAGAGAAAGGAACTGGGATAAGCGGTATAGGATATCCAGGAAAAATACTATTGCTATGGCTAAGCCAGGAATAATGACTTTATTGAATTTGACTGTGGTGCATTACGGTCTTGCATTCTTGAATGATTGACTTCTCTCTTTTAATGTTTTCTTTTCTCCTTCTTATTTTCTCTTCCCCTCTAAGACATTCATCTTTGGACACACAGAGACATAAAAATAATGTTTCTCAGAGGCGATCAGCAATTGACCTTGGGGTTTTTTCGCTATGCTTCAGTTCCAACAGAAATTGTACTCCACTAATTGTGTATAAAAATGTACTTTGAACTCAGTGGGGAACTTTAACTTGATTTTTGCCTACAACTGATGCCCTAGCAGACTGAGTTCATGGTTTATGTGTTAGTGTTTTTGAATATATACTTTTTGTTCAGTTGTTTCATGTCCCTAACACAAGTACAGTAGCTCATCAAAATCCCGCTCTGTTGCCATCTCCAAAGGCGATGCCCCTGTTTGTGTAGTTTAAAGAGAAAGTGCACCGTATTCAATTTACAGTGCCCTCTTTTTTTAGTGATTGAAATTATATTCATGCACACAAGCGCACACAGAGTCTCATGTCCACACTCCATCACCGAGAGCTTTCCACATATTAAGCATAAAGGCGGAATATAACGCTACACATCTCACACACTCGCCGAGTCCCCTGACACACACACACACATTCACTCACACCCAGGCAGAGTCCCTAAACCGTGACATCCAGGACCGTGCTATAATTACAAGGCAGATGAACACATGGCGACAAAGCGGTCTCAGGAGGGGAGCGGAGCAAAGCAGAGCGACAGAGGTAATGATCTCTGGAACAAAGAGGCAGACCTGGGAGAACAGGTTCAAGAGTCAGCCACAGGGCCACACGACACCACAGGCATGACCTTGGAGAACTTTCTGGAACACTCGAGACTCTCCAGCTCTGCCATGCGACGTGCATGTGTTCATGTTTATGTACAACTGCATTTGTGGGTCTGCTTCATGAGTGTGTATAGCCTATGCGCGTGATTGTGTGTGAGCGTGTTGCGTTCAAAGGCAGACGTGTCCTCGGGGGAGGAAAACCCTAGAAATTGGTTATTGTATCACCGAGGCTATTTACCTATTTTGGGGATTAACATATTTAATTCCCCTTCTTAATCCCGTTGGAGTTAATGCCCTCGCATTTCCAATTATCTGACTAAGTGTAACGCAGAGGGAGTCAGGGCTTCTTCTCTTGCCTGTAACTGGGTTTAGCATGCAGGTCGCAGAGCTGTAGCTACAGTGTGTGGTGTCTTCAAAGACAACTTGTTTACGCAATGGTTTAATTGACTTACCAGTCTGACTAACTTTGTGTTCTGACATTTCATTAAATCCTAACTTTATTTAACCTGGGAAGAATGCAGAGTAGTTGAAGAATGAAAAGTAGATTATTATTATTTTTGTTGGTTCTTCTGCCTAGATAACATAAGGTACATTATTAAATCATGCGACTTACAGTTGTGAGAAGTACTGATGCTTTAAATGATCCAGTTTCTGATGTTTTACAATTCAGATTTGAGAAATCCTGGCCATTAAGAGCATCACTTGTTTTTAGGTCAGCTGCAGCTGCAGATCCAAAACAAAGACACTTGTGAGATGTAAATATGTTGTTTAATCCAGTATCAATTTGTTTAATCCTGATGGTCCTGCCTGACCTGTCATGACCGTGTGATCCTTCATCACTTTTCCCTGCCTGTATGAATATTGAGCACAGACCCTAATCAAGAGTTTTAGCCTGAATTGAGATAAAACTACAATTACTCCCACAAAGTTGTTGCAGACATGAAAGAGAAGCATTTTTGAGGTACTTCCTCTTCCCGAGACATTAGCTCACAGGAAGAGTTTTTACCACAAAGCAATCAATATGAGGCAACTTTTTCCCTCCTAAATATTTAGACGATCTTCAAATAAAGATAAATATCAAGAAAACATCTTTTCACTTAGCCAGTGATGTTTTACTATTTTGTTCCAAAATGAAGTTCCAATGAAATCCACCTGGTATGGATGAGTCAGACACACACACAAAGAGCACACACACATGAATTCAGATCAAAATATCTAAACAGGATATTTATGGATGAACAGCGGCAGAGTAACGGCATACACATGGAGACAGCGGATCTGCATACACACACACACACAGACACACACACTGTTCCGTCTTCTCTGTGGATGTAATCACATAGGTCAGTCTGCTCAGTGTCAGTTCCCAGACGGGAGGAAAAAAAACAGAAAACGGAGGAAGCATGGTTTTCAGCTGCTTAAAACTAAAAGCTCACTGCTGTGTCTGTCTCCACGACTTTCTCTTCTGCAAACATCTATTTGTAGAGATTCTTCTTGAAATACAGCCTAAAACTATAGTTAAGGCTCATCTGATTTAGATTTTTAATGTGTACAAATCTGTGTTGTTGATGTAGATGTTCTGAAATGGGTGTTGCAGCTGTTTTTGACTGCACGCTGAACACAAGTGATTAAACTTGCCTCACATCATCTTGAAATGAGCAGGAGATGTGTAAAGCACTTCCTAAATGTACAGTATGTACCCCTTTTTATGTGTCACAGCCCCTGATGATGAGTACATTCTTCATTAATCCAATAATTACGCAGAGGCTGCACAGAGCAACGTTGTGAACCTTTTACGATGTTTTTTTCGTGCCCTCACTCATTCACCGTAATTGCTCTGTGCCAGTTCCTGCATGCCGAGTGAACACGGACAGCATGTGCATCTGTCAGGTCCGATTAAAGTCCCAAAGTTCTGCATCTTCTCTGATCCATTTTGTTTAAAAAAAAAAAGCCAAGCAAAAAAAAAAAAAAAAAGGACATGTCAGGCTTGATCCAAAACACGCTTGTGCTGTCTTCACGGGATGTTTTTAACATGTGCAAAGCTTGAAAGGAAATTTAGAGACACTTTGTCTCAGTGAATATCAAAAGGCTATTCAGTGTCATAGCCATTACCCATAAGCCCTCTATTGTGGATGAAGACGCTCCCTGTCACAAGACTCCAGTCCACTGGCACTGTCTACAGAACCACAATCGTGTAACAAACGCTTAATGAATGCATTAGATTCATAGATGTTAAATAAAATGCTATGACATACCAGTTAATGGCATGTCAGCATGACTCTACGTAGTACGCATGAATGAGTGTGTGCGCTGTGTTTGCTCTGACGATATTCTGTTACAAATCGGCAGAAGTCCAGTTGCTTGTTGACAAAACTATTGATAAAATCTCAAATTCACTTCTACTATAAAAATGCATGTGCCTTTGGCGGTAAAAGTGTCTATATCCAACCTATGAGTAACACTAACTCCATCAAGTGCAAACATATTCTATTATTGCCACTGCTATTGTTTAATTCATTTAGAATTACACATAAGGTCATGTAAGGTTTTATACACAGCTATGCAGCTTTACACTTACACATTCACACTGGATTCATGCTCTTGGCAGTAGAATGATAATAGTCATTTGAGATCTACCTTTCCAGTACATTGGAAAGGTCACGAACATCTTGCATTGTAATGCATGATATTACATAAGAGAACAGTTGGAGGCAAATGGTATACATGCTACTAAGCTATTGAAAGATCATAAAAAGAGGCCGGGGCATTCGCTGACGGCAGTAATTGACTTACTGAATATAAAAAAAATGTTAACACTGACTTTGTCTATGCTTAAAACAACTTTTGTAGATGCGTTAATACGTATAAGACACATCACTAATTGTTCCATTTACTTAAAATCTTCAGTCACAGAAATACACACATTTGAACTGTTAGAATAAGTACTTTGTTAAATCTTACTTCTGAAAAAAATATTTTTTTATTTATTTTTTTTTAAATGAAGTAAATAATATTTTGCCTAAATATTTAAATTCCGCGGCTGTCAACTCTGGCTTCATCTTGCCGTGAAAGGAGGAGAATGAAGCATATTATTTACAAGGAGACACACAGCCGAGTCACTCTGGACAAATTCTCCTGCCTCCCCTAAAGATCTCACATAAAGATCTCTTTATTTGCCCTCTGCGGGGACAAGGCCGATCCAGAATCTCTCCCCTCCATCAGCACTTGTTGTACTACTTCAACCCATTCCTCAAAAAGAAAAGCCCCTGTCTTTCATTCGACAAGTTTGGGTCTTCCTCCTCCTCCCTTGCCTCCTCCGCTCTGTTCCTCCTCCTCACACTCCATTCTGTGGCGACAATCCAGTCATTATACCATCTTCACCCTGTCTACAAACCCCTCTACCCCACCCCACACTTCTGCGCTGCCCTCCGTCCTCTCCTGTCACCCCTCCCCTTTAGCTGAGCTACTATGAGCTATATTACTTTGACCCCAGCCCATCAATCTGCTTCAATTGGATAATGATCTGTAATCACGTTCTTTCAGGGGAGTCTATAAAACGAGCCGGGGCCTCAGCACCCCTCCTGAGAGGGCTCCTTCTGTTCTCTCACCCCCCACCCCACTCCCACATTTGATCCAGGGCCTTCTCCTTTCAGCTTTCAGGCCCCCACTAAATACCCTCGCACATGGGCAGCCGCTGCAAACGGCAGTGGGCCTTGTAAAGAGAGAGACAGGGGAGGGTTGGGAGGGGGGGTTTGACGGCTCCGCTGTTGATTTTTCATGGCCCCCGCTCTCCAATGGAAAGGGGCTAAGAGGGACAAGGTGGAGCCCAGCGAGAGGGAGGAGGAGAATTAGGGAGAAGGGGTGTTTAAAACGAAGCCGAGCTCCTACAAGACAGCGCCCCCCCCCCACCTCTTGCCCCTCACATTAAAGCTGACCCTCCATTAGGTCGTTTTGTACGACAGGCTTGTAATCGATAGAGCCTTCTTTCTGAACAGGAGGAACGGTGAGGGGTGGGGCTGCTCAGCTTTGGGGTGAGTACTGGGCCAGTGGGCGTCATGGGTGTCAAGGAAAGAGTAGGAGGAGAAGGATAAAGAGAGAGATTAGGATAAGGTTGATGGACAGGGAGAAAGAGGCAATGAATGATTATGTGAATGAAGCGGAATGGGGGGCAAATTAAGCCATGAGCTTTGTCTCTTCCCACCCTGTATTAGTCTCTTTCTATGACTAAATTAGCTTTCAAGACAAAACTAATCCAAACATGAGAAAAAAGGTGAAATCAAAACTGGTCTCACAGATAAAAATCTAAAGAAAAAGCACACGCTAATAACGATATAATACCAAATTTCACTTTCTGTTTTTTTCCACGGTCTTTCCTCTTCAGTTTGTTTGGAGAGGGAAATGACTTAATGTGTGTTACTGTATGAGATCTTAAGTGGTGTTATCACATGTGCAGATAAGATCTGAAGGGGGAGAGCGAACACAAGGGCCTGTTTTCACAGCATATTGCACATTTCCAAGTCAAAACTGACCCGGAGCGCCACCTCAGTTAACAGTTATCAATTGTTCTGTGGGCCAGTGGCGACCAAGCTGCGTCTCCCTCCTTGTAAAACACACATGCACATTTTAAGCACAGTTCAGGAGGTGAGTGGAGCAGCTTGACCGCAATTTAAAACGCCATCAGTTCAGCAGGAGCATTTGTGTAATCTCTTCTGTGCTCTTGAATCTACATGAAAAGGCTGGAGTGTTGTAAGGGCCATACAATAAATTGATGAATGGAACATTTTCTCTCTCTCTCTCTTGCTCACTCTGTCTCTCTATGAAATGAGGGGCCCATCTTGTATATCATTATTCCTTCCACCCATTCTTTTGCAAGTTTAGGGCTCTTACATGTGGAGCATATGCCTTTTGAAAGGGTGGCACCACGCAAGGCAGGCACAGATGGAGTCACCCTCCCCGTCAATGGACAGACAATGGAAAATGGAAATCAAAGTTAAAGGGGTGCATCCAGCCCCATTTAGCCCACACAAAAGGTGCTTGTAGGAGGCAGGGCGTGTGGGACGAAGGGACGGGAGGGGGAAGGAGGGACGGGGTGGAGAAACATGTCCCAGGCCACAAGAGTCCATCCTCAGCTGGCCTCTCCATCACCGAGGCGATAGAGACACACTGACACGGCGCTAGACACCTCAGCCTTGTCACCTCTTACTCCCTTTCACACTAGTTGAAGAATTGTGTTGAGTGATAATTGAATTCTTGTATTTGTTTTTAATGGCTGGGCATTAAGCACAGTTTGTCACCAAAATGTAGCTACCACCTCACAGTGTAAAATAAAATTGCAACAAAAAAGCCCCTTAGCTGGTCTTTCTCCATTTTCTTAACCTTTTATATGGGACTCATTGAAATACTCTGAAATTTCAACCTTGGTGTATTATCGGACATTGCCATCTACCTCCTCTTGGCATAAAACATCCAAGCACCATTTGTGAAAAACTAAATATGCAATAAAACAACTGTTATAAGGTCATAAACCGGCAAAAATCACTTATATTGACTACAACGTTTCTATAAAAACTCTCTGAATCACTGTATATTGTTATTAAAACCAACATGCTTCTTGACCTCAAAGGGGCACAAGATTGGCTCCATATTTAATATTTGTAGAAATTACCAAAAGTAGTCACTTGCCCAATAAAGGGTTAAGAATATAGAGGAGCTGGAAAGATGGGGACGGACAGGGCTCAATACTGGATGAATTTGTACATTTACAGAAAATTCCTACTTTATAAGACATATTGTTATATGTTAAAGTTAAAAGTTTCTTTATTGTCATTGCACATATTTCAGAGCAACAAAATGTCATTCCACTTACAACAGACCAAGGTCACACAGAAAAAATACAATAGGACATACATGGGGAATACAGGTACAGTGGCAACTGATGAGTCACAATGAATGCGCTCCGTGTTCGCAGATGGAAGAAGGAAAACAAAAGGGTTCGAGGTGAGAAAAAAAGACATATTCCAACCTGTAGTTGAAAAACTCAACATGTTGGAATTTGTGGGGAAAAAGCCTCTTATATGAACCCCAAATACATATGTTGAGAGAGTAGACCAGACAGAAACCCACATTAAATTTTAATATCAATCCATTCAATGTCAGTTGATGTGTATAAACATCAGATTAGAGTAATTATTTAGTTTGGATGATTTAATGCAGTTATATACTGCATTCAGTTTACTAAAATTATTGACTGTCCACACTAACACACCTATTCTTACTCAAAACATATTTTCATGTTTCCTTTTATTTTTATTATTAAAAACAACAACAACAACAATTGTGTACACACAGGCTTGTTTTCCAAGTATCTCTGTTCAAACACAACAGTGCAAAAATCTCTACAAATCTGTACAAATACTTGGCGATTTCATGTTTCCAGAGGACTTACAATGAAAGACTCTGGTGCTGAAAGTACTGAAGCAAAAAAAAAAAAAAAGTAACTCATAGGATGGATATAGCAAAAAAACGAATACAGCATGTTCATAGGCTCAACTTGAGTTGTCCAAAAATGGGACTTCAGTACTTGTAGCACCAGGCTCTTCAGTTGTGGACATCATTAATAATAATAGACATAGCAGATACAGAGGCTTTAAACCATAATGAAGATGAACAGCAACAAGTTCACTTAAAAACTTCAGTTACCTTAAATGTTTGCTCTGGTTGATGAAGCATTGTCTTTACAGGATGCATATTTGTCCATAATACCAGTTTAGTCCATGTCCCATAAGTGTCCGTGCTGACCTTGATCTAGTGCAGATCATACACTGACGTAAACACCTGAATTTGATGTGTCAGGTGTAAGTTCATTGCATAAAGCAATAACCGACATGAGCAAAATGGAGTTTGACACTATTATTTTCCAGTTTTTACAAATCTTCATTATTATGTGTGAACGAGAGGCCCAAACATAGAGGAAAAACATCTGTTTTCCAAAATTTCATGTAGACAGGGCATCAATAATAATCAAAAATACTGCGTAATTTGACTTAGAAACAACCATCAGACCAAACAGCTTATGTGGCTTCAACATGAGCAGCTCCCAGTGTTTGCATTGATGCTACTTATTAAACTCTGTTGACACAGATGCTGCTGTTTGTTTGTCTTCTAATTTACAGGTGTCATACGCAATATCCATGGCAACCTAATAGTAAATAAAGGCATTAATAGAGGAAGTGAAATAACCTGAGGAGGAAGTGGTGAACAGTCCATCCTGTTGCGGTGGTGGATGCTTGCTTTGAACGCAGCTCTGATGTGAGCCATAAAACAGTATGTGTTGGTTTAAGAGACAGTGATTTCACCCTCATTAAAGATGACTCCACTCTACTGTACACAACTATACGACACCTCTGCACTTAATGGTACACTAACTTAAACCTCCGTATCCACTGAGTCTTACAATGTCTTCACTGGAAGGAGCAGGTGATTTTTTTTTTCTTAAATTCCTTTTGCTTTATTCTCAAATTTGTCACCGCTCAAATTGAACAGTTGTAAAACTGTTATAATATAGAGGCAAAAGAGATCCAGTGATGAGTGAATGACTATTATTACTACTAATTCTAACACCTGCTTACTCACTGACTCTAATGATAGATGTCAGTATATTGTAGGATACGCAGGCGTAATTCATTTGTGAACTAAACTTCCATAATAGAGTAAAAAGAATTTGATTATTTTTAAAGCACAGGTGTCAAACATGGAGCACGGAGGCCAAAATTGGCCCACCAAAGGGTCCAGTCCTGACCCTGGGATGAATTTGTGAAATGCAAAAATTGATATTAAGATATTAACAATCATTTTCGTTCAGGTTCCACGTTCAGACCAATTCAATATCAAGTGGGTCAGAAAAGTAAAATACTATCATAATAACCTATAAATACTCACAACTCCAAATTTTTCTCTTTGTAAATGTAAATATTTTCACGTATTTATACTAAAACAAAGTATAATTTCACAAAAAAATGTCAGTGATCTCAACAAATAAGAATTTGAAAGGTCTTTGAAAAGGTAAGTGGAATTTTGTAATTTAACAATATTCTTCCTGTTACTGATTTGTAGTTCCAGTGTGTCTGTAAGTTATAATGAACATGTGGAAATGATAAACTGAAGCATAATATTGTTAAAACTAGGAAAGCACTTGGAGAGTGCAGACCTCTGCCAAGATAGTGTTTGTTTTTTGTTTTTTTTAAGGTAGTGTTTGTATTTTTTTTTTTCAAGGTAGTGTTTGTTTTTTTTAAGTTAGTGTTTGTACTTTTTTTTTTTTTTAAAGCTAGTGTTAGTACTTTCCTCCACTAGATGGCGGTGAATGATCTTATATGCAACTCTGTGCCACCATGCCCTATCTCACAATGATAAAGAATATTTTTAAAAGTTCCTAGATCCAGATGGTGATCCTGATCGCCTCCAAAATTTAATAATCTCTTACGTGACCCAGAGTGGACATACCCTGAAAATTTCATCAAAATCCATCCATAACTTTTTGAGTTATGTTGCTAACAAAGTCGGATGGTAACAAACAAACAAACGCACAGTAAAACATAACCTCCTTCACGGAGGTAATTACACTTATTTTTCAGTTTGTACATGTTATTTGCATTGTTTGAAAGGATAGTTTGTGGATGTAAACATTTTTATTGCTTAATTTTACTTTTTTTCGCTCCAAAACATAGAGAAAAGTTTGGAGTTGACATTATTTTTTTTATATATTATTATGTTATTATTTCACTGGCTTGGCCCACCTCAGATCAAATTTAGCTGAATGTGGCCCCTGATCTAAAATGAGTTTACACCCCTGTTTTGGAGGTAACACATACAATTCACAGTCTGTTCTTAATTATCTTTGTGTGATTTCTACTTTCAAATTCCAATTTATTGATTCCAAATAATCCTTCATTTGTTTTTGGTTTTTTGCGATTGCTGCTAACAGTGGGGTGTTGGCGTCTGGAAAGGCTGAAAGATGGCAGTCCATAATGAACCTCAGGCTGACCTTTGCCCTTCTATCCCCGTCAACATCACCAGCTGAGAGCTGCCACAGAGCGTCTGCTTGTGTAGTACAACACACACACACACACACACACACTTACAAGTAGCCTTCAATACACAATAGAGAGGCAATTTTTTTGTATGTTTGTCCTTTATGACACATTTCACTTCAAGATAACATCATATCTCTCTCATGATTTTCTTTAGCATCATTCCAAGTTGTGGGTCATATCTGCCTGTTGCATAATTTCATCTGTAAACTAGCTTCATTCTGGAAATTCTTCCCAGCTAAAGGAAATTCACCTCAGACGCACTTTGTTTTCTCTGTGTAGCGTGGTGTATGTGCCCATCCAGGGGGCATGACATGGTTGATGATGTGTAATACCCTCCGACATAATGGTGCTGTCAATCTACAATATCTCTAATGCATGAATAATTCCTGACTGTAAGTGCTATATCCGCTGTTTATGCCTCAAATTAGATTTTTGCTTCTATTTTACACCTCTTTTGTGTCTTTTTTGCCAAATTTACAAGTAAATATATCAGTATAAATAAAAACATCAGGTCAACCTTCTAATGTACCCTACGGTATGAATAGAAGTCTTCATATATGGTGTGGAAATTACAGTCAATTACAATAATAAAAAGAATGAATATACATAATGACTTAAGCACAATGCACTTTATCATTGCATTACTGTGTTAATATAATAGTGTAGTCAAAATCATGGCTTGAGTAATCATTCATTCCCAGTTAATATTTAACACTAATGTCATTTTAGTGTAGACGGTTTAGCTTTTAATCAATAATTTGTCATTTAAACCCTAAAAATGCCCCCCAAAAATTGCAAAAGCTCAGTTGCAGTGAAGTTGAAAGGGTGAAGATCATTTTTTGTTTGACTCAAATCAAACCAACCATTCAAAATAATTTTTCTGTCGACTGATCATTCAACTAATCATTTCTCCTGTAATATAATAACAATACGTATCTCAATAACAGAAAATATTACATCTAAACGATGCTCATTCTAGACCGACAACCCCATATCCTGCAAACTCACTATGCATTTGTGTCGGACATGGGCTGATTTGCTCTGTCCTACAAAGCCTTAAACATTCTTCTGCAGAGACATCGCTGATTCGCTGTAAAGCGTCCTAAACAAGTGTCCTCGCCTCACCCAGCTTCGGCCAGCCTTTCCCGTCCCACAGAAGAAGCATCCAATTATAAGAACAGAGTTCTGTGGAGCGGACCGACCACGGAGCTTCCAGAAAGACTTGATAATTGTCTGTTATTTTATTTGTGTGACTGCGCTTGTGTCTTCCACCTCATTGATCCCCAAAGACATTTCCGGAGCACAAATAAACAGTCATTTTAGAGCCACTACACTTTGTCTGGACAGCATGAAGGATAAACCTTGGCTGTTAAACAACCAGCATGTGATTATTTTAATAGCCAGAAAATGATTGCAGTAGCAGCGGCTGGTATAAATTACAAAACACAACAAGAAATTGCCTCTTATTATCATGCGCCTAAATTAGTAGAAGCTACAGGTGCATAAAATTGAAGTAGAAGTTAAATATACTTAGTGTTTTATTTACTCACGTACGGTCCAAGGTTTTAGAAATCAAGATTACATCAGATGTCAACATGTGCAAAGAACTGCCTGGCTTTATTTCAGAGACATCCTTCAGGACCACATCCAGCAAATGATGTTTTATTTATTGTATAGTTTTATTTCAGAGTTTGAAAACGGCACACACGGATACACAAAATGAACACATAAATACACACAAAAGGACTGCCAGAACTTTTCACGCCAAGCCTCTGCAATAATTGACTAATTGATCCAGCTTGTAGTGGGTCCAGCCTGTCTCTTTCCAATGACTATTCAATCAATCCCGGCTCTTGTCCGAAATGACATGTCCCGTAACAAATTACAGCTAATGAAATAACCATCAGAATGTCATTATATGGGCAGGCCTACACCATTACTACCCAGCATGGTTCTATACAGAGTGTGAGTGTGAAAGGGGTGATGTGTTTGTATTCATAATGTGGGCTTTCGTCAGGATCCCACATGCTATTTAGCACCTGGGACACCGATGATCACAAATATTATCTTACAGTATGTGCGTTTGACACTATAATTTTCTTCCCAAGGTTTGGAAAACTGCATAATTTGTTGTGAAAGTTGGATCCTTTCTCTTGGAACTCACACTCATTTAGTTTGTTCCCATTACTAGATCCTTCATTTGCACCAGAAATCTCATTTAGCTTCTTTGGTTTCATGTACTGTCGGTGTCCCTCTGACAGGAGACCACCGTGGCAGCCCGTACTCTCCACGTGAGTCCAGCCATTCTCCTTCCATTCTGCAGCCAAATATATTGCTTTTCTCCCATTGCTTTCCTCTTCCATCTCCTCCTCCACCACCTCTTCTACCATTCCAGAGCTGACGGCAGATGGTGTTTTAATAAAGTCCAGTAGGAATAGGACTGTGAGTAAACAATGCAGCACATGCCAACTCAGTAATTGCTGGGCACTATTACAACCCCTGTGTCTGGCGAGGGAGGGAAGGATGAGAGACAGGGAGAATAAAAAAAAAAAGGGAGGATGAAGCAGACACACAGTAAGAGGACGAATCAGAAATGAGAAAATAGGAGAAAAGGAGAATGAGGGAAAACCAGAAAAGGAAAAAGCAAGGGGAAAGATGTGGTTTGGAGGGGGTGGGCAGCATCCGCATACATACACCTAGCAGCTGGAGCCAGAAAAGCGCAGCTGGTGAAGGTGCAGGGAGGCCACAGGGAGGAGGGGGCTGAGCAGGGCTGGGATGGGCTGGTCTAGGCAGTGCAGGGCTGGGCTGGTCTAGGCCAACGGGTGCAGTGCTGGGC
This sequence comes from Ostorhinchus rueppellii, assembly GCA_030068375.1. Lineage (NCBI taxonomy): Eukaryota > Metazoa > Chordata > Actinopteri > Kurtiformes > Apogonidae > Ostorhinchus > Ostorhinchus rueppellii. The sequence goes on from JAQQZY010000014.1 coordinate 27,342,607, forward strand.
CTACAGCCTTCAGGCTATGGGCTTCAAGCCCAGTCTCTGAGTCCCAGTCTCTGCTCTGTGGTCTCCACTGCTCACACAAGGCCAATGTAGTCCCCCCCCCCCCATCAAACCCCAGTCAGCGGTCAGACACATTCTGCAGGAAGTGGACTCAAGCAAGACCAAAGTTAAAACTCCAGCTCCATGAAATTCTCATGTCTCTCCTTACATTATCCCAGAGGTAAATATGAAAATGATGACTGCAATAACATTTACAAGAAGAAGAGGAGAGAAACAGAAGGCTCTATTTAAGCTGTGAAACCAGGAGTAAAATTGTCTGTTCTTTGAGCTTGACTCTGCATGTTTCTGCTCGGCAACAAACAGAACAAAATAAATACAAAGTGCCATTATGTACAAGACAGTATATTATCACAAAACACACACTGTCTCACACACACACACATATAGGCATGTTGCCATATGATCCCTTTTTCATCAAGTCTTCATCACATAAACGAGTCCCTTACACGTCTGTGGAGCGCCTTCCCATGATGCACCATTAGAACTATTGCCTCCAGGGGTGTCAATCAGAAGCCATCTCTTTGCAAGTTTGACAGCTCGCCTGTCTTACGTCACACACCTGGCAAAGGTATTTAAAAAAATATGTGAACTAATAGATAACAAAGAAATACAAGATAAGCGTCTCACCTGTAAGCTATTTAAACACCCCAAATGCCAAAGTAAAAGAACTAATAATTTACCTCACAGAGTAGGCCTATAGATGTTTCAGTTGTTCACGGTGCAATAGCAGGAGGAAGACTAAATGTAGGATAATGGTTTGTTTCTACCTGGAAAAAACCTGATGAAGCACCTTCAGCTGCTATGTAGTTAGTGGCTCTCATCAAAGACAATTTAAGAAAATGACTTTTATTTTTAAAGCTGAGGTTAAATGACCAGTCTCCTTAACCTTGAAATTCACCGTCACCATAAATATTGAATGATTCTTAACCTTCTGTTCTAATGCTAATTGAAGCAGAGGGGGGATATTACATATTTGTAATTAGGGGCTGTTGGATAGGGCTTAAGCTCTGAGCCTCATTAGCTTAATCATGAGGACTCTATCAATTATGCAGGTGGAGGTATGGTGGTGATTTGAGGAAAATTCTGCTCTGTGGAAAACTTTTTCCCCCTGAAGTAATTATATTGACGAATTCCTCTTGGACCTTGTCATTAGTCCTGACGAGGGCACCTTTTTCCTGTGGATAGGAGTACATATAAGTGAATATAACAGAGTGAAGATGAGTTTGACACAAGGATTGCTGCATCTTCTATTGATGGATAATCTTCAGCAAGGCCGAGTTATATGAAGCTAATCCATATGGAAGCTAACACAAACAGGGCGCCCGAGGACATTAGCCAAATACAACATCAAACAACCTCCTGACAGGTTTGCTGATGAGCACAAACAAGGCTTCGTGTCGAAACACAACTTCTCCTCTATGACATCTTGAACTTCTGTCCAACCAAGTCTTCTCAAATACTTTCAGGCCTTGAGAATTTGCCTTTTTCCCCTTAAGGCACTGAGGCAGAGACACAGAAAGAGTGAAAGACAGAGAACTCAGTAGCTCAGAGAGAGTGAAACATGAGCTGCAGCTTCTCGCTTGCTCCTGAAACAAGATGTCTTCCCCGTAAGGCCAGTCCCCATGGACCTGCCATATTTATTTGAGTGCAAACTGGCCATACATGACCACAGAGCTCTGCTATCTTGCACTCCAAACTTCTGTCAGGCCTTACCTCAGACATCTTCCTTACATCCAGTTTGCCAGCAGGTTTGGGTTCACACCATTAATCTTGAGCAAGAGAGCGAGAGAGGAGATGGCGGAGGGGAATTCATGAGTGGTGGGAGAGGTGCAAAAGTGGGTCAGAGGACTCAGACCGAAGCGAAGGCAGCTGCCCCTTCAGCTCGTCGGTCTTTCTCCAGAATCATCCACATTGGCCCGGCTGGCTCTCGGAGGTGGGGAGGTGACAGTTGGTGAGGGACCTTTGAGGGTCCTGCAGATTGTATAAGGCTCTACTGTACCAGCCAGGTCCTGTATGCAGAGATGACTCTAAGAATAGAACTGCTGCTTTGGAGCTCTCTCTTGGGTCAGGTTAGGTAAACTTAAGAGGTTCAAATGGTCTCAGATGTGGAATACTATTCTAAGATATGTCATGCTTACTTACTGACATACTTGTTCCTTTTTTTTTAGTCCCAATAGACACATTTTCCCTTTTCCCTGGACCCCTTGACATTTGACTTACTCTCATATGGAAGCCTTAAATGTAATCTGAATTTCGTAAAAAGTTGGCGTGGAATAAACCCCTGTAGTCAACAAATGTTTAGTATAGCAGGTGCTTGGTTATATTTAGCTTAGCGACATTTCCCCATATAAATATAGCACTAAGAGCTCTTAATTTCTTGATGCAGTTCAGGATGATGATGTTCTATGTTTCTGTTTAGTGCCTTATTCTTTTCATAGATCATTTTGAACATAAAGAGATTATTTCATTACTTATAATTTAGTGCACTGACACTACATGTCAACTCATCCTCAAAATGAAGTTAAAAAAAAACCCCACTCTTTTTAACACGGAGCATTGGTGTTTCCACGTCAAGGGTGCTGGAGAAATATATAGCCATAAATGTATTAAAATATTGCTTTTACACCCCCATCTATCATGAGTGCAATTTCATGGGTCGCCTTTTTAAAAATTAATTTCATTCTTTGACCTGTTACGAGTGGAAGCGCTAACATGGGTTGGCTTTGAGTTAAATTGCACTTGTGACTTCATGGATCACATTTTCAATTACATCCGAGCACAGCGTCGACGAAAGAAAGAGTGAAAGAGAGAGAGAGTGTGTGTGTGTGTGTGCGAGAGAGAGAGAGAGAAAGAGAGCATGATTATGATGGAAGATGGAACAACAACTTTATTTACTGGGACAAGTGGTATGGAAAAGTGAGACTTAATGAGCTATGTTCAACACCAAGAAGGTAATGGAGTACAAGCAGACGTCTTCAACAGACAACGACTGGAAGTAGATCGACTGTACACTCACTGCTTTGGCAAATCTCAACAAGAACGAGCATTAACACAAGAAAAACAAGAGAAAAAAAAAACCTTTAAAAACTTTTTACCACCATAAGTTTACTTTTCCCCAGTATTTACAATGAAATGAAGGGACACCTGCAGAGAGTGTACCCTGCCGCTCACCCATTGCATGCTGGGATCCAGAAACTTGGAACAAAATAAAGCGCAATTGGAAATGAATGTATTATGTCTTTCATTGAACAAAAAGTGAATTTACTTGTTGATAAACAGATACACAAACATATGTCAAGGCTGGCACAGAGCATGCCATCTCTGACTTTGCTGTAAACACTCAGCTGAAAGAATATCCCACATCCCTTCATCATGAGAGAAAGTGTAACAAACAAATGTTTTTCTATGGTATAGCAGGACTGGATTCAGTCATAGTTTTCTATATCCTAACCAAGAGAATCATATTTCTATTAAATCCAGATGGACACCAACCTAATCCTTTCGTGACTTTGTAAATATTAACTGCAAAGACTCTAATTTATTGAGGATTATTGCTATGGGGGCACCTAATGCCCTCTAAGGTAAATAGTAAATATTAGCAATAATACAGTCTCCTTTGTACCAACAGTGTTTTCTCAAGGATTAAGAGCTCTAAACATGCTGTGTAGTTACCTTTGCATTGTCATGAGGTAAATCCACTAAAATTTCTAAGATAATGGCTCTAGCTCAGAAATGGCCCCATTAAGGTTAGCGGTGGAAGCGTTCCTGTCATTGCATATACAGAAATAATTTAAGAAAGATTATCCTCAGGGTATTTCTGTGTGTTTAAATGCTAAAGAGTGACAGTGCTACAAAAGTTTAACTGCTAACAGAATGCATTAAGCAGGAAAAAAAATCAGCCCAGTTTCTCATATCAAGAAGACTAAATGTGAAATATATTTATCAAGATGACCAAAAAAAAAAAGTTTATTTTGTCAATTTTGGGATAAAGACAGACAAGACTCTACCAATAAAGGTTCAGCCCTGTGTCGTATAATTACAGGGCTCAATCATTGCGTTAAGCCGAAAAGCTAATGTTGACTTACCACATAACCTTTCAACTAGTTAATTCCCCCTCTGCTTTCGGAAGAGGTGAAAATGTAGCCGCCTCTTTCCTGAGGGTGAACTGTCTTCACAGGCATTAGAGAAGAAAAAGGAAGAAAAGTCGCTCAGTGATAGATATGAGAGCGCATCTAGATCCCTTCATGCCATGTCAACCACATCCTGAGGTGAAACGCGCACAATGAATGATTAAGTGGGAGTGTCTTACAACTTTGCAATACCTGTGTTATCTTCTTGAGAAACAGCATCAATATTTAGATTTCTCTTTTTGATGTATGCATGTTAAATATATACGCATTTCCCCCTAAATCTATTCAACTTGATTAGCAACAAAGCAGGTTATACATTCAAAGCCTTACTTTCCAAGTTTTTTTTTTTTAGTTTTTTTTTTTTAGCAGCAGTCAGTTATGCCATTTTGATCTTAACTGCCTTGTTTAACACCCATAAAAAAAACAGCTGGAGTTAAGGAACGACTGGATTAATGAATCAGACACTCCTGTTCTACTTGATGTTTCTATATTTTAACCGTAATGACTAATGGCCACAGTTTAATAATTTTTTTACCTAAAATAGAAGCTTGGTGTTTTGGAAAACAACTACTCAGTTGTTCCTTGTCATCGTGGCATGGCTGTTGTCAATGCCAACCAAGCTACAGTACGAGCTCAGAGGCTTTGCCATGTGGATGTAATTTCATCGGGATGATTTTTTTTTTCTACCGCAAATCAAATAAAAGATTCAGCTTTGAGGGTAGAAAATAAACCCAGAACTGATCTGCATTACACCGAGACAAACAAGAGTGAAGTAAGAAAACGAGAGAGACAAAATCTGAATGTAATGGTTGTGGAGCTATACACATTTCCTTTGATTACAAGGTATTAGTGTCATCCATGGGCCCATTGGCAGGAAATGCTGGGCTGTTCACCACATTGGAACAAACACAAACGTCAATGTCTATTAATTCAGTTATAATCATATTTGAATGGATCCTCACTGCTCTGCCATATCTGTCTTTCTCCCTGCAGTTTTGAATGAGTGCTTTCAGGGGTTCTTAAATCACAGTCAAACCACACATCTAGATGATGTTTGTTTAGAGGGGAAAGTTTTCGACAATGCTGATTACTTTAACAATATCCTGAATTGACAGGATTGGAGATGGAGAGACACCAAACAAAAGAGAAAATTAGAATAATGAAGTTAAGTGGGGTTTTGGCAATGCACCCCTGACAATTGTGGTCATTTGATACTTGCTATATACACCCCCTCCCCCCCCCAAAAAAAAAAAAAAAAATCATTGTGATGCCCTCAGCCTCACTTTCTAGATATACTGGCCAATGACAAATTAAACAATAAATTCTGTTTTTTTTTTCCCCAAAAAACTTATTATGTTGAAAACTCTGTAGTAAAGTCATCCTTCACTATGTTGAGTGCCACTGATGTTCACCCGGTTGTGTCATTGAAGCCCTATCACAAGTTTGTAGAAAAAGAGGAGTGGGAGGACACAGAGCTTGTTGAGCTATTGTTTCCATGTATTATGAGAAAAAAGCACATGTGTTTTTCATTAAAAGGACAATGTTTTTCCACGGACCTTTGGCTGTTTGATGTTCCTTACCATCATTCTCATCTCTAACCATTTCAGGGACACAAAAAAGAAAAACAAACTTCAGACCTGAGCCTAAAAGCTGATCCACGAGGGAAAGTTTTTCAACTATGATGAAATACCTCTTTGCAAAATAGCGACACAGAGTCAAATATATGCTGTTGAATGGTGTTTGACAAATGTTAGAGCGGTGGCATGAGATGCCACAAAGGCACTGCAGTTTAGCCTCTGTCTGGCCTCCCACTCCCACCCATCCTCCCAATTAATCAGGCTTATCTTCACCTCCATCACTGCTGTCAGTCACACTGGAAAATGTGTCCACAGGAGTGAGTGTGTGTGGTGAAGGGGGAGATAGAGTATGCATCTATGAGCTCATGCACATCTGTGTGCAGGGCCTGTGTGTGTTTGTGTGGGTCTGTGCAGACAAGCAAAGCATTAAACATCTGTCTTAGCGCCATTCAGACTAGACTGTTTTAGAATAGATTTCTTCCAGTATAGGATTAAAACATTATCACTCCAAAATCCTGCTCATCCTCCTCCTCCTCATCTAAAATGATCATTAATAATGTACTTTATAATCTCTGGAAGCACGCAGAACATAAATTTAGTATTTTAAAAATGTAATAAAATGAGTGAAAAGAAATTAATGAAATGTATGTAAATGAAACAGAAGCCACATCGAGTATCAGTGTGTAATAGGCCAGTAAGAAAACTGACATTTCACTGAGGCAGGAGGAGAAAATGCAATAAATAATTAAATAAATAATTTTCTTATGTCATAATTCTGTGATGAAAATCTTGTCAGTCATTAAAATGAGAAAAAAACAAAAATATGCCATATTTTTTGTAGCAGATGCGAACAGGCAAATTGTGATGCCTATCAAAATATGAATTAAATCCTTTTGGCATTAAAACCAGTGAGATAAGGCACAAAAAAGACATTCCTTCAGCAAAATTGCTATGGGACACTTCGCTCATTTTGACAGTTTTATGGAATCTTTGTTTTGATAATCCTTGTATTGGTGATACCTGTCACAGAACACAGTAGTAACCACCAAGCCCCCTCAATCTCTCAGCTAAATCTCCCTGTCTACACAACGCTGGTCCCATGATATGAAGGTGACACTGTCACTCCAGCCCACACAGACACACACAGAGTCTGATCACATAAATACACACACACGTATACACAAACAGCCTCGAAGGCGTGCAGTGTGCATAGGCGTTCAGCATCATGCTAATTTTCATTGTTGTGATAAAAATAAACAGGTCTGGGGAGCTGAATCTGAAGGCCCGAGGGTCACGGCGCGCTCGACTGACAACGGGGGGTGGTGGGTGGGGAGGTGTGGGGTTGGGCGGGGGTTCAGACTGAATTACCTTGATCCAGCACGACAGCCTCACATCACTGTCACCAGTCTGTTTGGAAGGGCTTGATGGGGCTGTGGTGCTAAGTTGGTGTAAGCCGACTGCGATGGATGTGTGTTGACAGTACACTGTATTCAAGGGCACATTGAAATGAGCGCACCAAATGGGGGAAAGTTTGCTAAGCCATGTGTGCCATAATTATCCTGGGCTCTCCTAGTGCTTCTTATCTGGTAGCTGGTGGTGACTGTCAGATGAGTGAAGAATCGACTGTGACATTATCTCCATGTCACTGTAGCCTCCAAATCCTACAATAGTGTTTTCTTTTCTAGAACTCATATTGCATCGCCAAAGTTTGCATTTCAGAACAATGATTTTGTATTTTTGCTTTATTTTATCAAACCGTTTATCATTTATCTTGCTGAACATTTTATGCTTGATCCATCACTTCCCTATTTTTTTTTTAATTGTACATAAAATTACCCTTTAATGGTTTCTTCTAATATCATTTTAATATCTATACTGTTTACTGTTATTTGTAGCAATATACTCATAAGCCTATATATTCTGTATGGTCTATATCTAATTTTTATTTTCTATGTTTCTATTTTTTCTTGTTTTTTTTTTATTTGAAAACACAATATGTGATAATTAACATTTGTCTAATGCTTTACAGCCATAAATTATGTCAGATTTGAGACTTGATATATAAAATGTTGACCACTAATATGACTATATCATATTTTCTTCATGTTAATATTACTATCATGGTAATTTTTACCATGTAGAATTTTATCCGTCTACTCTGTCAGCGTCATCTGAATATCCAATAATAATAATAAAAAGAAGAAGAATGACTTGATATTAACATAGAGGTGTAACATGGTGTGGTTTACTTCACAGGTGAGGTGCCACACTCAAGCACTAGGTGGTGCTTGAACACAGCCGTCACACATTTACACATACAGGCACACACACGCAGACACACACCCCTTCTCCACTCTTTACACACACTATCATCAGCTCCCATTCTTTTCACTCTAAGAGAATAACAAAACACCCCCACCCCTCCCCTCCCACTCATACTTGCACCCACACATCCACACGCAAGCACAAAGAGCAGTAAGACACATATACACACAAAACAGTCAAAAAAACATGCAAGGCTCAATTTACAGACCTGTGTTCATTTGATATTCATCAGCTTTCCTTTCACCCCTTCCTCCCCTCCCTCCTTGTCTGCCACACACAAATACACTTCTACCCACCTTACTCATCAAGTCTCAGCTACACGTGTCTAAAGCTATGATATCCATCTAATCATCTGGCCTTTTCTCCTCTGTTTTCTTTCACGACTAGTAGTGTGAGGTTGGTACCATGCTTAGAGTTTCAGGGGCAGGCGACCAGTTGCAACATAATACCCCTGAATTGAATGCACACACACACTCACACACATATCAGCAGACACAAACACACACACACACACACACTATTTACGCAAATAAACTGATCCATGGTAAAGATAGAGCGCAGATTTACACTTCTGGTAAAAGCAATCTGATGACCTCTGATGCATATGCATTTGAGCAAAAGTACAGTATGTGTAAAATTAATAAATATCAGACTCTAGTTTTCAATGAAACAAGTATTTACAGAATATCAAATATCATTAAGTGTTGGTAACATGAGGAATGACATTTTAGGCAAGTTCATATTCTATACATGTCTGACGTATTCTTCTAAAGGAGCGTGCATGTGTGTTAGCAACTCACAGGATTTAAGGTCAGGTCAGGTCTGTCTGAGGGAAATGAATTCAGTGTAGTAAATCTCATCAGGTAGGTGATGCTATAACATAATAATTCTGGTCTTTTAACCCCTTGATGCCTATTGATGCATCAACCCCCCCTTCCCGCTCCAAAATGCAACCAAAATACTATCTACATGAAAGAAAAAACGCAAGTCAATTTTTTTTTATTTTTTTTTCACAATTGGAAATTGATTAAGGCATTAAGGGGTTAAAGATCACAAGAAATCAAAAATTTTATATTTTCCAGGTATTTACTGGATAAAAAATGTGAAGCATCCCATATATTATATTCTTTAGGTGCTGCAATATGAGATATGTTTTTCCAGCGCATCAGGGGAACTGAGCAGAATATCAATTCGGTGATATAAACATGTCAGTCTACTTGAAAGGGAACAAGGTCTAATTTCCTTGCAATGTGTGTGTGTGGTTGGTGCCCCATAGCAAGAGCATGATTGTACCAAGAGAAGAGACTGAATCCCTGTGTGGCCTGTTTCTCATGCTAACTAGCCTGTGTTTAGTGGTGTGTATTGTCTGAACCAGAGGCTACATGGGGACGATATGGATGTGCTCATGTGTGTTTGTATTTGCGGTCGTCTATCTATCTGTCTGCATGTAGTCATGTATTGAAACTGAGTGTGGAAATCTGTGAGCGTCTATTCGCTTGATGTTTGCTATGTCCTATGTGTGCTCATCGGTGGGTCTATGGGGCAGCTGCGTGAGCATTCCTGTTGACGTTAAGCGGCTAAACAGTACCAGCTTGCTGGGCTCTTAACCTCCCCTCTCAGAAAGAAGACCTAATGAAGTCCTGAAAGGCTTCCTGACTCCCTCATCTGGCTTTGTTTAGGCCCCACTCCCCCTCCCTTTGCTTGAGGAAAGCCATTAGCCCATTGAGAAGACAGTCACACAGGCAGTAGAAGACAGGCCTTTTACTGTTAGAAAAATCTTTAGTGGTGTTTAAAAAATTCGCATCTCTTATGAGGTGTATCGGATATTATGTTAAACAAACATTAAGCTACTAATCACTTCCTAATCAGGCATCTCATATAGTGCTGTGCAGTTATTACTAATACTCCATAGATGCAGCCGTGAATCAGATGATTAATACTTGTAATAGTAATCTAAAATTTTCAGTTTTCCCACAGCTCCTGATGTATAGTGCATTTATAAACTGTATTCTCTAAATTTATTTTTCCAAACAACACCCCTTTTTACAGTGTAGCTCAAGGAAAGTCAATATCCATTACAAATGGCTGCAGCATCTTGAACCATGACACAAAGCATGTGAGATTATCAACATCTACCAGCATGGATGGCAGCAGAAGAAGGAGAACGAGAGCTATAGGCAAAAAGAGATGGATGGATGAAATAAAAGAAACTAGAAGGGCCATTCTCTCCTGCTGAGGAGATTTCCAGTCCCCCCTCTTTTTGCACACATGTAATAGCACTTCATTTTAATTTTATAGTTTGTGTATACTCAATAGAGGAAAATTGTTTCTACGTGGTTATGCCAGTCTATTGAGAGCAAGGCAAGTGAAAAGGAAAGGAGGGGCACGCATGGCAAATAAAAAACTGCGGCAGTTAAAATTGAATTTGTATTCACCAGGAAGTGGGTTAACCCAGTTAAAAGTCAGGGAATCCAATAGCACAGGCTGATATGTGGTGTCGAGACAATCTCCTTTGGGGAGCTAAGGCGCTTGGCTCATATGCTGCCTACCCCAGCTCATAGCATGTTTTCAGGTAATAATAATACATCATATTGCTTAACGGCATATTTATGTAAGAACTCACTGAGAGGAGGCATCTGGAGCGCCTTGGTGTTGTTCTTTGAAATCACCTCCTTCAGATATCTGCCACTCGCTGTTGTTATGTTTTCTCTTCCTTATCAGTTTTGCAGAGATGGAAAATTCTATTACAGAGCGTGTTTGGTTTGTCACAGTCAGATGCCTTCTCTTCAGGTTGTGTTTGGTGGGGGGTGAAGGCATTTTTTCCTAGATTTCTCTATTTTTAAGAGACAGTGTGACTGTGTTAATGTGCTGTGTTTGTTTCTTTCCCTACCCCCTATTCTTCTTCTCATGCTAAAGAAGAAAGGCATATTTTCATCACCAAAAAAAGGGGGGGAAAAAAGCAAGGAGTTGGAAAATGACAAATCTCACAGTCTTTGTTATTGGAATATATTGACTGCCCTTGGTTCATTGACTTTTTATTACAGGAGGTAGCACAACTGTCAGCAAATAAGGAGAAATTTCTTTCAGCCATTTGCTTTGGAACATTTGAAGCTGATAATTTTTGTACTCCATGTACTGTGTGTGCACAGTTTTTTTTGTGTGTGTCAGCAGGCATGTTTTTGCTGTGCATGTGTGTAGATTTTTGAGCAGAAAGTGAAGCTGTACATAGTGGGTAAAATGAAAAGGAAGAAGAAGAGGAGGAATTGGAGACAGAGAAAGATAGAGAAAGGGAGGGGAAGGTTCAGGGAGATAAGGCACAAAGAGAGACAGCCAGACAGAGAGGTGGTTTCGGTCTACCAGGAACACACAGCTCTAGCCGCCAGCAGTCTGTCAGTGGTGGTCCCCTCATCCAGTCTGAGGCAGCATCTGCCAGAGAGGCACCAGGCTGAGCAAGACCCAGATCCTTGCACGGCCCCATCTCAAGACCAGAGCCCCATCAACTGCCTTCTCCTCAAGGCCCAGCTGTCTTCCTCTGCTCTTCCCGCCCCATACCTCTCCATCTTCACACCCAGACATGTTAGTAACCCTGAATTAGGACCCTCAGGCCTATACCTATTCACTCCATGCAGCTCAGCCTCAGCCTCCTTCGCCTTATCCTGTCATATTTCACTGCTGCAGAACCAACTTCACACTCTCAGATCCCTTACCCCATATCTCTTCTCCAACCTCTTCCTATCCAAGTGCCAAAATTTATCCCAACAGACTCTCATACAGAACACTACAAATGTAGTATAAAGTATCAAAGTCTGTGAACATGCTAAATTTAGAACTATGCAATTCAGCTGAAAACTAGTGGGTAAAATCTCACAGGAAGTGATGCCTTTTCATGTGTCCATCAGCCCCAACGCTCTTAATATATAGACAGTGCACAATAGCTGAATGGACACAGACGAGATATTCTGCAGCAAGATCGGGGATTTGTAATGAGCAATAGAAAGACCACATCAGACTGGATATTTATAGTATATATGCCAGCTTGTTAAAACCTGGTTTTGAGACAGTGGTGTAAATTTAGACAGTGCAGGTGGTGTGGCTGTACTGAGGCCTGTGGGATGGAAAATGGACCCATGTGAAAGATTTATATAACTGAATAAGAAACACACCTGTGTCAAAAAGAAGAGAACATACAACATATATTTGACAATTAAACATTGTGCCATTTATTACTCATCCTACTGAAAAGAACCACCTGTGCCATGTTTTTTTGCTCTTATGAGCAGTGTGACGAAACTATAAGTTTATTCTGAAATCTAATGAACCATCAAAAACTAAAAAATTCATTCACATCTATCTGTCTGCCTGCCTGCCTGCGATCATTCGATCAATTGATCATAATACTCTGTATTGGGACCAGCATTTATCTACATGCATTTTTATAACTCAAATAAACATTATGTTTCGCCACCACCACTACTACTAATATTTTATGACCGGTTACTGTGGTCATTCCAATTTTATAAGGATTTTATCATCTTCATTTGAAGCCACTGATTTATTTCTGATCTCAAAATATGCAGCTAAATATGAAATGTATATTTTATCTATATATAATTTGGTTTGATAACATAAAGAGTCCCAGTTACATTATATGTATCAAGAATAAGTCACATTGTCACAATCTTCTCATGAGAAGAGGTAAAAATATTTTATTCCACCTTTATTGGTAACAGTGTGTGTGACTTTAACACATACTGGCATCTATTAACATGAAGACATAGAAGAAGCCAAACATGTATGCAGCAGTTATTAATTGT
>JAQQZY010000014.1:27356583-27374166 GCA_030068375.1 Ostorhinchus rueppellii
ACCCCCCCCCCCCCCCCCCCCCCCCAAAAAAAAAAACAACAAAAAAAAAAACAAAAAACAAAACAGTATCTCTAATATCTCTAAGCTCTCTCTCTCTGTCATCTTAGCTGCTGGGGCTTCTGTAGGACCCACTACCTTTAATCTAAGCCCTGACCTCAGTCACTGTTTTGTTGCCCCTGCACCATTCTGAGCCGTTTCTCCGCGTCTCCATCCCCTTTCACTTCCCATTATCCAGCCGCAGCCATTCTTCTCCAACCCTATCCCCACTTAAGCCCTTTCTCTTTCCCTGCTGGGGCTGGAGAGGGGCCGAAGCCACAGCATCTCCCCATCCGTTAGCCAGGAGCCAGAGATCCCAGCCAGAGATGCCATCTGATTCAAGTCTATCATAATGAAGGTCCAGCATGGGGCTAAATGAGTTTCCACCTCAGCCGCGCGAGGGGCTAATGACAAAACAGCCTCCCTGTGCTCCTTGGCCTGCCGCTAGCTTTAATCAGGGCATATGGCACTTGCCTAAACTGCTTGGCTATGAGGAACAGAGAGGAGAGAAGTGAAGAGGAGAGGAAAGGAGGGAAGAGGATGTGGGATTAGTGGAGAAGAGAGAACAGAAGAATGTCCTGGGAGATGGAGGAAAAACAAGTGACATGGGGAGAGGAGAGGGCAGATTACTTAGTCAGGTTTAAGTATTTCCTAAACAACCCTGAAAAGTCCACCACAGAGCATTTTATTATAAAGTTGATGACAGGGCTTAATGTCTTCATAGTAATTATTTAGGAGCCAGTGAAGGCCTCAGTTGCAGGCCTGTGTGGGTGCCTGATACATGCAGAAATCACTAATAGCTTTCATAGATTTATATTAATTTCAAGGATTTAATGTGCCTTAAATAGCAGATGATCAACAAGGGAAAACAAAAGTGCATTAGTGCCCCGGTGGCATAAAAAAAGAGTGTGGAAGGGGGTGGGAGCTTAACAAATAGGCTACTCCATTTTCATAGCCCACTTTATGGCTCCCCAACTTATCCAAATTAGCTTAAAGGATTGATAATTCTTTACTAATATAAAACTGTTACTGAGCCCCTAAACTGTGACTTGCCCTTTTTAGGTTTTGTCAAACACTAAATAGAGGGCTTGGTTGTGGAAATTAAATTGAAATCGCATAACAAGGCTTCCTTTTAATTTGATTAATTCTTTGTTGTTGTTTTAGATCCCTAGTGAAGACACCCATGACGTTTCGAGGTTATTTGTTCCACTGTCTAATGACAATTTTCTTGCACAATAACACCAGTTAAAGAGCCGCCTCAGAGCGAGTTTTTTTTTTTTTTTTTTCCTTGAAATCTCAGACAAGGCTAAGCCAAAGGGGGACTAATAAACCTCACTCCTTATTCCACTATGAGGCTACTGCTGTGGCTGTTCACACTATAAGTTCCCCACAGTCCTAATTGCATAGAGTGGGTTGATCAAAACTTCATTTAGCCTCTTCGGCTTGGCGTTGAAAACGTTTGAGGCAACAGTCATTTTTTTAAATCTAAAGACGTATAAGAGACCATATTGAACTGAGTGACTGATGACCTCTCAATTTCCAATCTCAGGGCCATTAAAGTTGCACAAAATGTAATAGATGTAGCCGAAGATGTTTTCACACCTCCAGTAGACCTTTAATCATTTCAAATAACTTTTTTCTGCTCGCACAAAGCAAGTTATTCCACCCTCGTTACTGAGAAAACTTAATTCCTTAAATGCTGACTCCTATTGTAAGTTGGTGTACTTTCGCATGCTTTTTGGCAGCATATGAAAAAGAGAAAAAAAAAAGTAGTCAGGCTGTACCAGGCTGTACTCAGCATGGAGAAAATGAACCTCTGAAACCCATGCTGACAGTTTTGGTCCCTACTGTTCCTGATTTTACCAGCACCATAGCCAGTCTTGGCAACCAACAAGCCCCCATCACAAATTAGCCAACCGTCAGCAGGGTGTAAGGATTGCTTTCCCGTGTCAGAGAAAAGATAGAGAGAGGAAAGCTCAGTTTATCTATTCAAAGGCCCTCATAGACAGTTTCTTGGACTACCTACTGAAGCGCCCAATTGTTTCTCGTGCTCGCCTTTTCCTGCATACCACCATATCTCTTTCTCGATCTCTTTTTCACACACTCCTTCCTCACTCCAGACACCGTCGCCCAGGTTTCCCCTCAGAGCAGGGTGATTGCATGCAGCTGGGGTGCATTGAGAACATTTTAATATTATGCAGAAGATTAGAGCAAACTAACTACATTATTCTCCAATTACATTCATTTCATCCAACTGATGTCTTTATATCCTTCCCCTTGCCTCGATTAGCCTAATGTGAAAATGGAAGGGGGGAATGCGCTTAGGACTGTACCGATTGTTCCTCGGCTGCCTATTATTTCACTGTGCCATTAAAAGGGAGGCGTCTTTTATAGTGACTGTAAATAAAACGATTAGAGGCAGATCCAGCCGGGTGCTGGGGAAGATTTCATTTCGGGGATCTGCTTATCAACGTTCTTGGAAGGTTTGGAAGGATTGCGAGGCCCGCCACAGATGAGAAGCTACCTTCCCCCACCTTTATTCAACCACACAGTCTGTCTCACTGAAGCCGCATTACAGTAGCAAATCTCACACTTGCTTTGAATCGTAGTCATAAAATAAATAAATCAATTACATTCCCGCACACGTGTACACCTTCTACTGCAATGCAAGTTGAAATCATTTCGTCTCACATGCTCGTAAGCTTGCCAAATTATTAGAATGAAGTACATGAGTGACAATTGTCAGCCAATGTTGCGAATCCACATGCATTGGTAGGATAATGCTAACTGTCTCCGTGTGGAGCAAAAAAAAGCTCTCACCTCATAAACCCCATGCAGAGCGAGATGCATTTTGAGCTGTGGGTGTTCTCCACAAAGCAAATGTGGCAAACATCATGGTAGAAGGCTCCAAACCAGAGACCTCCTCCAATACTATAAACCCAGGTCTTCATTTTTATATGCAACAAGTCTAGAAATGATACAAAGTGCCATGCATTCTCTGTATGGAACCTTTTGCAGAATCGTGAGCCTTTCACCATCTTCTTTTGTGCACATGATCTCACTATATTTATCTGGTGGTACAGAAACTTGATATACAGTATAAACTACAAATATCAGGATGTATTGTAAATAAACTCCCAACAGCACAGTTAGCGTTAGCATGAACAGTCTAGAAGGTAATTTAGTCGGCACCAGATTTTTTGTTCAAGTTGTAAACACACACTCGAGTGCGAGTGGGTGGATTTTGAGCTCAGGGTTTCACTTAAAACAATTCAACATATGGCTCATGTCAGCTATGGAATCAAAACTTTGCAGTAAATGACTTAGCCACTTTACCAACAGTGTTCCAGCCACCCAAATCTAAGGACCTGAAAACCAACACTTTTCTGCATCTCTATTCCATACAATGAGGTTTCTTGCTTTTTACATTTAATAACATTCAGAGGAGAACTATTTTCAAATTATATTACATGGGATTTTAGGTTGCACAGTAGTGATATGGTTTGGACCACATGTCTGACTATGAGTGGACATCAAATGATCACAAAAAAAGATGCATGTGTTATTATTACATCAACTCATTACATGCTGTGCACCATATTAAGCATTGCTGTGACATTACATTGAAACCCCCTTTGGGCTAAACTGAGGCACCCTTGTAATGTTTGTTTTTCTTTTCTTTCTCTCTTTCCATCTCTTCTCTCTTTCTCCCCCTTTGGTATCTTGGATTGACTTCCCTTTTGTGTTGGATAGCAGGGACGCACAGTGTTGATTTCAGATGTATGGCGGTTGTTTCATAGCTTGCAGCATGTTTGTCTATGGTGGCATTCCTCAATTCCATTCAGCACACAAGAGGATCCCCTCAGGCTGAGCATATCCCAGCATCCTCTGCTCCTCCACCATCCCAGAGATGGACCGGGCAAACATCTGATCTCATACCCAAACACACTTGTGTGTCCAAACTGTATATGCACAAATGCATGTGCACAGAATCACAAGCACTAATACGCCCTTGCAAACACAGTGACACATATATACTCTTGCACACACACACCGCAAACCACCAAGTCTACACTCAGTACTTGCTCCTATATCACATTGCAGTAAATCCAGTTAAGAAGCTCTGTGGGGAGAGAAAATAAGAGATACAGTTACCAGGTCTGGAATGGTTTGACCTAAGCTGTGTCATCATGTACCGATGCCATTGTCTGATGAAATGTTGCAATATGACAGATCCACAAAGCCTTTTAGCGTGTCAGCATTGGTTATTTATTACAGTAAAATTTTCCACTTACAAGGGCTGAAACAGGCTACAGGTTGGTGCTTTTTTCTGATATTCATGCATGACAGAAAAGCCTTTAAAACAGAAAACATGATATTTTGGCTTTCATACAGAGTTTAGAGGAAAAAAATTAATTTAGTTGAAAACCTTCATGGCTTTTTCAGCCCAGTTTAGTTTGAGGTAGCAATAAAAATAAGTAACTGCTTTTATCACCACTTCTCATAAGACACATAAGGTTGTATTTTATTGTGGAGATGGACTCCATAAAGGTTTGACAGATCACTTTGTTTACTGGAAGTAAAACGACTCTGACTCTAACTCCCTTTGGAATTGGAGCAAAATTTGATGCTTTGCGTTTTCACAAATGAATCTGATCAGACTCAAGCACTTCAGGTAATTACGCAGCAAACCTGCTTTGACAGGACCTATCTGGACTGAATTACTTACCGTATGTCAGAACATAACAATGCAGTTTAAACTCACTGTCAGTGCTATGGTCCTCTGCAAGGGGAGAATGCCGTAATATATCAAGGTTCTTAGACAACACATTTGTGTGTAAAACGGAGAGAATGATGGCTGATGGGGACAAAGGAGTCCTGCTCATTCTTTCTGCGTGAATCATTATGGAAAAGGAAGAATGTCTCAAATGAAAGAAAGACGATGGAGAGCTCAAAGAAGGGAAACGAACACACAGAAATGTTAAATGGACATCAGTCCACCAATCACTGAAGTTCGGTGTATGAGGGCTTCACAGCCAGATCACTAAGCTCAAGCTTTACAACCATGTGTTTTCCTACAGAGCTCATGTAGTGGAACCAGACTCACTGTTGCCACATATGGAGCAAGGAGCGCCTCAGTGGATAAGCTTTAAAACAGGAGCTCATAGTGCATGACCTGCAGCCTCAGGGGACATCAGGACTGACCAGAGAATAAATGTATCTACAGTCTATGATGAGCTCTTTAGAAGATTGCATGAATACTACTCTGCACAGTGGAAACAACTCTTGAACCTTTGCATTGCCCTTCCTTTGTCTCTCATAGTATTGGTTTTCCTGATTGCAGCATGTAACTTTCACAGTCCATACCCAAGGCAGTAAAATGAAGGATAATTAATGAAAGTCTCAGCCAGTTCAAGCTCAGGATAAATCAGTTTACAGTAGCTAGAATCTCAACATATACTAATGCCTTAAACCCAGTACAAATCCACAAGTATTGCTGCTACAGAAATCGGATCGCTGTTGATCTTTCTAGATAATTATATGTGGACATTCTGTGCTCTTCTTGTAATGCATAGTTTAAATAGATGTGTCAAAACTCACTTTGTTTGCTGTCAGTATCTGAAACAGAAAATTGCAAATGCCCACAGAGGTTAAAAAGTTTCCAAACCTTTTTTGTTTTCTGATAATACTTCAGTCACACTTGAAATAATGGGTTTAAAGATACTAATCAAACCTGACCAAACAGAAGGCACAGTTACACCCTATCAATCAAACTATAATGATATGTTGTTTTGGAAATTCATGCCGGTTGGCATACCCTGTAGTGATTATGTTTTGCTTTTTCCTTAAGGTTCAGTGTAGTTAAATATATTTATAGTGGAAACTTTGGTGAGATGAGCTTGCTTTACCCTCCTCTCTACTCCTTTAGACTACTCTACTCCTCCTCCCCTGGTGTTAGATGAGTTAAAAACAGATCATATTTCCACAGGTGGCTGTGAGAAGAACTCACCCTGGAATGTTAGGCGACATAAATCTCTATAATTGCATGGTATCGATCAGATAACTAAAGCTACAACTGGCGAGGGAGACGCCCTTTTTTTACTCCATACCATTTTTCATGCTTTTATCTGACATTGAGAAGGGAGTGTTAATCAGTGCACGTGCACTCACTGGCACATGCACATGCACTCTCGGTCGCTCTCTCAGACGCACAGACACCAATGCTGATACATTTATGCCTAGCCGAGCGGCTGACACTTCTATGGAAAAAGTGAGGATGTCAAAAACGCACTTGGAATATGTTTTGACTGCTCTGACTTTGACTGCGTATATTGAAAGTATTCATGGAGATGCAGAGGGGCCGATGACATCAGTGTCCTGTAATTGATGGGACAATGTCAAGACTTTTAAAATCCATAAACTTCTGCAGCATGACTGCACCGTATGATGACTCGACTGAGGAAAGAGAGACAAGTCTTTTTATCCAGACTGACTTCCATGACATGTGCTCTGCTGTCTTCTCTAGCGTGTTTTCAGTCGACTGTAAAAAAAAAAAATAAAATCCTAAATCCTCAAAAATGAATCCAGCCACAAGAAGCATTTTGAACATTCTGAGCCAGTTTGTCTACATGTCTACGTTTACATATAGGAGGTATACATGTAAACCATATGAGGTATCTCTTTAGGATTCTTTGCAGTTAAGGTGTGGGTTTTGCGATTTCTTGAAATGATTTCCGTTCAGTGTTCGTTACCCTGCAGGTTCTACAATAACAAAACACATGAGTGGGTTTTACATTTTTGCAAATAGGTGATTGACTGTGGTTAGATGGCTTCAGTTGTTTAACACATGTCTTCACTGCTCCTCATTACATTTTGTTTGTCTTTATTTTGTTCCCACTATGCACGTCCCATCATTCTCTGTTTAAATAATAGAGGAAAACTTCAAAAAAGAGTAACATTGCACACAAAACCCACTTTACATCACATATAAACAGTTATACTATTAAAGAATAGAGACAAAGCAAATAATTAAAGGACTTGACAACACAGTGTATATAGTATCTGACCCAGCATTCCAGAATATGCATGTGTTGTAAACAGAGTGAGCTACTTCCCTCACTTCGCTCCTCTGAACTCTGAAACCTCAGGTTGCCAGGAGTGACATCACCAGTTCAGATACAGATCCATCTCTGCCCTCGGGGCGTTGGAAGTAAGGAAGGGAATAAGGTAGGATGGAGGGCGGAGAAAGAGGAGGCAGAGAAGGAGAAGGAGAGGGGGTTTGAGGTCGGCTGGTGGAGGGGTGGGGTTATAGGTCTCCGTCTCTGCCAGGTGTGCTTTTCACACAAACACACACATCCTCTCTTCTTCCATAGTGGTGTCGGTGGTCGGGTGAAAAATGACAGGGCCAGACACTGGAGCCGGCATGACAGAGGGCTGCTGTGGCTGCAGCGAGGGGTTCCCACACATCTCACAGTTTAGGGATGAGCATACATTCATTCTGTTCATAGTCTGACAGAACACCCGATTCACATATTAATCCACTTATAAAATGAGCCATATCAGGTATCGGCTTATTAAAGGTAAGATAATCATATAATGTGTTGCCGTCAAAAAGTTCACATGCAATTCACAGATATTTGTGGCATTTGAGCTGCCGTGACACACCATAATCATAATTTCCAATACTCAATTAATAGCAGATTAAGTAAAAATGCTTTATATTTTTCTATCTCTTTGCAGAAACATGCTTTTTTTTTTCTTTTTTTTTTAAGCCAGAAGGTTTAGTTTATACTTTAAGGTTTGGCTGCAAAACCTGCTTTTGTTAACATAATGTTAGGTCAGGAAGGTTTGGGATTAAAAAATGCTTTTGCTGAAAATAAACACATGGTTTAAGTATATGTAAGCGAGGACTGAAACTATCCAACACCACAAATCATACACATATTTCCAAAAAAAATACACTTTCGTTGCTAAACTTCAAATTGCACATATCCTCCCTTGTGGATGTGGAGTGGATTTTTACCTGAGTCAGAACATTTAGGGTGATAGAAGCTATTATGACCACACTGCAAAACAAATAGGAAATAAATATATAAGTAAATACAGATTTTGACCCTCATGAGGACTGTCCGTTGGCATTTCTCTCCGACTTTAAATCAGAAGCAGAAGATGTGACTGGCTCCAGTTTTTCCTGATGAACAGGACATTTACGTACACTGAAAGGACAAACCTCCCTGGGTCACTGTGTTATAACGTCCCTGCCATTAATTACAGCTCAGCCGGTGCATATAAGCTACTAAAGATTATCTAAGGATACAGTAGATTATCTCCGGATGTCAGCTCTTTGGGAACATAAATATTCTTCCTCTTCTTTTCCTCTTTTTCGTTCAGTTCGCTGGTTTTGTCTGTGAGACCAGAGGATCCTCACATGGTGTCCATTATCGTTAAGTAAGAAAATGATGACTGGTGAAGACCACCAGGGCAGTTTTTTTTTTTTAACACTGCCAGTGGAATTGACTTTTCTTTTGTGTTTTTAATTTTAGTTTAGGGTTTTGTTTGGGTTTTGTTTTTTTTTTTCAGACTTGGAGTTCCTTTCTTTCCTTGCAATAGCAGGTAAACAATGATAATCTGGTGCTTCTCTGTTTGAATAAAATATCATAGTAAATGTCTTTGGTGTAGGTGAAAAATGGCATTTCAGCCCAAAGTATAAATTTAACCCAAGCCGTCAACCCCAGTTTGCAACTTTAAGAGAACTACCAGTAAACTGCGCATTTTGTGGCATTTACCAAATGTTTTTTCTTTTTTTTTTGACTCTAGTTTTAACTTTTTTCACCATTTCTTCTAATAAGCTCAGTGTTTTTGCATTCTTCAGTGAAAAGCAGGTATTTTCCCCACATTTAATTCACTGAGCACGATTGACGTCCACACAAGTTGAAGGTTGTTATATCAAATACAAAGAAAATGAAGGAGAAAGTGACTTTTTCAGTGAAATCTCTCATTAACTGAACATAAACAAAGTGTGTCCATCCACTGTCACTGATTCAACTCCATTGGTTTTACTGGTGAATCAATGTTGTAGAAGATGCCAGTGTTTCCATGGTAACTACGGAGCCTCTGAATGTCCAAGTGGGTCATATCTGATGACCATGAAAAGATGATAAATTGTATTTTATACCAATTGTTTACATGGATTGATAGGATTAGTGGATTTTATATCGGTAAATGATTTTGGTCACCGGTGTATGTTTGGGTCTTTATGGGTTAAAACAATATTTATCCATTTTTTAATGAATATGTGAGGATATGATATGTTACATTTTTTGTCGTTAAACTGGCCTTAAGAGACACAATCCTTTTGTAATGTAAATTAATAAACACACTACATGTATTTCAACTGCATTAATCCAGTTTGGTGGCAATTACTCTTGACCTATGACATTATTATGAATACCATTATAACATTAAGCTTTGTATGCTATATATGTGCAGTATAAATGCAAAGTTTTTTTGCTTTTTTTTTAGGTCAGCAGTTATCCCAGTTTGTGATGCATTATGCATAACCCACTAAACAGTGGTCTGAATTACTTATGTAACGCTGTATATCCCCTCCCCCCCCTTTTTTTTTTCTCCTCATATTACCATTGAACAGAAGTGGCTACTATTCTGCAGGTTGCATAAGCAGCGACTAGGCCATGACTGATAATTT
Source organism: Ostorhinchus rueppellii (assembly GCA_030068375.1). NCBI lineage: Eukaryota > Metazoa > Chordata > Actinopteri > Kurtiformes > Apogonidae > Ostorhinchus > Ostorhinchus rueppellii. Next base: position 27,366,326 of record JAQQZY010000014.1, read on the forward strand.
AACCCCTTTTCTACTGGTAGGAGATCCTTTATTCAAAATTGATATTTCTGATGTAAATATCAATTTTATGATTGCACCGATGATGCTTTAGGTGAGATATCTTGATTTAATGTCTATTTTAATTAAAATTTTTCTTTTCTATTTTACATGTTTTTATATTTTATATCTTAACTTTCTCTCATTATGCCTCTCTTGTAATGCTTTTATGTTTTATGTAAAGCACTTTGAATTGTCCTGTACATGAAGATGTGCTATACAAATAAACTTGCCTTGTCTTTAATAATACCTGTAGAATCATAAAAATACACAATTTCTGGACCTCTAAGTGCTTCAGACTGTATATTTAAATCTGCATAAGAGCATCACAGTAAGCAACTGAAAAGCTTTGTTTGCAAAAGAGATATTTACAACTACAAAACAAATGTTGAAGGTTCCATTTCGAGTTTTAATTTTAAATGCCATCATTCAAACAAACAAACCAATTGATTTCCAAATGCCTCTCATTTCTTTCTTTTTTTTCAATCATGGTTTACTTCTTTCAGTGCAACTCTGCTGTAAAGAAAAGGCTAACACAGCACTTTGAAAATGCAAAACTAACAATAAATAATTTAGGTAATGGAGACTAAACGAACAGTTATCAATGCTAATAATTCCACTCCAAAGTTTTTACACACATTGCTTGCTGTGCTGTGCATATTCTAGTATTCATGTGTTTCTATTATTGCTGAGTTAGAAAATACTGCACCCGTCCTATAGCTAATCCATTTACATGGAAAAGTGAATCTCGGCATGAGCTCATCAACTAAACATCCCCTCTAAACAAATGGTGAGACAACTGGCTTTTTGCTTTATCTTGAACAAAAGACGTCTATGGTTACATCTTCTTGGTTACAGAAACATGACACAGTGTTTTTACTCCAACACTTTCGACTGATTCCAGATTGTGTTCCCCAGGGGCTCTAGTGTAATTTGGTAATTTGTCCGCAGCTACCTTTTAGCATTTTTACAACTTTCTGAAGGAATGTAGTTGTACAAAAGGCTGGTGTGGCATCATTATACAGTACAAAAAGTCTCTGGAGGTTCATTCATATCCATGGTGAATTAGTGTGCAGTTACAGTAATACTGAGGAGGTTGGGTTACCTGGATAATGACAGCCAGTGGTCTTTTGGTTGCCCTCATGTTCAAGGAATTCCCCTACACTCTGCTTTTTTGTTGAAGTGTCAGTGCATTATTGTAACCTTTGGATAATGTAACAATATATTGTATTGCAATGCTACGAAACTACTTTAAAATTTTGGAGATAATATCATTTAGCACAGAATTAAATGTAATATTTGGTTCAATCCAAATGTTGAAAAGTAATATTTTGTACTCCTTTTGTGCTCCTTAGTACTAGACAGAGCATCTGTAATGCCTGCAGGTAAAATAAAATCAGAACACTGTAACACATCTGGTCTCATCTCAATCCCTGTGTGACAGTATGGGCACGAGTGGCCTGGGTGGAGGGGAAGGCCACAGGACATGGAGACAAGCTAGTCCTCTGCCCATTACCTACCATGAGACCCCACTTGGCTGATACATCCTGTCACCCTTCTATATAAATCCGCCTGATATCTGCAACACACACGCTTACACTTAGAGGCAGGCGGCGGCCTGAACTTGCTCTGTCACTCCGCCATACCCGGATTCCGACAGAGGAGGCAAGGGGCCCCCACGGGGACCCTAATCGCTAAAGCAAAGGGTCATCCATCATGTTAGGCTCAGTGGGGACATTAGGGGAAAAGGCAGAGGAGGGATGAACAACATAGGGGAGGGAGAAGTAACAGGGAGAGACAGAAATGGGCAGTGGGAGGGAGGGACTGAGAAAGAAACAGATTGAAATACAATGAAGAGAGAGAAAAGGCCAAAGCTGAGCTCTGTGTTTGTTTAGGGTCTGTGTCTGTCATTGTGTCGCCGTCATAGAGAGGTTACGGGGGTGTCTCTTGGACACTGGGGGCTGCTGTGCAGTGCTGATGGCCCTGCGACTGAGCATATGTCACCAGTCTAGCGAAAACGAGGGCGCTGCCTCTGCTGGGGCACACGTCATTAGCACCATCTGTGACAGTACCCATGAGGCCCTGGTGCGCACAAATACACTGGTTTTGTTTTTTTGATAAGAGGGTGTAAAATGAGCAAGAAAGAAGCGCCACTTGTACATGTGTGCACCCTGTTTCTTGCAGGGTCATTGATGCTCAACTAGACCCTGTATTGATGTTGGAGGAGGTGTATGCACAGTAAAGTACAGTGTGTGTATGTGAGAGTGTGGACATGAGGGAGTGTGTGATGTGAGGTACATGTGTGCATGTGATTATGAATCAGCTCTAGCATGTGCACATAGTGTCATGCATACGTACAAGTGAGAGCCCACGACACCAGTATGGCAATGATTACAGCCCTTTGGGAGGGAGGGCAAGACGGGCCTGGGGTCCGCTCGCTGCAGTCGTGTTGAGTCCAGATAGAGGAAATGCTGGAATAATAAGAACAGGAAGGGTAAATGGCCTATCAAACACACCCCTCTCTGACCTCCCCTGAGCCCAGCCGACCAGGATGAAAGATCCAGCCACTTTCTTCTCCTTAATGGTTTCCTCGGTAATCAGAACAGCGGAAGTACTCCAGTCCAGGGTGATTAGCCAGGGCTAGGATTCCTTAATCGCCCTGGCCAGTTCTCATGCTTTGAAAAAAAGAAGGGAGTGAGAAGGAGGGAAGAGGAAGCAAGGGTGATAACAGGGCTGTGTGTTTAAAGGGAAAGCAAAGGGGGAAGAGATGTTTGGATACGCAGGGATTTGGGAGGACCGTGAACAGTGAAGTCCGAACTGAGCTTATCTTGATTCTTCGGGGTTTGGTTGCTTGTATTTCTTCACATACACGAGACGCAAAAAGAGATGTAATAGTGTAAATTAATATTAATCAGGAGGGATCACGTAGGTTTCATTAAGTCCGTAAGGTCGAAGGCTAATCACTGGGAAAACAGACTTCCATGAGGCGACTACTAATCTGACTGAAACAAGACCTCCCCAGACATCAATGACTCACGACGGAGAGAAACCATAAGATGTTGCAATCAACTGGCACAGGTTTACTATATTTATCCAGGATGTGCTTTGTTTGCACGTCTTCTCTTAATCCGCTAACTGAGTTTTCAGAAAGACAACACAATTTTAAAATCCCCTAACAATGTTTAGCCGTGTAAGGATTTGTTTTGATCGCTGTGATTCAGCTGTGGCTTCCAGTTCAAACAACAGTAAAACACCAGCCAGGACAGAAAGTAGCGAAACACTTCATCATATATACATACATTTAGTATTTTACTGAAAATATGGAGCTGCTTTCAATCCACAGGTTGAGTTTTCCAAAGTAATTCATGGGATTAACGTTGATTAGGATTACTGTAGTGTAGTTTTACAGCAGGGGTAAATTCCACAGACAGTAAATTGAGAGCCTGTCTGTGGGCTGATGGTGACTGATGCTGGGGTCAGAGCATTTAGCCTAACCACAGAAATGGTAGACTGCATGAGTCACAGTTACAGGCAACACTCTCCGTTCCCACAGGTTGCTACTTAAACTATAACTTGAGCCAGGGTATTTTCCTCATGTTTGTACAGAACAAACTTTTCTGACCAGTGTAACCGACACGAGTTACGCTTCCTCACCAAAAGATTTCATGAAAAACCACTGCATTATGGGTACAATCCAAAATTGTCCTAACAATTTTTGTTTGTTGTGTTTTATGTAAGCAGCGAAATACCGTATATTAACAATCTTAGACTTTTGCCAGGATAATCCTCATCATCACCTTCATCATCATCATCATATTTGATTACAACTAATGATGAGTGTAAAAGTTTTTTGCCATTAATTGAGATTTTCCTCTATTTTAATGGGAATTAATAGCAAGCATGTGATTATTTCAGATACGTGTGCAGAAATATACAGAAGTAAAGAGCAATAATATACATTCATTCAGCTTCTGAACCCGTTCTATCCTCACTAGGGTTACGGGGGTCGCTTGGAGCCTATCCCAGATACTTAAGGGGAAGGGCGGGGTTCACCCTGGACATGTCACTAGTTCATCACAGGGCTGACATATAGAGACAAACGGTCACTCTCACATTCACACCTATGGGCAATTTAGATTAACCGATTAACCTATCAGTGCATGTGTTTGGATGGTGGGAGGAAGCCGGAGTACCCAGAGAGAACCCACACAGACACGGGGAGAACATGCAGACTCCACACAGAAAGGTCCCGCCCCCATCGACTAGTGTTGGAATTAAACCGAGGACCTTCTTGCTGTGAGGCATGAGTGCTATCCACTGCACCACCGTGTCACAATAATATACAAATAAACAAAATATGATCATGTTTGGGTTTTTTTTAAGTTAATTTACATGCCAGTGGATGGTACAGGTTCTGTTATAACACTGATGTACTAGCCAATACTTTGGTTTAATATTGACTCTGCACAGAATCTCTAAATACCAACAAAGGAACCTAGGATACCACAGGGAGCATCCGGACTATTTGACCAACTTTCCAGCCTTACTTAGCGATGTTGTGCCAGAAATCTAAGAGCTGTGGTAAAAAAAGTATAATTTTTAGGTGCTTTCGTGGTTTTCTTTCAGGAGCCACATTCGTACTGCAATGATACTTCGATCTGTTTTCCTTCGCTAATATCCCCCTGTTGTTTAATGCGGCATTCAGTTTCCCTGTCAACAATAACACTGTACAGTGGCAACATTCTTCAAACATACCTAAACACACAAACACCAGGGCTGGATTGACAGTGAAGGGATTTGTTTTCATTTAGGAATTCCCCTCCTGAGCACTGATGCTACTTTAGTTCCCACCCAGTCAAACCTGCTTGTGCCTCATATTGTATTCCCCACTATTTTTCACTGATCACGTTACAACAGTTGGTCTCCAAAATGTCTTTGGTAATGTGAACATGCTTACAAACAGGTATTATATATGCCCACTTATGTGCATCACAATGGATGACCCCACCTGGGCTTTTGTCTTAGCTGCTACAGAGATTTGGCCTCTCATAGCGCATCTTCTCAAGTGTCACCATTTAAAATTCCCCTGTCTATGCTTTTACCACAGCTTTTTTTTTTGTAGAAATATGTATGCACACCTGTGCACATAGAAAACTTAACAGCCAGACCAACATTGAAATACACACATTGATGATTATAGGCCATTTGGCACGCTCTGAAAGGGTTGCTTTCACTCTTGTGTCCACTGTGTTTTAATCCTAGAGGCTAAACAGGTGTGTGTCTTGACATACATTTCATTCATACCTGCACACACCTTTAGCGCTTGACCTCAACCTATGCCTGACCTAGTTTTAACTAGTAAGTGCATTTAGCTAACCGTATCTAAATTACTTCAATTAAGATGCCACATCAGCCACAGACTCCCATGTTGTTTTGCCGGAAGAGCTTTAGCTTCTGTGGTGACAAAATGTATTAGTTTCCACTTGATGTAAAAGTTCTCAGTTTGAACTTAATGGGCGCTAAGGAGTTTAACAGTGGGAGCGGTAAAAGTACAGCGGAGTTCTCACCCTTTGCCACCATCCGGGATAAAAGAAGGATGGAGATCTGTGCACGGAACGCAAGTAAGAGAGAAAGATGAGGGACACAGAGAAGATTGTACGAAACAGATGAGACAGAACAAAAGATGGTCGACTGAGAGATAAAGAGGGCAAGCTCGACAGACAGACACACCAGGCGTTTCTGTCTCACCATCCTGTAGTCAGTGAGCTGTCAGCGATCCTCCCTGCCTGCTCTATGGGTACAGCCCCGCGAGCGATGGCATTTCAAATAGCCTTATAAATCAAGAGTTATGTTATGTCACCCTGCCACTGCCATTAACACAGAAGAGAAAACTACCACAGTTTTTTTTTTCTTCTTTTCGCTGCAGCACATAGGGTTTATATTACTGTGTGCATCCCCTACTGAACCATTAATACTCTACATCAGTCTCGTTCTCATGGCTGTAGCTGAAATTTGAGAAATTTATCCGTATTGTGAGTCCGATTCTCAAGAAAACTTACCAGCGCTCTAGTTGTCTGGGGAACAACGAGAAACCGGCCCCTGACCCATTTTGGTTCCCAGCTTGTAGGTTAAGAAATACCCCCTCCCAACAACTTCCAATGAGATACACAGCTGACCCATAATAGCTGCCACTTCTCATTGGAGATCAATATTTCACAGAGCAGCAGCTTAGTATTTGAGGAATTTTGTTAAAATAACTTGCATGATTTGCAAAAGCAGAAATGTAAAGAGCACCCCTGCTGCGTTGTTTTAATAAAGACTGAAGCTCCTGTGGCAATAAACAGAGAAAAAAGAAAAGAAAAAAAACCAACAACATAAGTATATCAAATATTTGCATCAAAGCTTTAAACCTGTTTGATTCTATGACTTTCTTGCTGTTTGGTGCCAAAGTGATGCTGTTTCCAAAACATCTAATCTTAATGATAGACAGATGGCAAAGAAATGTATTGCTACACCACTGTGCCTTGTGTCACCTTGAAAACTTTTTTTATACCCTGCACGACCCTCTGCACCTGCTGCAAAACAATTTTCCCCGCAAAACAAGTCATCCGTGCTACATGGAAGTCACAGTTACCAGGGTTAAATATAGGAATCACGCATAGAGGGGTAATCAGGAGTTCTCATCACAGGATCCCCCGAGACTGATCCCCGGCGTGTGACATGGCTGTCAAAACACTGACGGATTGTTTTACCAACACACGAACACGTGCACAAATGTGTTTAAACACACAGCTGCATGCGCGCACACACACACACACATTACGTACACGCACACAAAATCACATTGACAGATTGTTTTACCAACTCCATAGGCTTGACTGACACCTACTCTCCTGGGTATCCTTCCAGCTCCAGCTTTACAAGGTAAATACAATATCTAAAAATTGGCAGGATAACTTTTTTTATTTAATAAAGATCAAATTGCATTTTTTTTCCTATGGAAGTCTTGATCGCTGCTCAGTCTTCTTTGTTTATTCTAATATCTTTAGTAAAGGAAAAACCTATATATTTATCCTGTGTCCTTTCTACAAAACGTCATAGTATTTAAGCATGTGAAATACTGCTGCTCTGATGGCAAAACAATTTTTTTTCAGATTTCCTTCGTATTATTTGCATGAATAGAAAACAGACATACACAAGTGCAGGAGCCAGGTGCCCTGTTGGATTGTGTCTGCCATTCCATTAGCCAAATCATGAGCTTTTGAACATGTCAAAAATCCAATAACTGTATTAAACCGCACTGACATATGACAGTTAATTCTGCTGCCGTATGTCACTATGGAGAATATATTGGTTAAATGCTTCCTGGGACAGATGCTACATTGAGGCTAATCAGTAGTAATTGATGGTCCAATTGGGTTAGAGTGGCCTTGCTCTGGCCAGTGTCTTTGGCCTGAAGCTGTCATGGGGACAGGCAGAGGAACGGATACACTAACACACACTCATGCTGGTTTTGCCAGTGCTTCATAAACAGTTCTTGGATCACTGCGGGGAGAAGCAGAACACCTTGTACCCACATAATGGCAATTTGTGGAGATACTGTCAGACAACATGAATGGTTTTGCGATATGAACCAGCTCGTATGGTGTCTTCTTGTTAGACATGAGCAGTATTTTAAGTTGTGGTTGGGTGCACGTTCCTTAAATCTACACTGTAAACCCAGATTTAGATTCAACTCAAACAGATCAGTTTGTTTTACTTAAATGGGTCTAATTTATTGACATTACTTGTTCATTGTGAGTAAA
>JAQQZY010000014.1:27387931-27400366 GCA_030068375.1 Ostorhinchus rueppellii
TCTTTCTAGTGGAACATTTATAAAACCATTGTATAAATGTACATAAACCAACATATATGTGGAATAACACACCATATTAAAAACATGAGCTAAGCAGCACTTTGGTCATTTGTTTTCTGATTCATCTTATTAAACTATGTAAGAGTTAGCACATTTAATGTCTGAAGCAAATATTTTCTAAGAAATTGTAGAGCAGTGATAAGTGCAATTTCAATATCAGAGAACTCGTACTAGTGCGAATATACCACAGTTTAATAGTACTTCTCCAACTTGTGCAACAGAGGAGACATTGACCCAGACACAGGTGGGGAAATTGATAAATTTGTTGAAAATAATCTAAAAAAGAAACATTCTTATAATTGCAGCTAAAAATTTCCCCTCTACCGCACATTGTCCAAATTGTTGCCCAAAGCCTGAATATAACACAAACTAGATGGACCTCACAGGGACCAATTTTTGAATTTTTCCAAACAAACCTGTGCAAGTGCAGAAGAATCAAGAGTCATCTGCTATTGATATAAAGAGCTTAATCCAGCCTACCACTAACTAGCTCTTCTAAGACTAAACCTCTCACCTCTGAGTTGGCTAACTAGCCATCACTCCTGCCTGTTGGCTACACACCTGCCCCAATAGCACCTAGAGGCAGAGGTAGACCCCAGGAGGACACAGACATATGCATAAACTTGAGTGTGTGTGCTCACAAAACACACATTTACAGACGTATGAGCCTGCACATGCATGTAAACCCCCACGCATGTAGACACACATGGATAAGCACAATTACGAGCATACACACTCACTTTATGTGTCATTCACTGACTGTCCTTTTGTCAGAGCTGTGGCAATTATTGCTAACAAATACACACTGGGTGCTGAAGAAACACCCGGCGTGCTAAAGTAAATTAGTAATATTAGGAATGTGCACTCATCATTTGCAGTCAATTTCCTGTTGCTAATGAGATTAGAAACAATGCTGTCAGTCAAGAAACAGTGGCAAACCATTTCCATTTTGTTATTTTCTTTTTTCCCCGTAATCAAGCCATTGGTTTAATAATCATGAAAATAGCAGGATATGGCAGCACTGTTTAATTACATTTTGAATATCATGGAGTTTTTAGTCACTTGGAAATGTCATTTCATATGATATTGGATTAATATTAATAGTAAATGAGGTACATAATATGAAATTATAATTTCTTTTTGTGGGTATGACAAGGGAATAGGATAATAACCACTGCACAAATAAACAGTTTTAATTGTCACGATGAGAGTTCCACAAGATAACAAATACTAATGGAGTTGCTTGTTGTGATTTTAGTGTTATTTTTATACAAGTGTGTAATCTGTTGGAGATGTCTGCTCTGAACCTGAGGCGCTTTACAGGTATAGAGTGTATGTACTCAAAGTTCTACCTCTCTCTTTCCTATGTTTCTTGACTTTCCTCACCTCTTTCTTAACACTTCTATTCCTCTGTCTCTTGCATCCTCTCCTCCTCCTCCTCCTTTTCTCTGGACCCCCCCCCCCCTCCCATCTACATCCCCTCCCCCAATGAGGGACTGTCAGTGTAGATGATGGCAATGGTGACCAGAAGAGGGCAGACATACAGTATTTAATCTCATATCCAGTCATATATCCTCTCTCTCACTCCCTCCCTCTCTTTCTCTGTCTTGTCTCTGCCTCCTCCCCTCTCTCTGTCACAGTTTCTCTCTTTTATTTCTCTATCTCTTCTACTTTGATAGTCAAGAGGCATTTCTGACCCCTCTGACCCTCACCCTGTTCACCACCCACTAGACTCTCTGGTGTCCACAGGGTAGCTGGTGACACTGGACACTGAAAGTACACACTAATCGTTACTACTGGCTGAAGAGTTGAACCTGCACTGAGGTCAATAAGGTGAATCTGGATATCTGCTTTTTATATATATATATATAAAAATACACAATAGGAAAATAAAATTCCAACTTTTTTTCCTAATCCTGCTAAAAGCCCTTTATTACAGTTAACTGCACAACCATCACTATGGAAAGCAATTAAAACTCCAGGTCAGATTTATAAAGTGGGTTATGTTAAAACCCAAAAGAAAACTGGTTTATGGCTGGAAAAAAAAAAAAACAGGAACAGGTAAAACACCAATTTTATAATTTAAAAAAACCTGGTTATGAAGACTGTATTGATGTTATTGAAGGCTTATAAAAACTTAAGATCCACATTCCTACCTATATTTAATTGAATTCATTAAATTAACCACATTTTTTCTTTATTTTTTATTATTATTTTTAATTGATACCCAGTCATCTTGGCAGTCTGCCGGACATATTTGTCCACACATTTCTTACTCATTTTACCTTGCTAATGGTATTATTTTTTTCAAAAATATGCTCATTATGCTCATTTTTATTTACATATAGACCATGTTGTATATGAACCACAAACATTTTATATATTTAGTTGTAACTGTACAGCATTTATGAACTTAAACATGGAAAACAAAAACAAGCAAAAAAAAAAAACAAAAAACATAAGAAACTGATTTTGTACTAAATTAGAAAACAATGAAAATACAGTTTTGACTGATTTAATTCGGGGTCAGAGTATGAAACAATGCATGTCTTGTTATACACTATTTTACAATATTTTAATGAGACACGGGAGAATTGTACTTTCTAAATTATTTTACTGTTGTTTTAATGTTTCTCATGCAAACTGACAGTATTGAAAATGATCCATTTTCATAAATGTTTCTATCATGTTGGACTTAAAATGAGAGCAAAATCTGAATTAGCACTGGTGTGGATATATTTGTTAATTAATTAATAGATATTTATGGGGGAAAGTGATGCGCCTAATGAGTTCAGAGATCGTGTGTTTGTATATAAACACAGTCAGTCTGTGTCTGACACAGACTCTCATGCTCTCACTCATCCAGGAAAAGGCAGGGCCAGAGACAGCACTGGACATTATTACATATCGATCTAAAACCTTCCTCCTTTCCATTCTGTTTTATCTGATCAGACACAGGCACAATGGTAGAGCTCTCCCACTGTCTCTCTCTCTTTCTTCAGTGTGCACTTCTGCCTCTCTCTGCTCTTTTTTTTTTTCTCAAACCTCCCTCTGGTATATTTTAGATCTTGGATGCCTGAGGCCTTTGCACACCTCACTCTTCCTCGTTCCCTCCTTGCCCCATCCCCCCTTAGTGCTAATGAGTTGGTGGTGCTAACAGCGCGGGGCTAGCTAGCCTGCTGATGAAATGTAAATGGGCAGTAATGAGCACAGTCACAGTCACTTGGGGGGAATGCAGCTACAGCCAAGCACACTGTCCCTACCTGCCTGTATCTTTCCATCACTCAGCTCCTGATGGACAGGGCCCGGTCCCAGGGTGGGCATGTGACTGACAGGGCCGGGCTCTCGTGCTAAGGGGACCCCAGTGGGCCTCTGGAGTGGCCCTTCATGGCTGACCGCGGGGACAGGGATAGTGACGGCGGCTTGGGTCTCGCTGGCTATTCTAAACTGGTCCATTAATTACACCAACCCTTAGAGAAAATTAACAGGCAAATTTAATAACAGGGAGGAGGAGGAGGTTTGTGTGTGTGGGCGTGAGGGCTTGTATCCATACACACTTGTGCTATCCATGCCCTGCTATTGTAAAGACAGAATGCTCCGAGCTTATTGTCACTACTGACACTCATCAAGCAGGGTTTTCTGACACTTAAGGTCAATGATTTTAGGGCCAACAACAGGTTTAGTGAGGGCAATAAATTCCCACACTGTGGGCAATAAATTGCCACATTTGATGTTAAGTCACCCCTCAGCAATTATCAGTGTGGGAGTTTCTTTAATTGGGTGATTCATGACAAGCCATAAATGATGATTCTCCAAATGGAAGTTTGATGACATCTGAAAGGATTTATTCACAATCATTCAACTTTATGCTGTATCAGAGGGAAAACGATTCATCTGCCAACTATATTTTATCAGTCAGCATTTGAAAACAGCATGTTTTCTTATCATCCCATAGAATTTTAAGTAGAAGCTCATTATTGATATTGGCACCTTTGAAAATGATCAGATTTTCTTTTAATTGAGAGAAGCTGCTCTTTAAAAAGTCCCCGTGTACATCATCTGTCAACATCAGTGTGCATCTTTAAACAATAAAGCTCTCTCATTACACAGCATCATTTGTGAATGTTTTCCTGCATACCAATTCTTCGATCTTTTGGCGTGAAAATAAATGATGCAAAAAAAAAAGTGTCACTATGAAATCCATTATCACCGTGCTCTGTTAGATTTGAGCAGTGACAGCTCGTGCAAATCCCATGGTGCAATCACTAGATGTTATGTTGTGTTTTGCTCAGTCTACAGTATTTCACAGCCCCTGTCTCTTACTCACTGTACTGTTCAAAGATAGATAGAGTATGCTAATGCAAAAGTAGTTGGACTACACTGGCATTATGACAATAAACGTTCCATGCACAAAACCAGCAGCAAAATCATCATCTCTGCAAACTCTTGTGTGTGTAGATATGAAAAAAGAAAAAGAGAAGAGTTTGGGGTTACCGTGGCCCACTTCTTCTTCTTCTCCTTCTCTGCTGTATTTCCTCTTTCTCTGCGGTGCTGTCAGTCTCCCAGGGGTCGGATCAGCGCCGCCGCAATAGGTAGGCCGAGGCTATCAAAGTACATGTTTTAACTTTTTAAGACTTTGCAGGTTGGCTTTGTTCTCCTTTTCTCTCTGTTGTGCTGGCTCTCCTGGGCCCTGGGTTCGGGAGTCTCTCTGGGTGCTAGTGAGTGGCTCTGGGCTATTAAAAAAAATGCAGGTTATCTTCTGGGAAATGTGGAGGAGCCTTTCAAATTGAAGTGAGAGCTCATGACCAAAGAAGGAGTTTGGAAGAGATGGCGGTGAGAAGAGTGTTGGTACACTAATGAATGTGCGTGTACATATATGATAGAAGACGGCATATGGATGTTTATCTGTCCAGAGGTGCAGACTTTTAAATGTCTAGAGCATGTTTTTCTTTGCACTCTGTGACATCCTCTTACCTTTAATATGTACACATAGGTGCATTCTTACAAACATACACAGACATCCACCACCTCCCCCTCCTCACACATGTATCCACCACCACTACAACTACTACCACATCTCCTACCAAAAAAAAAAAAAAAAAGAAAAAAACAAACCCTGGGCTCAAAGCCTTTGGGATGATTTGATTAGCAATGATATCTGAAAACGGCCTCATCGTGCTAACAAGATTAAGCTGAGGCCCTGTCTGTTTTCAGCACTGGAAATTTTGCTAGGTGATTAAAACTGGCTCTCCCTGCTGGAACAGGAGCGTTAGCTGGCTAGTGGGACCGTTGCCAGGTAACAAGACATGACTGCTGTTTTGATGTGGCTACATACTCAAAAGGCTAAAGCTACAGTAGGTTGATATGAGATAAAGTAGCCTCAGTTGCATTATGTAGTGCAGTGAGTTATATAGTGTTGGGTATAACAAGGCTTGCTACTACTCTGCTCAATAGTAAAAAAAAACAAAACAAAAAAAACAAAACAAAACATATACAGTAAACATCAATATAAACAGAAACTTTTAGAAAGCCTGTTTACTTTTTACCCTGAAACGAACACTGACCTTCAGCATACGAGTAAAACGTTAAAGTCCTCATACGCAGTGTTTTGATTCAGTTTCACGTTTTAAATCCTACACAGAAGTAAATGTATGTATGGGCTTCATATTGACTTCACAGTGTTAAAACATTTCAATTGTGTAATAATGACTTAACCTACCAGTGTTGTTGTAAATATATGCCACTTTGTAGAAGTAAATAAGCACAATTCTCTTCGCCCTCAGTATGAATACAGTATGATCCTGCTCTGACCACAACCAGGAGCTGCTGAAAGGGGTTCGAACATAATTTATACATTGACACCTGAGAGTTGTTTTGTGTTTACTACTCCATGTAAACTCAAGTCAAGCTGCAGAAACTCTAACTTTCAGTTTATCATAAGAGCGGTATTAATTCTTCACTCCAACACTGTATTTATTCAATTGGATTATGTATGCATGGAAGACCTAATGAGGGCTTAAAAATGCAATTATTGCTTAAGCAAAAAATGTGACTTTTTTGATAAATGTTTCTATTACCTAATAAATGGAGAATCAACAGACTTAGGAAACTGCTTTATTCAGGGCTTGAAATTAGCCCATCAATCATTTGCAGAGTTTGTTAACTATTTCTCTCCTTCACGCTCCTTTTTCTATTGCCCCATCCTCGGAGGTCTGGGAATATGCAAAAAGGATGAAGAAAGTAGAGAGAGAGAGAGAGAGAGAAAGCAGCAAGAGGACAAATTGCATGTGATAACCACAGCAAAATAGTGAGGGAGGAAATCATCTCAGCTGGGACGGAAAGAAAACACTTACATGCAGGCTCTGATATCCCTTAACGACTAGACTATGATAATGAAGTACATTTATAATTCATAGGCTCTATAGGCACAGGTCAGTGGCACTATGTGAACAAGGTTAATCAGAAGCAAGAGGGTCACGGAGCACCGAAAGGTCATCCTGATTTTTATGAGCATATTGATTATGTTTTCAGAACAATGAATTTCACATTGTGGCATATGTGTGTGTTATTGTATTGATTTACTGCATTTTCATCCATATGTGGCCTGCAAATGTAAAACTGAGCCCAATAAATGAGTGAATATAATATTCAGAAATAGTCATTCGATAGAGAAAATGTAAAAGTTGCAACATTTATGGATAGAGGAGTTCCAGCTGTGATTACTGATCAGGTTTTAGTTATTGAGATCCGAATTTTAATGCCACACTTGCATACTGCAGTAAAGTTATTGTGACTAGAATGAATATTTTAATCCTGCAAAGGTGCAGTTTCTTCAAGAGGAATTCCAAATACTTTTCTCTTCCATCTTTGTCCCTGTCTTTGAGTCTATTAAGTAAAGTCTGCAAAGCCATGTGGTGAGAAACCTCCATCTATTGGTTGCTTTCCCTTTCTCTCTCTCCCTCTTTTGCTCACTCAGCAGGTGTGATAGAGACCACACCTGAGGGAAAAGCAGGGGATTTGAATGCAGACATACAGTACCTCTATTCTGCCTGTTATCACTTATGTCAGTCAGTTCAGCTTAGCTTCTATCTGTCGCCAGGTACAGTAGAAAAAAAAAAAGGTGGGGGTTCTGCACAGGGAAAAACAGTAAGGCTATTTCATTTTATTCCTCTATCCAATCTAAATGAATGGAAAATAGCCCTTCTTGTCAGAGTTGATTGGAGAAATGTTGTGATATGGATGATGCATGACACAGGACAGACGACATGAATGCATATTTGCCCCGCTGTACATCAATTCAAATGCAGGTGAAGGAATATTCAAAATATATTCATGGAATGTTCAGAGTTATTTCAGCGAGGGATCACACAATATTACCTCCACACAGTGATAAGATAAGGTATTTTTCATATTTCCATGTATTTTCATTCATTTTCCCATTTTGGGGAAGGAGGAGGAATAGTTTGGCCTCAGGCAAGATTAATAAGCATTTAAAACGGTTTCACTGCTAACCGGCAAATCACAGTGTGTGTTTCAGAGTATTGTTCACTACTGAGTGGCCATGAATGACATAAATAGATTGCCCCAGTATACCTCACCAGCAAGCTATTGAAAGCAGGGACAAATAAATAAACAGTCACACATAGCGTACCTATAGAATGCATGTTTAGGTGCTCTCATATACAGTATGTGCAAAATGCAATGTGGCATGCTCACATATACACACAGACAGAAAATACACACAAAAACACACAGCATGCAGCACATACTGTATATTCCACCTCCCATCTGAGCTATAATTAAATGAAAACTTGCCTTCCGGTGGCTTTTTTTTTTCCCCTCAAAAGACAGAATTCAAAACACTTAACCCCTATTAGATACCAATTGACAACGGAGCCTAAAATGGTTGCTGCAGCCGTTGGCTACAACCAAGTCAGTGTCAATAGCTGGCTGAAAGCCTGTGTACGTGGCTACAGGCTGCCCCCCACTACCAGCAGCAACACCCGCCTTCCTCACACCACCGCAGAAATCTGTAAATATAAATATAAACATACACTATATAAAGGAAGGCAGAACTGTGTAAAAAAACAAACCAAAAAAAGCACCTGCTGTATAAATGCATATATGCTTACAGAATCCACAGCAAACTTGAGCCCCAGCATCACAACAGTAAAGTAGTTTAATGGCTGATGTTCAAACAAGCAAGCGCAGCCGCCATAATTGAAGCTCTCCCCAAATTGTGTTTTTATTTTGCTCCCCAGTTCTGAAATATAATCAGTTTGCCTAATTTTATTGCATTTCCTAATGATGCTCGCCCAGAGCAATTGTTCTGTGTGTTCCTTAGCAAACAGCGCGTGTCAGCTCACTGAGATTAATCTTGATTACTTTAGCCCTTGATGAAGTAGGCTACAATAATGCTTTAATTGGGGAATATTACCACATAGAGAAAAAAAAACTGTGATAGATAGACCAGGAGATGGATGTTTGACTCCAAACTGCACTAATTGTAATGCTGTTTGGAATGATTAACTTTGGATGGATCAGTGGCTGTGGCGTAAGGCAGAACACAAACAACAAATAGTGAGCCACATCCATGACTGTACTGCTGCTGTTGCTAATGTATGTTTTCACTGTGCCACTGAAAACCAAAAGATGACTACGTTTATCATGAAGGAAAAGCCCAAGTAATAGTACACTTCAAAATATCCATCAGATCTTGATTTTCTTATGGTAATATTCACATTTGTTTTGCATGTTTCAACACTGTACATTACTTTATAAGGGTAGCGTCTGCTGGGAGTCTACAAAAATTAATAATATACCTCATAAATAACACCCCGCAGTTAATATTAAATTAAAGTTATGGTTCTATGAAATCAATTTAATGGAATTTTGTCATTTTCAATGTTATAATTTAAAATGTTGTTGGAAAAAATGTACCTTTAGAAATGATACTTGATATTTCAGTTCTGGTCTTTCTCAGTTTTGGTTTTGTAATCACCATATCTAATATCAGTATTTACTGTAATAATGTTCAACATTCTATTACTACCGCTGCTTTTTAGTGTAATACATTTTGTGCTACAACTTATGTTTCAGTCACAATGTAACTGATTTCAGTTTAAGCAAGTTACACTCAATTAGGTCAGCTAATACTCGAGCTGATCTAATTCAGTTTATTGCACAAGACGAAAACTTGTGTTGTTTCTCATTCGTTTACATTTGAAGAGAAATCAAACTGGATTAATTACATGAGCAGAGCTAGTACAGCTATGGTGGGGATTCTTGTATGAATTATACAAGGTACTAGTTGAAGATAAATTCTATATCATCCCCCTGGGCTTTTTACCTTATATTATAATTGTTATGACTGGCTCATGCCACGGCAAAGGAAAGACTACATACATGGTTTAGAAACAAAGTGAACATATTTATTTTAACAAAGAAATAAACAAAAGTGCACAATGGGATGTGAATGTGGATGTCAGTAGTGTGGTGGTGCTTGAATGTAGTGTCATATATGTGGTGTGTATTTATAGCGTGTAAAACTATTAACCAGGGGTGTCAAACATACGAAACAAAACGAAAGCCGGCCCACCAAAGGTTCTAATCCAACCCGTAGGATGAATTTACAAAATAAAAAAATGCACTGAAGACATTAGATATTGTATTTTGTCAAGAGTATCAAGTTGCATTATGAAAATATTTACATCTGGAAACTATTGTCACAATAAAATGAGAATATCTTGAACAATTATGAACCACTTGAACATTTTTAAGGAAAAAAAGTTAAATTTGAACAAAATAATTGATTCACAGTGATCTGTACATTGTGTTAATAATAAGCTGAGACAGAATGTTGTTGAAACTTTACTTGTACATGGTAGTTCAGGTTATTCATATTCTCACATTAAAGCGTAAAGTTTGGATTATTATGTCAAGGTTATTATGTCTTGTATTTTCCTGGTCTCCCTGTGACCCTAGTGAGGAAAAAACAGGTTCAGAAAGTGAATGAATGTGGCCCCTGAACTAAAATGAGTTTGACACCCCTGCGATAAACTAAACTAAAGCGTCTGCTGACAGGATGGGGGCCCATGTTGGATGGTAGAACAGCGTGCACAATGAAGCTGATCCAGCTGACTTTAAGGATGCCCCATGCAGGTGCTCTTAATCATCAATCAGCTGTGAAACACACAGACCAAACCACACAGAGCCTGCACACGCAGCAATAGGCTGAGGCCATAACATAATGAAGCCCCATAATACTGGTCCAAGGCCTGTCACTACTTATGGAGGCTAGACTCCACTCCCTAAGGGCAACACCAAAATCTGCCCATGCAGCTATGCTGCTATTCTGCCCCATCTTCACTTATGTAGTATTGTACATGACACTTGGAAGTACACACACATACAGTACAGTACAAGCCCTCACATGCACGTACACAGTGTAGCAGCACGCCACACCGCACCACAGTGAAGCACTATGGAAGACCCAATCTGCTTGGCTGGGACAGTTGTCTTGTGAGGTGTCGTGTGCTGAGTGGACATATGCTGACCCCTTCCAATTTTTTTTGTGCTGACTTCCTCGTTGGTGCCTCTTTGTGTCAGGAGTTTGTCCTGAGTTTTGTTTAAGAATAGAAGGAGGGGCTCTGTTAGTTCTGTCAGTGTGGTAGGAAAAGTAGTGTCCTCTTCCTTACAACAACAGTACCAAGTACTAAGTAATCAGTACATACTGGAGTGACCAAGAGCACACATGTTGTCTTGTGTAAACTCTTAGGTACACACGCTCATGTTTGTTAAACAAACGAATGGACAAACACTCTGAATGTGTGTATGGAAAGGCTAATTGTGTCTGTCTTTTACAAATCAGTACACACTGCAGTCTTCCCACTACGATCTCTGTCCAGTCCCTCTGAGTGACACCTGACAGAATGTGTGCGACTGGAGTTAAAGGTAAACACACACACACATGCACACACTCACACCTCCAGAGAGCTTGTCACCTGCTCACACCAGGAGAGTTAAAGAGGATAAGCTGGGATAGGTGAAGGGAGAAAAGGGACAACAGCATAAGCGTGTGGACATGGGCGCTGTCTTGTGAAGGTGTGAATCTGTCTTCATGGAACATCACAGCCCACACATACAGACACATCTGGACATACTTTGGCACGACAAATGCACGTACACAGGCACACAAGCGCTTATATATTCCCACTATTAAGGATGTCACTCTGACAGACAAACATGCCCATACACAGACATATAGATATGCACGCACACCCTGTATAGTGGTGCAGAACTAGCAGATTACCTACAGTACTTCAGCTCATCATATAACATCAAATCCTGCTGCAACATGGCTGTGCATGTCAACAAGGCCTTTCTCCGTGCTTTCTGACAAGAAACAGAGGGATCAGTCACGCTGCAACGGAAAGATAACGTCACTGGAATCAGTTACGACATATTGAGGAGGGAAAATGAAAAAAACTACAACGCATTCAACAAAAGCCACTCTTAAAATACGAGTACAGTTATTTGATGATATTAATGTATGGCGACAACTAGCAAAAACAGAAAAAAAAAATCAATAATGTGTTTTACGACATCTCCATCTCCTCTGGCCACGGTGTCTATAATACTATTCAAATGGGAGCAGTGATGATAAAGTTTGGCCAAGACTTCTATAAAGGAGGGGGAACAGCAGACAGGGATGATAGAGGGCCCCCAGATAGCTTGCTGCAGGCTGTCTGCGGTGCCATAAGCTGTTGTTTTTATTTCTCATTTGTGGATGTAATCAGAAGAACAAATACAATACATAGATAGCAGGGTGGTCTGTGGGATATTCCTGTTTATTACACCATATAACACATAATCTACATACTGCATGCTATATGAGGACTATATGAGGTGAAACATGTCATCCTGGGATCTAAACATGACTATATGGTAAGGTTTTGTTCATGTGTTGTATTGTAGTTTAGTCTGCCACATACTTGCAAAACATGTATGCTATATATTTTTTTATACTATATACTTATAAATGCTTAAAGCTATAATATATAACATTTACTCAATACACTGTCTTAAAGTGGGTAGGCTTTTGCTCTATATTCTGTTGATTTATCTTTCTCCATATTTAGCACTAAAGCTCATATTTCAAGCAAAAATATATACACATAAAAATGCAATAACAAAATAATGAAACAACTACGTAAACTTTAGAAATAGAACAAAATAGAATTACATCTAAACTGATGATGATGATGATAATGATGATGATGATGATGATGATGATGATTATTAGGGGCCAAGCAGCGAAGCTGCGAAGCCCCTATTGGTTTTGTCTGTTTTCTTATTATTATTTTTCATCCGCCT
>JAQQZY010000014.1:27400466-27415761 GCA_030068375.1 Ostorhinchus rueppellii
CATTAAAGATATGGTTTGGATAAAAAGATCTTGCATATACTGGTGGATTAACCATTATAGAAACATAAAAAGATATTCTGCGAAACAGAAATACTGTTCAATTATGGTAGTGGTGGAAAACACCTTACACTGGGTGGTGGTGGGCTAATAACTGGTGTAATATACAGTGTTTAACAAATTATTATTACATTTATTACATTATACCAAATGTTTCCAACATTTTATTCACTTGGTCACATGTCTGTTGCATCATTTCCTCTTTACCAATGTTTACAATATTTACAGCTTCTTTTTTATTCGAATGAAATAACTTATTAAGAACATACTTCACTGAAAGTAATAGGAGTAAATTTAATATATTACATCCAGTGTAATTATATTTCTGCTTGTGTCATAGTGGATGGTGGTGAAAACAACAACTCCCATGTTCCCATGCTCCTTCACTATGTCATCTGCTACTCGGTCTTTTATTCCTGTTTTGATAAAGAGACCACCAGCAGAAACCCCACACTCTGCATTTAGCTTGTTATAAATATTAATGTTGTACTTATGCATTACATACTGGTATCTCTATTTTGCTGCTTATGCATTTGCTTTTCCCACTGGAAACTGGATTTCATTCTAATCTTCTGGCTTTACTGCATGTGCAATCCAACAGCAGCTTCAGCTCACAGGAATTTTTGACAGTTGACAGTCACCCCTGGTTGTCTTGTTAGAGCTCAGCAAGGCAAGCACATACACACACATACACATGCACATGCACATACACATGCACATGCACATACACCGCACATACTTTCAGAAGCAGAAGGAGAGCCAACTGTACACTAAATAAACCTGCTTGTCATAATAATGATGAGAGCCGACTCCATTATGTTCTTTTGAGTTTATTTCTCTGATTTACCGCAGTCAAAGCGACGCGTGCCTGGGACGGTCTCCAAGGTTGCTGTCAGGGGGAATTTAATGTCCTTGGCTTTAGCGTCTTTCTGGGAGCCTGTCACATCGGCTCAGCACTGACTGGCATACCAGCCGGGACCTCTGGCATTGTGAATATTAATAGAATATTGATACCGCCTAAACATTGTGGTGGGATTCTCCCCCCATCTCTGTCTGTAGACCCCATCCCTCTTTCAGTATATTCCTTTACTTATCCTTTGTAAATTTGTTTCAATCACAGTTGTTTAATTAACTCTCCTCTTCCTTGTAACTAACAGCTAAAAAAAAAAAAAAAAATGCAAGGATGTAGCTATAGCGCTTCAATTACGAGCCAAGATATTTATGGACAGTTGATGTGTGACACGGTGCTTGCAAAGTATGAACAAACACATGCACTACCACCTCTGTTGAAGTTGTTGTGCAAGCGATGCATAGTGTGTACCTTCATGTGGACATTTCTTCAAATAGTGACTCAGCCATAAAGAACTGGGAACTCATCCAACAATCTTATTCATGTTTCCGCCACTGCAGTTACACCAGCCAGTACTGGCATGACCCAGAAGTGTTTTGAATGCTCTTATAATATTACATAACTGACGCTGGTCTCGGTTCACAGGCTCATTTTGGATCCCATATAGTGTATGTGTAGCAGTATTACGCAACATAGTGCAGTAGAATTGAAGAAATGTCGACATTTTTTCAAGACTTTATTGTAGAAACTCTCTGAAATATATTATAACATGAGGTTTGGTTTGAAAATGTAAAAAATGAACAATTAAATAAATGAATAAAACTGATAATTAATAGATATCTTCACTATATTCCCTTCGTATTGAACCGCATGAGAAGTTCTCACATATTTCATCACAAGGGGCATTGATTTTGATGTAAACATAATTATCAAAAAATGTCAGACTAAATTGGCCTGACATGATAGAGAGTTCATTATCAGCCAAAACGCTTGGGAGTGTGTTACTCTAATTAATTTTCTATAATGAACCCAATGTTTTTGTTAAGCTTAGAAATGCCTCAATGACACATTGTTTACCGAGACCTCATCCCAGCTCCACTGGGTTTTGCTAAGACGTTGTTATCTGGGATATTTATCTCAGTAGCTTTGGAGTCTTAAAGTGGAAGTTAAGGTCTGGTTTTAGGAAATCTGACATCATGTAGTTAGATATTATGAACTCCAGTACTGCATTCAAGTTTTAAACAACGTAATACTTTAGCAAAATGGAAAGTGAAGCTTGAATGTAAGGCCTTCAGGTGCATAGACGTTAAATTCGCTCCATTTGGTCAAAGGGTCCGATACATCAGTGCTGTCCCCTCTCTGCATGCACTCTCACTCCCATACCAGGCGTTGGCATCAGAAACTATTTTCAATAATTGATTCTGCACTCTAATTGAACAGCACGACTGAACGACATAGCTCATTACTTTACTCATTAGTTAATTATCGGAGAAGTAGGACAAGTCAATAAAAGTGAAGGCAGTAAATTCCGATACTAATTAGCCGCTCTTCCTTCGAGACATATTTAAAGGCAGATTAGTTACCTGAATGTCCCGCGATGGGATAGGAGGGGGCTGGTGGGGTGTGAGGAGGGGGAGGGAGGGAGGGAGGGACACTGACAGGAGAGTCAGCTAAGGTTAGCTGCTTGATATCATTAAAGCAGGAGAGATCATAGTTACAGCAATGTGATGGAACTCCCCAAAAGACAGCTTGTCAACCACATGGGGATTCAAGGTAAGGAGAGTGGAGTCTGGTAAATGAATACAAATGGGAATCCGGAAAAGGCCTAAATGAAGGCGTTTGCTGTTTTCCTTTCTGTCAAAATCTAATTGTCTGTGTTTAAGGTTTTTTTTGTTTTTTGATTTTTCAATTTAAATGTATCAACAACTGAGTAAAAACATCAAAAAGCATTATTTTAACATAAAAATGATTTGAAGTAAAGTTGTCAAGATTTAAGTAGGTATTAAAGTAAAATAATAATGATAGTGTAAAAAAAAAAAAAAAAAAGAGGATGTGAAACAGCACCAATCCCCTGCAATTACAAGCTATAAACCACAAAATAAGATTTTGTGTGACTCATCAGTATATCAACTGCGACTGTGTGACATATTGCCTCAAATTGATTAATGGTTAGAATTGATTAAAACAATTTATTCCCTTTCATTATGAGCCTCTCCGCCTCTATTTGTTTTCTTGGCTAATGCTGCCAATAATAACCGTTTGACATACTGGGCCCACTGTGAATAGCCGTGACTGAGTTCATGCACTCCTAACAGGGGGGCTTCGCGACACTGTAGCGCAGATGCCCTGTCAACCAATCAAAAACCACGACAGAGGGCTGGGCGAAGCAAGTGCGATCGTCTTTTTCACATGCAAATGATACAATGTGATAATAAACACCTGACACGGAGCATGACTGAATTATCCTGGCTGTTTAATCAAAGGCGGCCATTATTGCAGCTCATTCTGTTGCGTCTGTTCTTGCTTCCCTCACCTCCCTCCCTTTGAAACCTTTGACCACTTTTCTTTCACTTTCACATTTAGTCATCATTCATATTTCTCTTTATATTATTTTGTTTCTTTTATTTGTGGCCCCTCTTTCGCCGTTTCCTCCACATTCACTTCCGTGCCTTGTTAATCGTCCTTCCTCTCCTTCTTGTCCTCCCTCCCCTCTATCACTCAGCTGTTTTCACAGTCATACATTATCACTTTTTCTGTCAATTGGCTTTAACCGTGCTAAGTTTTGTGAGGAGCCATTGGCGGGGGCCCCTTGGGGACAAGGAAATGACAGAAGGCGGCCTTTATTTACCTCTGTGGCCCCTACCGTGTCGTCTGCTTAATCATGTGGCTAATCGACAACACTGTCTCCCCGCTTGCTCGCACCCGGACAATGGGGAACCTCATTCATATTTAATACAATGGAGTGTTTAAGTCATTGCACGCGTCTGAGGAGGAGGATATTGTGTTTCATTGTGAAGGGCTCCACAGGGACCTCCTCCTGCCCACCCAGGCCTCCCTATCTGCACTACTCCTCCCAACTAGCATATGCTTGGCACTTCTGGTGTTAAGCAGGCGGCCCCCGGCCAGTGCAGCTGGCTGGACGCAAGGGCCCCGTCCTGGTATCAAAGCATTAATTCCCATGATTAATTCAAACGGTTAATTCTGCTTTATCATGGCTTAAGAAAAATTACCAAGACAAATATGTACTCCATAGAAGAATGAAATACGTGGAGGTGTGTTTAATAATGCAACAGGGCGTATAATAGGGGCTCTTTTCCTCTCACTAATCTCCTTGCCATCTCTACTTTTGAGAACAGTGTCAGTAGCTGGGCGCCATGTGCGATCTCCGCTCTTTAATTGCACTAGAAAGAGATTTACTCCAGAGGGCAGATCATTGTGTATTGTATCTGTTTACATATCTGATGCTACTTAACTCCAAAGCCACTTGACATGGTTTTACTAGTCCGGCTTGGTTCTGGTTGAAGACTTGCAAAGCTGCAAACAGTGATCAGACACAAATATCTTTCTCCTGTCTCTTTTGTCAGGTTTTCTCTTCCTATCTCTCTCCCTCTGTCTTCTCTGCCTCCCTGTTTCTTTAAAAGATTAACCAGGGTCATTAAGGACACAGAGAAGGTTCATTTCGCCGTTACGAGCGGCAAATTAATCATGGGGGGATGCCATTTAATGACACACTTCCCTGGACTGATTACTTGTGTTCTTGCTAATTACATTGGTTAACTACAGTGCACCTATGAAGGTCCTTTTGGTATTTGGTCTCTCAAGTCCAAGGCCCTCCTTAAAGATACACTCACGTTTTATTTTCTCCTCTGAGCAAATTAATGAACATAAAAGAAACAGCTGTGTACGGCGCCGTGCCCTGACGAGCCCATTACTTGACAATGCCCGCCTGTGCCACGGAAGGAACTTAACTGTGTCCTATAACCTTAAAACGAGGGTACGCCACTCGCCACAGTTTTACTGTCACAGTCCTGTGTCGCTTTCCCTCCTCATCTCTCACTCCTTGTCTAAATGAAAGGAGCACAAAAGCTTAGTGTCATTAAAAACCACCACCATTAGTGTTGGCGGGCTTCATTTGTCCTCTATTATTACTGAAGACGGCTCTGCATTCGGAGCCACACGAGGGGAGGGAGATGGGCAGTAGAATACAGGTTAGACAGGGGGCCACAGCCCAGTTAATAAGGGAGGGAATCTTGGGGCAGGTAGGGGTCAAACTGGACACTTCCTAGCATGCAGCGAGGAGCCATTCATCTGAATGGAAATGTCAACGGAGCCCATCAGGTCAACAGCTCCAGGCTAACTTGGACCTGGGTGTGACTCCTGACACTCAACAGTGCACAGGGGCCAGATAATGGGTTTAGGGCCCCGATGGTTATCTCCTCAACTCTGGCTTGTTTTCATTCCTCTCCTCTCCTTCCATCCCTCCAACCTCCCTCTGTCCCCACCCCACCTCCTCTAATGACAACTGAGGAGGGGTTAAATGGTCTAATTCCACTGAGATTTTTGTGGGGGAGAAGATACGTGACAGATGTATCGCGATAAACACGACGCTGGCGTTACTTAGAAAGAGCAACTCAGAAGCCTGGGACATGAATGGCCATGTTGTTTCCTTTGTGATGTGTGCCAATGCTATTTATAGGGTGTGTATGTAAACAACCAGAAGTCCCGCCTTTTGCCTATCATAATTGGTAGGTTTATTTATTTATTTGTTAGATCACAACTGAGACAGATTTTTTTTTTTTTTTTTTTCCATTTCAGTTTTTTCTTTGCCAAATGCAGTGTTCTGAAGCTTAAAATAAAACTGTATCACAGATATTACTGGGGCTTTTTTTGCATTTGATTTTTGTTATTGATTTGTCACTTCAATTGTAATTTTTTTTGGTTTATCAATTAAAAATAGAGAAATTCTAATTATCTGGATCGGTTAATTTAATGAAGTTAATGAATCCCATAGGAAAAAAAACACAGACTCTTCTGAAGTGAAAAGTGGAACACATTTTTTTTTTTTTTTTTTTTTTTTTCAGGAATGCAACCTCTTTGTGTGGAAAACAGCAGCCAAATATCCACATCTTCCTCATGTCAAAATCTGTTGAAGCATTTGGAGTCCTTTGATTTTTTCTCCCCTTCTTGCTCATATTGAGACGGCTTAGACGAGATCCTGAAAAGACCTTTTGAAATGGACCAGAGCTGGCAGTCTGGCTATTTGGTAACCCCCTCCTTTTCCCTCAGCCTGTTTTACAATCTCATTAAATCGACCCTTTGTTTTGCCACTTTCCAAGCCTTGATCTCTGGCTTAAGACGAGTCAAGAGGCCAAGACAGTTTGAAAAAGGCTCCCTCCGCCACAAAGAGGCCGCTTGTTCACAATCATTCTCCTCTTCAACACCACCCAGACAAAAAGAGAGAAAGAGAGCAAGAGGGTCATTCACTGGCGCGATATCGTGAGAACTTAATGAAAGTTTTATAACTCTTGAAATGTTTATGACCTCCCCACTCACCAGCTTGTCCCACCAATTAATGGCTAATTCTGACAAGAGTTCATGAGCCCAGATGATCTTGAAGCCATACGAAGGAAAGTAATATTTCAAAAACATTTTTTGCTTTGCATCCAAATTCCTCTTTTAGATAAGACGGCAGGCTTGTAGTTTACTTCCTGATAGTCTGTACAGTATGTCATCAGTACCTCACTGAGCCTGTTCCTTTGCTACAGGGGGACACACCACATAGAGATATTATAATCTCTTTGGCAGCCCAGGCCTCTCAGGCACCGCTAACAAAGTCTTCCTCCTCTTCCCTGCCCAGCAGCTTTCCAGCTCTTGATAAATACTACTCTATTGTGGCCTTATTATGCAACATTCGCCTCGATTATGTCACTGTGTTTACAGGGTGTAAGAAATGGAAAATCAAAAAGGCTACAATCAAAGGGAAATTCTGCTACTATTACTGCATCGTGCAAAGATCCAAATAATGCATTCCAACATGTTTCATCAAAAACCAAAATGAATGTGGAATGCAGCCTCTTTCACTCAGTAGACTGTAGTTACTGAAGTGCTCCTCTTGCAAGGACTTAACAGAGATCCATCTTGGTACCATGAACCTGTCATGGAGCAATGAAGGGGAATCCAGCGCCTATCTGAAACAAATGACAAAGTCTATCGCCCAAGGCCCCTCTCTCCCTCTTCTTAACAGCTATGCTGAGAAGCCATCACTGTCCACAAAATATGATAAAACCCATGCCATAATAGGATTCATAAACATGCCCAAATACAATTTGCTGAGATGTATTTCAGGAAAAGACAATCATTTACAACTTCTGAGGGGGATTTAGAATAAGTATGTTTGTATGCAAATCCGGCAAACACGTTTTATGTACTCCGCTCCCACAGATCATGAAAGCGCATTAGATTTATGGCAATGTGTGTGCATAATTGTAAGGATGGTGGGGTGGGGAAAAACAGGAAGAAGAAGAAAAAGAAGAAGAAGAAGTGTTGGGATTTATATTGAGACCTTTTGGGGGGTTTTGATTAGTGTAGAACGAGCCCAGCTTTCATGCCCCCGACATAGAAAACAATCGCTGCCACTTGGCTGAGTCCTGGGCATCCAGGCCCCCATTGCTTCCACATGGGATGCCGCCAACATTCGCTTTTGGCAATACAGATAGCTGAGGACAAAAGAAAGACAGCAAGTACCTCTTGGCAAATTCTTATGTGCAAGCAGGCCTTCTTAATTTGTAGATGTTTGTTTGTTAAAAAAAAAAAAAAATAGAGCATTTATTATTGTTACCTTGCTGTGGTAAGGAAACCGATCTCCAATATTTAGTTTACAATCTTAAGATGCATTTCAATATGTAAGAAATGGGAAAGTCATGTTGGACGTTTATTTCCCAGAGCTGTTGATGTGTTATTTTTAAGTTGTTTTTAGCTTGTTAAAATACAATTTTTTTTGGAATTATTTAGAAAAAAATTACTTCTGAAATACTTTTGAGCATATTTTTTAGATTTCCCTCAAGTCAACAAGCAAATCCATTTGCCTTTTATACAAGTAGAATCACAATTGGCATCTTATCAAATTCTTTAAAAAGACAGGCTTTGTGATTGGCCTTCTATGAAGACGCCACTTCAAATAAAGAAAGTGTTACAGTGTCTTGACCTGACGTTACCTCGGCCCTATGCAAACAGCATTAGGTAGTTTAATCCAATAAAGTTCAATTTACAAACTCATTTATTACCAATAAAGCAGAGGAGAAACACCTGCTTCATACCACCATAACCTCATTTTGAGATGTGTTTTCTTTTCTCTCCCTGTAAGTCTAACTGGAGAGAACACCCAGCCCAATGTGACGGATTCTGATGTCTTAGACGGAAACCTCCTCTTCATCTATCTCAACTATTGGTGGGAGAAAAGTCGGAAAAGGGGGGTGGGGGTTGACCCAGGAATCTGGAGTTTTTTGGAATGAGAGTTCAAAGGAACTCCCCGCAGCCTACATAAACCACCCTCAATTGGCACAAAGAGGAAACTCAATTTGCAGGGAGCTGCGCTGTATACTTTTTATAGAGGAACTTTTAGTCATTAGGCCATATACTCCACCTCACTCAAAAGGCCAGGCGACGCGGCAGGAGGCCGCAACGTGCTTCTTCTACAAAAAAGCAGGACTGAGCCCCCTCTCTTTACTCCTGAGAAAAAAAATCTCTTAATGAGAGACTGGTTAGTTCCTGTGTCTTCAGATGGTGTCCTGTTTGTTCAGCAAAGCAGGGGGATCTATGTTAACCCTTCCACAACAAAATCTGCTTAGAAGGTGTAATCCTATCTAGTATGCATGTAGCAGTCTTCAGGCGGGGCTGTGCAGGAAAAACAGCCAAAGATGCTGTATCAAATTAAACATATGTGTGAAAAAAAGCACTCTCTTTTGGGCAACAATCAATGTGCATTGAAAGAGAATGAATTTCTTCTGAAAATCTAGTTTAAGGTTGTCATATTCATTTCAGTCAAACGGGATTTGAGAACAAAACACAGTTTGAAACATGACAAAAACAGACCCAATAGTTGATCTGTTTACAAAAACATAACGCTGAAAGAAAATAGAGAAATATGACATGTATTTCAAATATAACTTTAACATATATTCAGTCAAACAAATATAATATTTAAATTAAATAAAATACATTTAGGATAACAGCTAAAAAAAATCATGCGAAATGATGCAATGTGTGTAATTTTTGTAGATTTTTATCATATTTAGATATGTTACCAGATTAAGACTTCATCTAAACACTGTCTCACTTATTGTCCACTCCCCCCTCCACCTGGGTTCTTGCTAACCTTTGTGAACTTTGACCTCACCACAGAGCTCTCACCAGTCATCATATTTGTCTCTTTGTGTCCTTTGTTGCCCTTCTCTTCCCCATTCTCCCCCTTCACTATATATGGCAGATTAATGACAGCTAATAATATCTGATGTTCCTGGACATTGCGTCCGGTAATGAGATGCATTCCCAATGGGTAGGCAAGGTGTCACCACTAACAAATTCACCGTCTCTGTGTGCAATTAGCCTGTAAAAAGGGTGGAAAAATACACTAAATCAGTACCAGCCAAGATGGATGAAGCATGCTGAAAGAAAAATACCCCTTTGTTACCAAACAGCCAACATGAAGGAAGAGAGAGAGAGAGAAAAAAAATGTCTCTTTTCCTCCTCCACATCTTTCTCCTGGAGGAGATGTGGACAGGTTACCTTTATGGAAACATTATTCCTTGACTGCTCCCTGGCAGGAGTTCATTACAGCTCAGCCTAACGTTGAAATATTCTCTGCAAAATGTCAGCATATGTAAATGAGAACTCAGCCCTCATTCGCATGTCATGTTTTGTTAAAAGTTGTTGCAACCTTTCTTTCCTTCTTATTTCTGGCTTTCCTTTTCCCATTCTTCCTCATGGGATTCAGTTCACTTCAAATATGATACATGTCCAATATGAAAACCAAAGGAAAAAAAACATACATATTGGTTAACACTAATAATTTGTGATCATAACAAATATGAAGGATGTGTGTGTTGATTTTTCACCTTATTCAGTAAATTAAAAACAGTGTTCCTCAGATGAAACATGGCTTCACTTTTGTCAGTTTATAATTCTTGTATTTACTTTCCAACAGTGCATCACTTTATTAAGGTCACTGGTGTCACATTTTGAAACAAATCTAACATCTTTGGATTTTTTGCCTTACTAACATTCCAAAGAACTTAAATCAAATACTAAATAATCGATTTTCCATTTTATGTGGCTGCATTTATATCTGTAGTAGTAGGCTATATTAAATCATGTTGAACATCATCAATCCCTTAGGGCAGTTTAAATATTAGTGAGCATTAAATCAATATCAACGCAGGCTGTTGTTACACACTAAAAGGACGCTGGCATGATTCAACATTTATGCAAAACAACAGCTAAACTCTGGCATAATGTCTTGGCTGGTGCCATCCTCTCTGCACAGGCCCCGTGGCTAGTCTGAATGATGAGAATAGATAGAGCCTGCATTCACAGCTATCCATGTGTGCCCAGTAGCTTAAAGCATCGACTAGTTGCCCAGTCATCCCCTAATGTGACAGCTAGTACAACTCAGAGCAACCGACTTGTGCTATGTTGGTGAAGCACCACCCACTTCTCACCATGAAGTCATGCTCAGCATCACAGTCAAAAGATTTCTGCTTTCTAGGGTGAGTTAGAGGCAGGCTTAGATGCAGGGCTATATGTTAAATAATTTCCCACTTCTGGGGGGTTGAAAGAGGTTCAGTTTATGCGGTTATGCATGTATGAATGTATCGACTTCTTGGTGCATTGTCAAAAATTCATTTAATTCAGCAGTACAGAAGATGCCAACCAGTTCACCTAGAGCTGTGAGAAAAGGGGATTTGGCACATTGTGCCTCTGAAAATAATGCTGCAGTACTCCTATATTCAGCAGCCGGCTCTGTGCTCTGCTTTGTGCCCCTACTGTACTGTAGTGAATCTGTGGGGGCTCTATCAGCCTAATGAAAATTACATTCACACCCGCGCCACTCCTGCCTATACAGCTTACATTATGCAACAGATGAGCATTGGGGCCACGGTGTCTAAGTTTGATAGCATTTCTTAAGCAGGATCAAACTGGAAGCGCGGGTGGAGTGTTGGCAGTGATGTGAATTTGATGAGTTCAACAGTAAAAATATTCACTTTTCACTTATAATGAGAACGACAAACAGGTCGACGCTCGGTAGCTTTTTGGAGACTTTTTTTTGGGAAGAATCTAACCCGTGCAAATATCATTATACAGACTAAAATTGATATAAAAATGAACTTTTTGGAATAATTGACTCTGTGCTCATAACGAGAGGGGATCCCGTCATTTGTTATGAGCCAAATGTATGCTACAATATAGGAAATCCAGTTAGGAGAAAAGTGATGAGTTTCAGGAAGGCACTGAAATCTACATGCAAATGCATAATAATCACACATCTACAATATTGCAGTGTTAAAAAAAAATACCTTGAATTCAATTATCATGTGGGCTGGAATAATCATAATGTTATTGGAAACTCAATTACGGAGGCAAGCCATGTCTGGAAATTAGCTGAACTTAGCTAAGGCAAGTCAACCCCTTGAATTCATCAAGTATGGATTATCACAATATTACATGTTCACTTTGATTCTGCTGTCCAAAGACAAACATTCACAGTCACTACTGCATACTCCCCACGTTTGTTTTATTCATGAACTGCGCTCTGATCTATTATACATACAAAACTGATTCTATGCTGATCGCCTCAGGCTAAGAGGCTCAGACATAGAATTAATTATATTATATACACATGCATGATAATTGTGTACGATTCGGTCAAACACAGAGGTATTTCTCTATGTGTGATTACCATTGTTGCTTCACTGGCAATTATTTTCATTATTGTTGCTAATATTGTTAATGTTATTGTTTTCTCATTACAGCATTTCTCTGGGGCTTATTTTTAAGATATTAGGATGTATGTGACCACTACTCTGGAATAAATCATAGCACTGGCTGACGAGGCCCATGACATTAATACATAAACGGCATGCTCATATAGCAAGAAAATTACTTTGAAATTAAACACCAGGCTAGCACAGGTCGGGCACAGGAAATAGAGATAAGGGTGCTAATTCATTAAAAAATATTAATGAAATATCCCCCTCTACACAGTGTGCATGGAGACAACCATACTTTTGAATATTGCAACATTAAAAGTATTTCCTCTGGCTGATACGAAGGCTAGATCTTTCTTTATTATTAATATTGTATTGGTTGATACTTGTACTCTGTTTTCCATGCCTGTGCATGATTGAAAATATCATTTCCATTTGGTACTGGGAGCGTCATGCATGGTTAGGTTATCAAATTCCCACACACACTGCAAGGTCCAATATGATTCCACCTCAAGATTGTCCAAAGACATTTACAACAAATACTCCAGGTTTATGCAGAGTTTTCCTTGAAAAAGTGCTGGACTTCGGAGGTCAATTGCATGCCTGGGTGGCATTTCTAATAAAGTTAATGTATTTACGCACTGACCATGAAAAAAAAGTGTAAGGATCTCTATTGATATTTGCATGCACAGATCCATTTAAAATGTGACTGTTGCGCATCGTAATAGGTCAATATTTGTTGAGGAAAAGTGTATTTAAAAAACCTGTATTTAAGACTTTATATTCAAGTACTTTCCCTGTTTACTCGGGTAATTAAAGTTATCATATTTTTCCACCAGTGATCCCAGTCATGTTTGCCTCCTTGTTGGTGTAACAGTGTCTATGTGTGTGTCAACTTTAAGAGTTCTTTTCAGTTCACTCTGTCGCCAGCCATACCCCTGTTCCCCCTGTTCCCCCTGCACCGCTGCCTGCCATGGCTGAGCTGGGGAACATGCAGCCTCGCTCCGAGACGACTTCAATCCCCTATTATCAGGAGAGCGCACATTGCCGCTCACAAGGGTTTAATTTATTTGTGCCTGTTTCAGCCCAAGATTAAAGTTTAATTGGCGCTGACTGGCAGCTCCCAAGTTTTGACTAATTCTCCTTATCGGGAATCCTTACCGAGTAGCTGTGGGCAATGTAAGGCCTGCCTGCCTGCCTGTGTGCATGGCAGCAGTGCCCACACACACACACACACACACACACACACACACACACACACACACACACACATTTGCACACAGATCCACGCACACAGTCAACATAGTAATCCCTTATTTTAATTGGTCGATACATTGAGTACCTGTGACTTCATGCTTATTTGTGCAAGTATGGATGAAATTCTATATGTTTGACTTTGTGTATATGAGTGGTTGTACATGTGATTACTCAATATCTTCATGGCGAGGGCCTCAAATGTTTCTGGATTGTTGGGTAATTAGACACACCTCGTATTATTTACTCCTGGTTTTATAATTGATTTGTGAAGGTGGAGTCATCCTTGCAGACTGCTGTTGTGTTCCTATAATATAAACAGAGGCTTTGTGACATTACCCATGTATTGAAATGTACAGATGTGCAAAAAATCCCCAATGTTGGAAACAGAAGGGAAGAAAAGGGCCTGGTAGAAAAATAACAATGCGTTGCATGTTGATCCCGTTTTGTTGCCTGATTTTCCATAAATCGTTGTAGCATAAATCATTATAAAGTGCATTACCATAGAGGGATCGCATTTCCATAAGTGCATGTTTATGCCAGAGTGATACACAAGCGTAAATAACACTGATAATCTTGGCTTGTGTTTGATCAGCCAAATCTGAGTCTGAGGGAGCAATCATTTGTGACCTGTTATATTAGTGGCAGCTATTAAAAGCTGTGGAGGATTCGCAAAGCTTCATTTATTCAGGCGGGGAGATGTGCGTGAAATAGAGTTCCTTTGGTCGTAACTAATGTCTCTAATACTAATGAGCGAAGCTTCTCTGTTGCAGCTACAAGCTTCTAAACTGGGAAGCACTGGATTAAGGGAGTACTCATGAGGGCAAATGGACCCAAGTTCAAAGTCGTAGGTTTTGATCAGGCATGCAAATAAACACATTGGCATAAAAAGCCTGTACAAACGACTCTACAGATATGCTTTAAATATATATACATGTACAAAAACATACTTTCATCTTGTGAAAATAACGATGATAAACTATGTGTTTCACCACAGCATGTTGAGGCATATTTGAATATATGCCTTTGACACTTTTCCAATAAGGGTGGCATTTGAAATCTGTTAGAGTTCACCAGAAATACTTTGGCAGCACACACAACAAGTGTGACTCATGCTCAGGTTATGTCCTGTACTGAATCACAAACGTTTGTGCGGATTAGATAAATGCAAATTTAAAAGAAGACAAGTGAAAGGTCGTGGGAAAACTATAGTACATTGAAAAGACAGAAAAAAGTAGCAGCGCGGAAACAGGATGAAGTGATTCAAGCGGTGGAGAGAAAAGGAATGAAAATGATAAGTAGGCACGTAGAAGCAGAGGAAAAGAAAAGAAAAGAAGGGAAGGTGACAGAGTCGGCCTGGCCGGTTGAAAGCAGTTTCTCACATGCCAGGGCAAATCTGGGATAATGCCAAACTCACAGGTAGCCTGTCCACTGCGTCCAGCTGGAGACAGCAGGCTCCTATACCGTCCCTGAGCAAAACACTGGCTTCTATGCCATGAAATATAGCACATTTGGCTAGATCCATGTTGTAGGAAAGCAATACACATCAGCTTTATAGTGTGTTATATATGCAGACGTGCATATTTGATCAGAAACCTCCAAGTTGTGTTGATTTACGATACAAAGGACAGCTTGACTTGAGTAAGAAGAAGTTTAATCAGCACCAAATGAATCCAAACGCCATGAGGCCACACAACATACAAAATATATGACAAACACACAATGACAATTTTAAAAAGTTGAATAAAACCACCATAAAAACAAAAAAACAGACTTAAATCATCAACGACAGCAAACAATTATAAAAGAAAATGAAATAACTGAATCAAATTAGGTAGTAATTTGTACGTAATGTAAAAATATATTGTTAACCAAATACTAAGTTTAACAGGTATATCCTGAGTTTATGTTGAACCCTTTGATGCTTAGTGGTCACGACAGTGGACATCTATTCTACAACTGTTTTCTTCATGAGTTTTGTTGTTTTAGTTCCATATCAGCCAACACAGTGGACGCTCATACATAACCTCATACACTGTCGTTTATA
Source organism: Ostorhinchus rueppellii (assembly GCA_030068375.1). Taxonomy (NCBI): domain Eukaryota; kingdom Metazoa; phylum Chordata; class Actinopteri; order Kurtiformes; family Apogonidae; genus Ostorhinchus; species Ostorhinchus rueppellii. Next base: position 27,415,657 of record JAQQZY010000014.1, read on the forward strand.
CCATTACTGTCACTTTGCTGTTCTAGATCAGGGGTCTCAAACTCATTTTCTTTCAGGGGCCACATTCAGCCTGATTTGATCTCCAGTGGGCCGCACCAGTAAAAT
>JAQQZY010000014.1:27424757-27449501 GCA_030068375.1 Ostorhinchus rueppellii
TTTTGAGTTATGTTGCTAACAAACAAAGTCAGATGGTAACAAACAAACAAACACACAGTAAAACATAACCTCCTTGGTGGAGGTCAAAATTATTTCATTCAAAAAAATATTAATCATGTTATTTTTTTCACACCTAAAGAGGAATAAGAACACAAAAAACTTGACTAAGATTTTTGTAATTCATGCATCAGAGGGTTAAAGACGTCAGCACTTGCAGCTGTATTCAGGTGAAGCTGATTCTTGAAACCGTATGTGGAATATCTGCAGTTTTAATGTAATTCTGGAAAGCCGTCCTCATAGAAATGTCAAGTCAGTGGAAGATTGTACAAGATGAAACAGAGTTAACCAGTTAAAAATTGACAAAGTACCACAATCACCATCATAACTGATTGTGCTCTGAAGTTGTTAGATTGGATGAGACAGCGAGCTTGTTGGATTGCAGCGGAGGATACTTGAGAACGATGTTTTGTGGTTGGCATGGTATTCTCTAAAATGGCCCTGAAGCATCACACATTCACACAGAGAAAGAATGAGAGGGCTGCGATGCACACATGCACTGATTAACACACACACACACACACACACACACACACACACACACATGAACATACACTCCTCTGGACTTGTGAGACTCTTAGCTGGGAGTCATTCTTTGGAGCTGTGGGATCAGGCAGGAATGGTGTACGTCCCCATGTGTGTGTATTTATGTATGTGTGTCAAGGCTGTACGTGTGAAGGGCTGTCACTGCGTTCAGATGGGGGAGGTTGTCCCTAATGAATCCCCCAGGTCTGAGGGTATTTCATTGACGGCTGCTAATTTCACCTGACACCGCCGAACCGCCGCTGAGCATGGCCTGGCAACCAATCGGCACGCATCAGTCTCAATCAGGAGGAGATGCCCCCTCTCTGGTGCCCATAAACACAAATACTTTCACCCACATCACTTCATATGGGGTCAGGGCTGGCACTAGGGTTTGTACACCCCCAAGGAGAGCACCTGATCCTGACCAGGAGGAAAGGGGCTAAGGCTACCTGGTCTTCAGGTGCTAAATGCTGGGCTGACGTGGTTGTCACATCCATCACACCTGAGGGACGGAGAGCTATCGAGTACAGAGAAACACACCACCTATACACTCTTCTTCTTCTTCTACTACTACTATTACTTGTCCTGCTACTCCTACTTCTGCTTCTACTACTTATTCTTCGTCGTCTTCATTTTTGTCTTCTGCTACTTCTTCTACTACTATTTCTTCTTCTTCTACTACTACTTCTTTGTCATCTTCATCTTTGTCTTCTACTACTTGTACTACAACTTCTATAACTACTTCTACTACTGCTATGACTACTACTACTTCTTCGTCATCTTCATTTTTGTCTTCTATTATTTGTACTACTACTACAACTTCTTCTACTACTTCTTGTCCTACTCCTTCTTCTTCTACTACTACTACAACTTCTTCTTCATCATCTTCATCTTTGTCTTCTACTACTACAACTTCTTCTACTCCTACTACTTCTTCATCGTCTTCATCTTTTTCTTCTACTATTACTCCCACTACTTCTTCTTCTACTGCTATTATTATTTTTTCTTTTTCTACTATTACTACTACTTCTTTGTCATCTTCATCTTTGTCTTCTTATGCTACTACTACTTCTTGTCCTACTACTCCAACTTCTTTTCCTACTACTACTACTACTACTACTACTACTATTACTACTTCTTTGTCGTCTTCATCTTTGTCTTCTTCTCCTTCTTCTTTTCTGCTCTTCTCTCCTCTTCTCAAAACTCAGGGAGACTTCACCTTGGCTTCTTGCTGCCTTTTGCACGCTTCATGTCAGCTCCTCTAAAAACTTGCGTGTACCACCTGAGGAGTGGATTCCTCTCAAGCTAAAGTCAAGCAGCACCAAACAAACAGCACCCAGTCGACAGATGGTGTCACGCTGCTGAGCTGGAGCACACAGGGGGAACAGCCAAATAAAAGAGGTTGCCAGTAACGGAGTGTGTACGGGCACGTGCACGCATTGTGCCTTTTACAGTCGTTAGTCTCATGTTCATACAGAGGTGTGTGTGATGTACATATTTGGATGTGTATGTTTGTGCATCCTTCAGTATTCAAAGATGGTTTCAGTGACTTGGCTGTAGAATGTGCACACTTGTATATAACATAGACATGTACTGGCAGTCTCTGCTGGTCAGCTGTGCAACAATAACTCAACAAGCATCTCTTTAATTCATAAATGTGACAAATGCATCGCCATCTTCTGCCTTCATCATCCTCCCACTGGTCCTCTTTTTTTTTTTCTTTTTTAAGGGCGTTACTGCAGGGCACGCAAAATGTTAATTTATATGGTCCAACATGGAGTTATGATGAACAAACTGTGAGAGAAGAGCTGTTTACAGGAGGAAACAAAACAAGAAACAATGTTGAAAAATGGGTAACGCACTTAGTTTTCGTGAAACAATTAATGTTGCTTGCGGTGGGCAAAAGCGCTTGCGGCCAAAACCCATCTCTCGTCCTCTTCAGCTTGTGTATGTAGTAGACGTTGTGGGTTTCTCACTGTGTCAAGAAGGAACATATTCAAATGTGTATGGCTATTAAATGTTAATTTGCACAACAGATGAATGTCAAGTACAGTGCTTCATCAACAAAATGCCCCTCTGTTTCAGTATGCAAAGAGCACAAGGAAAGAGCTTTTGATTTTGGCATTAACAAACCTCAGAAAACAGATCAGTGAATTTCTTATTAAGCTTCTGCAAGTTTGCGCGTGTTTGTTTTTTCAGCACTTCTTTGCTTCATATTTGTGCAGTAAAATAACGATTCCAGACAGTGATAAAGTCGAAAAAAATTCACATTCCTCTCACTCCATTGCGTTCATGTATTTAAATTAACAGAAAAAAAAAATCATCTTCAATTGCTATTTAAGCTATTTAATGTTGAGAATTTAATCTTCTGCAAACAGCTGGAATTGGCAACAGACCAGAAGTGGATGAAGCTCTGCAGAACAGTGATGTTAAAAAGTGTGAAAGCATTATTACCGTTATTGACAAAGTCACTGAGTAAAATAAACCTGTGAAGTCAGTGAAGACAGAACTCTCTTAGTGTGTTGATAGATCAAGATTATGACAGTGGACATGAACAGCTGTAGCTCTCAACGCCACTGAGAAATCCAAATCCAAACTCAAACAAGCGTATTTACTTTTGCCTTATGTCGGTTTAGATGAGGATTATATTGTGACTTTGTTATTGTGAGTTTTTGAGGAGACCATGTAAAGTTCATGCCATCAGCCTTTAATGTACAATACTGTGCAAAAGTCTGAGGCCAACATTAGGTTTGTAGTTTAGTAAAGTTATAATGACCACACGCACATATGCATTTCTCAGTCTATGTATTAAGAGTCAATCTGTAATATTGAAATATGTACAGCAGTAAAAAAGGGAAAAAACAGCTTCTATAAACCAGTGTTACTATTTAACCCTTTCATGCATAGTGGTCACTACAGCTGTTCTCATGTAGATTCATGTTTTGTTTTTTTAATTTGCATATCAGCCAACACGGTAGACACTTATGCACCATCTCATACACTATAATTCACATAATAACTGTAACTTTGCAGTTCCAGTGTTTGAGTGTAAAGCATTTTTGTATTTTTAGATTTTGTTTGTTTTTTTGGCATATTATCTCCATGACATGATGTAGAAGCCAATAACATAATAACAACCCATACTGTAATAAATTTGCCATTTTAAAAATGTAATAGGCCAATAAAACGTAAGAAAAGTCCTGAACCGATAACGTAATAACTTTTGACCAAGGCTAAAGAGCAGCAGACAGGATTTATCAAGTTAGATAAACATACAATACATGGGTAGTATCACAGTTATATCTAATAAATAAAACTTAAATACAGTCATATTAATATATTATTATGTTATTGGCTCAGTTATTACATTTGCAAAGATTTATTTTTTTTTATCAGGCCAATAACGTCATAACCAAAAGTCAAAACTTATTACATTATCGATCCAGGACTCTTATTATGTTATTGCCTATTATATTTAATAAATGGCATATTTATTACATTATGGGTCGTTATTACATCATTGGCTTCTACACTTGAGTAATAACTTGTATTCGAATATGTTAAAATGTGAGAAAACATCAGATTAGCTGCATTACAGATGTTTCACACAGTATATTACTTTGTTATTGTGTTTTAAATACATGTTTCTTTGCTTCAGAAATTAAATGCATGGTGGACATTTGTGACTCCATAAAAAATAGGCTCATTAAGAAATGCCAATCACACAGTTTTTTTTCATGCATAAAGATGAATAAAAACACTCAGGAAAAAAAAAATCTTGACTCAGGTTCTTATAATTCATAATCAAAGGGTTAATGTGACCTCCCTTTGCATTTAACACATCTTTAAGTCTTTTTTTTTCCCGGACAATAGGAGATTTACTGCATTAATTGAGTTTTACACCAGGTTTCATTCAACACGTCAGATGTTTTTAATTGTTTGCGTTCCTTCCTGTCACGGGGACAAACTAAATAACAACACTAAATAATGACTTTAACCTTTTCAACCCATTTAATTCTGTTTTTTGGGTGTTGTGTGTCTTTCTTGTATCTGAAGAAAAGAGAATGAGAAATAAATATGTACGCTCATTTAAATCCTTAAGTCTTGTGTGCAGTTGTGTATAACCTTTTGCTTTGTCTACATACTTCTTTTGGGGTGTGAAATAACCACTTTAAAAAAAAAAAAAAAAAGATTTTATTTAAGCTTTTTCAATCCACAAAACCCAGATATATACACTTAATGAGCACAAACAAGAACACCAATCACAAAATCAAACATGAAACAAACAGAAAATACTACCGCCCCCCCCCCCCCAAAAAAAAATAACAACATCAGTTACCCCCACCCACAAACATGCTCAACTTCCACAATCTCGTACCTGGACTTTTTCCTTTACATTATCAATTTTTCTAACACTTTTCTGCACATAATTTCAATTGGGTTAGTTTGTTCTTTTCCATGGCTATTACATTTTCTATCTTCAAATAATAACCACAATATTTTTGATCATTTATCAAATATGCACCATTCACTGAAGACCTGAAACACATCCACCAGTCTTAGAATAACTACATGTGATCAGTGCCATACATTTGGATTCTACAACCATGTTTTGTTTTTTAATTTTTTTTATTTTAAGCTCTGTTTAGAAAATATATACAGTGGTACCTCTACTTACGAACAACTCTTCTTCTGGACACATTTTCATCAGCTTTCGTTCACTATTTGATTAACACACATTTTAATTCTTTATTATTTATGTATTTGTTAGAAGTTTGGATACATTTTTATAGTTTAGAAAAAATGTATGTCTACATTTTGGGGGGCTTGGAACGGATTAGGGCATTTACATGGAAAACACGTCTCTACTAACGAAATTATCTACTCACGAAACTACTTCCGGAACGGATTAATTTTGTAAGTAGAGGTACCACTGTAATTTAAGAGTATGATCACTATTCTCAGCTGAATTTTGTCTCATGTGCCGTTCCCTCTGTTTCCTCACCCTTGCTTTTACTTGATGTTTTTATCTGTGCTATATTTTATTCATTTTTCTCATGTTTGAGTTGTGCCCTTTTGGCCACATCTCCCCCCAAAAAACAAAAACAGATTTATTCGGCTTTCTGGTTAAATGAAGGTAAAATAAAAACATAAAAACATGCCCCATGTGTTCACCTCATACCTGTAACATGTCCACCTGTCTCATGTGTTCTACACTGTAAATGAAACTTCCCCTTCACATTTGCACATATTTTGGTTCCGTGTGATGCTGCTGAATATGTTTACTTCCACAGACAATTCTCGGTGCCTTTAACTGGAACCCAACCATGAAGCTTTGTGTGGAGGTGACTCAACCCTCCTTTTTTCATGCACACACACTTAAGTGCTGCTGTCAGTTGTGTTTTCATGACCCCCACTGTGTACACACCTGACAGCTTCTCCCAACCGCATCTCCTCCACGCGCACTCTCGTCACAGATGCTGAAACGGAGACCGAAGAAGGAAATAGTCCTCTGCGCCTCACACCGGGGCTTGAGCTGATGTCGCCTGACACGGTCAAAACAAAGCTCAGTGTTTCTTCACCCTACGTTAAGCATCAGGGCCGGAGCATCAGGCCTTACCTGCTTCCTGTTTGAAGGCTCCATGGAAACCAGTTGTGACGACGCCACCTGGTCAGTGTCAGCAGAAGTCAGTATGAGCCGTACAGAGGGAAAGAAAGGAACAGACGGATGGAAATAATGCGCACTATATCCTAAAATACTCCTCCTGAATGCTTAAGAAGACACCCACTATCACAAATATTGATCATTTAATCCTAGAGAACCGCAGATGATTCTGGAATTTTACAAACATCATCTAGCTGACCTATTGGGAATCACTTTAAATTCATAAACGGTCAATAACTGCTTATTTAGCATTAGTGTATTTAGCCCAGTAGCTGCTAAATGATAATGTGTGGCTTACACAAAAGGCAGGCTGCTTGTGCAAGTCGACACAGTAAAGGTAAAGGCCCTGAAAAGATTCATTCATCCTCTGAGCCTGTTGTATTTTTTGGCTGCAGTGTTGTCAAATGGCTGCACATTGAGGCTAGAGAGCCATGTAGTGCCTTCAGGGGATTTCTTTTTGTTAAGCTACTGGTGCATTCTAAGAAGTTACAAACTTAAAATTTATTCATAGTGTTGGCCCACGACTTATTGATCACTAAAGTTGTAGCACATGCTTGCATTTTCTATAAGTTTGAGGGATAATATGAGCGTTACAGGCTATAGCTGCAGGGAGAGTGTGACATGACCACAGGCGTAATTACATAGAAACACAGATTATTCATTTTATTGACTTTATTGTATTGGATAATGCAGATGTGCAAGCATTTGAACTAAATCCTCCTCAGTTTTAGTCAAATTAATAAACAAGCTGCAGGATGATTAAAAAAAAAGGGGGGGGGGGGGAAATGGGGCATTTGCAACAAAGGTGCAAAATAAAAGAAAGGAAGAGAATGCTTGTGTGTGTTTTCAGGCTTCTATTCAATTGAGGCCACACTTTTAAGGTCAGCAGAGTGCGAGGAAGTGCAGCGGGTTGCAGAATGTTGCTGGCACTTAGCTTGGTGCACTTCTGAACCTCATAGACGTGTGTGGCAAGGTCACGGCAGGAAGCATAAATGGGAGTTGATGGCTCCGTTGTTCCGTGTCATCCGCCGTGCTCTCCACCATACTATTTGGGGACGGCATTACTGAGCGCAGCTGACATCACAGACATATATGCACAAAAGGAGGCAGGCCACGTTAAAAAAGCGTAGGAAAATAGCGTCCACTCCTACATTATTAAGACACAAGCTTCAGTTAGCCCACACAATATGATGATGGGATGTAATTGATGCATTTCCTGTCTTTAACCAACTTCACTTGAGAGAGAGCTTTTAATACTTGGCTACACAGATACACTCTGCTGTGTCTGATGGCATGTCAGTGGAACTTTTTGTAAGTATTTGTATTTTTATCCCTTTTTGTTAAATGCAAAGGGTTTAATGGAAATTCATGATGAAAGGCCAGAGTGGTCCTGGTGCTCTGCTAAACCTTTTTCTACTCAAGACTTTTCTACTTTGGGAATGCATTGTTTTACTGCAAATTATAACCATAAAAAAGCCTCTGATCCCCCATTCTGTTAAATTAATAGAATTACGCAAAAAATGTAATGATAGCAATTAAGTCTTGAAAATGCAAATTTTATAGTCAAGGACGATTACCTCATTTATAGCATGTGCTGGAATGATGCCAGACGAAGGTAATTTAGATCCGGGTTGCTCACGGTTACATCATGATGAATATGAGTCGAGCGGGGCCTCATCACACACCTTCAGTCACCCAACTCTCAATCAATTGGAGAGGCTGGGGTGGAGTTTTGGGGGATGAGGTGCATGAGCGCTGTCACGGGCAACTCCTCCTCAGGAGAGAAGGGAATACATCAAGACTAAATGGGCCTGAATGACTGTGAGGATGAAAGCGGCTGGTATTTTCCAAAAGATAAGAGCACAAGCGAATAAAGAGCAGTGCAAAGGGTACCTGAACACTGACCGCACATTTTAAAGGTTCTGTTCTTGACTTCTGTGGCTTTACAAATATTATGAATTCTAACTTCACAAAGGAGAGAAACTGATCCGGCTGTAATGTATTTTACAGTTAATGCTGACATTTTGCACTGAAATGGATTCTAACCTTTGATGGAAACCTCTTAGGACGACACCACGTTGCTTTCTTCAGCGTGCCCTGCTAACCTCATAATGTTTACTGCCTGAGATTAAAAATTCACATCAAAACTCCTCGTCCAAATGACATTTAAATGCAAGGATTTTTAAACCGTAACTGCGTTTGGCTGAGTAAAATACTCGCATTAGTTAATTATTCGAGAAAGGCAGCTGTAATGGCATGAATCTTTTATGGGGGTCTGCCTAGTGCTATGATCTCTAATAGCTTAACATTTCACTTTAGCACTCCCTCCATGCTAGTGCAATGCGACCCGTGACTTCTCTAATCAACAACTGTTTTACATGCAGGAGGATGGTGCAGAGGGCAACATGGCACATGACCAAGGTCTAAATCCAGTACGTGCACAGTTCATCTATTTTAAAAACCAGCCTCAATGTCTATCTGCCATTTCCAATCTGTCATAGATAAAACTCAGGAAGGATGAGGGAAGACACATTTCTTGTACTTTTAAAAAGGAGGAATTATGTTGTCATGGCTATTTATTCATCATAGGTGAGACGTTTTGGCTTTATCTACTGGGTAATGGTTTTCTGTATTACTTGGTTTAGTCTGAAATCACCCACAGACACATTTAATAGTGGGAAAAGGCACCGAGATAACATGAAGGAAATGGCTCAAGTATCCCTCTTGTTTCTTTTAAAACTGGAAAGCCATTTAACTAACATTTCACCCAGGTCTGGCTATTACACAGTCTATTGACACACATTGCACCCCGGTTGGACTCTTTCTCAACCCCATCCATCGGTCACACAGATTGTCCCCTGGTAGGCAAAGGCCTTCGATGTTAATGGAAATGGGGCTATGCTGGGAGCATAGAGCCCGGAGAAGCCTGGATGATCCCTCAGGCCATGGCTGCCACGGGATGAAATAGAGAGACTATTACAGCGGAGTTGTAAAGCCCCACACGCTCCACGCACTATCATAATAGAATATTGATTCTATCAGATGCCAGGCCCCGGCCTGTCCCCACAATGAAGAAAAGAGCACTAAAGGTCATTGTGTGAAAGAACAGAAGAGAGGGGGAGAGAGAGATAGACAGAAGACAGAGAGGTAGACAAGTGGACAGGAAAGAATAAGTGCACGACTGCTGGAATACTGCATTTTTCTAATAACTGTATTTTTGTGAGAGTTGAGCACGGAACTACGAGAACACGTGAAAGGACAAGTAGATATTAGTTCAATATTGTATAAATAAAGTTGCTCATTTCAGTTGTTCAATTAAACAGCTTTCTCTGTTTTTTTTTCTTTTGCATTGCTGCATCTGTCTCCACAGCCATAAGTAACAGGGAAGCAATTTCAACCATTAATTGTTGATCAAGGCGGTTGGGAAAAGCGCCAAAGGAAAAGGATGACAAATAAGCACCCACCACGCGAACAGCAGTACAAATTACACCACAAGCAGGAGACGTTTATGCTTGATTGGAGCAATTTAATGTTTTCTTACAAAAAAAGCTTGCAAATCCTGGGAGGACAGTTAAGGAAATGACTTTTTAATCATCCAAGGAGCCGCTGCGCCTTGTCTCTCCTGATGGCCCCATATTGAAGACTTAGAGCCATTAGGAGAAGGAGTTCAGTGGTACAAGCCATTCTTAGCAACAGTTGGACTGCTGTTACTTAAGGAGACAACTTTTCGAGGTGGAGTGCATCCACTGAATCCAAATACTGGGTTCGTTTCAGATGAGCTGCTCTTCTGGAGAACTGGAGATCCCAAACAAACCTTCAGTTCTTCACAGCAGCTACAGTTTTAATCCTGCGTCTCAGCGGTGTTAAAATAGACCGCCAGTTTTAGGAAACAAAGCAAACCGCTGCAGTCCTTTTGCTACAATCATACTCTTTAACCAAGTCAGAGGAGGCGGATGCTTAACAATACCACAGTTCATGCACAGTACATTAGGAAATTGACTAATCTGTGCTGTGACATTATGGCCTGTACAAACTTCATGATGAATTCTGTTTTTCCGGGGCCCTTGGAAAATATATTCATGAAATTTCAATGTCCGATGAAACAAGTCATCTTTTAACCAGAGCTTGACTGTGACATACCATTCCTCATTTCTATTCCAGGCAAAGCTTTATTTTAGTCAAATAAATATCCATTTGTCTTGTTGTATTTCTTTTTTTTTTTTTTTTTTTTTTCAATTCACACACAGCCCTCGTAATTGAACAGTAGTTGTTGTCGAGGGCTCCAGCAAATGAAACTGCCATTGTAGCATCAAAAATAATCAATTTGATGAGTCTTGTATATACTCCCATACTCAAAGTAATGTGATATTGATTTGGCGCTCTGATATAGTACTCCTCTCCGGCACCAGAGTGATTATTGGCTTTTGACAAATTCCAGCACAATCTTTTATCCCCCCCCCCCCACCCTTTCTGCCCGACCACCTCTTTTGTCTCAAAGCACCGGTGCCAAAGCTCTACAGCTCCAGTTCCACTCTACATCATGACTTTGTGTGTGTTTGCTACACACTTTAACGATACAAGACTCTTTCCTTTATTGCTAAACAACAGCACGAATGCAATTTGACCCGATCAGTCTGTATCAAACCATTTTACATGCAACTTAATTTGCATCTAAAAGACACGCAATTTCATACCATGCGTCTCTGTCTGTTTCACCGACACACACATGCACACATACACACACCTTTAAGTTATTATGTTTCATAGTATTGTGAGGCATTGTGGATGGGAGCTCTGAAAAACTAATACATTATTTAAATCCAAATCACCCTCCCCTGTCCGGCCATGTTATAGATGACAATAATGCTGCCTTTCTCTCTCTCAGTCTCTCCCTCCATCTTTGTCACACACACACACAAACACATTGTTTCTTTTCTAATCCTCATCACTCCTTTTTCCTCGCATTGTATATCTTTTTTTTTTTTCCCCCTGTATGAAATGGATGCCAGGGACCAAAAATAAGCATGGATGGATGGAATGATGCAAAAGGATAAATGTATAACAGGAAAGGTATGAAAAAGACAGATGAATAATATGGTGAGAAGTGATAGAGAAAGGAAGCAAAGGAAAGATGGCAGGCCTCAACACTAGACCAGTCCGTATTGATTAGTGTGTGTAATAAAGAAAGCGAGAGACTTGGCCCCAGAGAGGACATGGTTTACTTGGTGTCTGCTTTAACAAGGCATACGTGTGTGTGTGTGTGTGTGTGTGTGTGTGTTTGAGATCTAAAGCCACTAAATATGCCGATGCCTGCATTTTACACACTGAACTGCCTATGGGTGTCTACAGAAATGAATAAATGAACAACTATGTGTGTGCGTAGCTGTGCATATGTCTGCATGTTTGTGTTAGCCTGTGTATGCTTCGTACGCATGCGAGCAGTGGTGTGTTTGTGCATGCTGCGGGCTGCATCCCCTATGCACCGTGCATGAAAACAACACACACGTGCACGCACTCACAAGGGCCCGCTCATGGAAAAATCAATATGCTGGTGATAGAAATATGCTAGTATGTTCTCTAGGTGAGAGATTGATCTGAGCTCCACAGAGGGTCTGTCCAAAACCAAATAATGGTTAGGGGCCAGCGACCTCCAGAGCTCAACAGAAAACAATAATTATAACCACAGTGTGTATGCCTGGACTAAGCATAAAAGCCACAGTCAATGAGGGCTAAATGTGAACATTACACAGGTGGGGGTTTAGCATCAAGCAAAACCGGATCTTTTAACAGTCGTTAGGTGCACATTGTATTTGCCAAGACTATTATTTAGCTACATTTACAGCTAATGAAACCACAGCTTTAAGATGACAGTTAACAAATTAGTCAAATTTTAAACACTCCAGTGCATGAGCTACAGTAGATTTGACAAATGTCGAAACCACTATCCATATCCATTACTAAATCATATAGCCTATATACTGCACAAGTAAAGGAAGTTAACTGCAAATTTTCTCAATTTCATTTTAAGGCAAGGCAAGGCAAATGTATTTGTATAGCACATTTGGTGTACAAGACAATTCAAGGTGCTTTACATAAAAACATATAAAAATCACAGGAGAGGTATAGAAAGTTAAAATGAGAAAGTTAAATTTAAATTGATTCTCGTTCAGTTAGCACGATTATATCATTCTGATGCTGTGAAATTCTACATTTTTGCGCAAATCCTGACTAGATTCGTACAACTTTGTGGTTTTCCTTATATGTAAATATCTAAAACCACATACAGTCCTGGAAAAAAATTATTAGACCATCAGAAGTCATCAAAAACAATGGTTATGCAATCCAGTACTTACTCCTGTGTGCAACATGTAACTAAAACAGACAGAAAAGAAAACATGGAATGTCTAAAAGCAGTGTTTTTGTCAGTACAATGCCATAGATACTGATGTAAGAACTGAAGTGATTCTGGTTTTTATCAAGAAAACATGGAAAATGGATAGATATCAGCTCTGAAATTAGACTATTTGTCCAAAAAAATATACCTTTAGTTGTACCAGGCATTAAAGTGAACAAGAAGCTGAAGAAAACATGGGTGGTCTAAAACTTTTTCCACAACTGTATAAGAAATAGTGGGTGTGACAGGGAAAATGCAAATGAAAAATAAAGCAGTGATATTAAAATGGACTGTTGACTATGAACGCAATATTTTCTGTTTTGTCTGATCATTTAATTTTTAATCGATGCATTTTAGTGCTAGTAATGACTTAAAACAATGAAATAACCTGAAATGTTGTTTGTTGTGTTCATTCTGTTAATATTTAAAGACTATTTAACATGTATTTTCCATACTGTGTTAATTATTTTTTATTTGCAGTTATACATAACTACTAACTATATGGTTTTTTTTTTATCTATTTCTCCTTGTGTAAAGCACTTTGTAACATGTTTTAAAAAGTGCTACATAAATAAAGTTTTACTTACTTACATATAAGCTATTATATATACAATGTTTTGTGTATTTTTTTCATAAGTGTAAGGTAAAATACAGAATTTGTGTCAACAGAGATCCAGTATGTGTTGTAAAATGTTTATTGCTACCTATTTTATTACATCTTCTACTGAATAGGTGGCTTCACATGCAGCAGAACTGACAGTGCAAGAATTTACAGTTGTCTAGTTACATAATGTTTACTCACTACGGTTAAATTCATACATATATACATGCAGCATCATGCACAATACATGAGCAACAGAGCCTCACACAGTATTTCTCTTCTGATGAATAAACCAACTAAAGAAAACTCCCTCCAATAAAAGGGAATCTGTCTTTTCTGTATCTTTGCCTAAATGCTGTTTCTATGACAGTTATTGGTGGATCGACTATAGGAGATAACGCACGATGAAAGCACACGGAAGCCCACAAGATGTCCCCTCGTTCACAAATTCATAAAGAGGTTTGGTATCATTGTCGGTGATGTCCAGCTCCACCCTGACAGGTGCAGTAGTGCAAGCTGTCCATGTGGAAAGCGCCCAGGCAGAAAGACAGATAGTGAGCGACAGCCAAGCTGAAGCCTTGTGCTGGCGTGAGGAAGTTTAATTGCTCTGTGTGGCATAAACTAACAAGATCCAAGTATCATTATCAGACATATCCTAGTGGAAATAAAACAAGTGCTACATTTTGGTGACAGAAATAAGCCAAAGCTATGTTTATTGTGTTTGGTAGAAAATGTGATATTTAATTGCTCATAGTTCTTTATAATCCAAAAGCAAAGTGTGGTAGCATTAAAACTGATATGTTTTCCTGAGGCTGGATTGGGCAACAGAACATCCTGATATTACCTAGCCAGCCCATCATCAGCACAGCCACTTTTTGAGTGATGAGTCTCCTACAGGAACCAACAGCTGTATGTGCAAATCATGCATATAAATCAATTACCGGGGCCCTATGTACTTTAAATGCACCCATTAATTAAGCAATGTCAGACACAATGAACCGTGAAGTTCATTACATTTTTAGCATTCAAACCCAGGATTATTTGAAGAGTGCATGAGAGAGAGGGAGATGGGTTTACCTAATGATTAGCCTCATAGCTCAATGTCGGGCAGACGCCAGCGGAAATTTCAGGAAAGCTGTTGCGAGAGGAGACGGAACAGCAGCGAGCTGTCTCAGCGATCTACAAAACACAACCATGTTGATCAAAAGGAGAGCGAGGAACAACAACAGCTACAATATGAGTGGTGCCGGCTGTGTCCACCTTTGAACCCTCAACTCAGAGAAGAGAGGCTGTAAAGTCTCACACACACACACACACACACACACACACACACACACACACACACACACACACACACGTATATACTGTACAAGTTGCACCTGCTGTTTTCACTGTGCAATTTTATATGCAAAGCTATAGGCAGTACATATGCAAAAGTAATCTGTCACTATCTGTGCTGTAACTGAGTGAATAATATACTTCAAAATAAACACAATAATGTGTGTGTGTGTGTGTGTGTGTGTGTGTGTGTGTGTGTGTGTGTGTTAAAGCATGCACTCACAGTTTTAAAAAATGCTTAAATGAACAGAAAAATCACAAACTAACTAAGGTTGTGAATATTTCATTTATTTTTTCCCTGGAAGTGTAATATCGAGGATGTGTTTAGTGCATGTGTACAGTGTGCGCCTACACATGTGTGTCTCCATGAGTGTGTGTGCGTCTGTGACCTCTATGTTTCTTGTGCCAGGCTGTAGTTTGGTTCAAGTTGCTGTGAGATGACAGGGGCGGTTGGGGGGAGCACAGAGAGAAGAAGCTGGGCCCAGCTGCCTGGCATTAAGCAATGACCTCTGCATAATGAAAGATGGCGACAACATTTCCCACTCATTACAAGGTTCCACACTGTGACAAGATTTGCATATTCATATATTTTTTCCCCTCCGCCTCCCCTCCCTCTTTTTCACCACAAATTATTTTTCCTGTGAGCAGGACATCTGCCTCCTTGACACTACTCTGGAAGAGGAAAAATAAATAAATATGTGTGCAGGAAGGCACATGATCTATCCAGATGCCACAGAAATATGGCACGATGTTGACATCTTTGTACACCCCGACCGTGTGTGTTTTCCACGGCTTAAGCACCAGGAAATCATGTTCAGGGTCAGTGGAGAAGAATACAGCCTGGGCAGAAAAACCTGACAGAGGTCTGGAGTGTATATCTGTTTTGCATAGTACTGTTCTACAACACTGACACAAATGCCTCTGGAACACTGGTGGAGCAGGTTACACACAGTTGGGGCCAACTAAAATTCCTCTCACACAGAAGAAATCAGCAGCTGAACTGATTAGACCAAGTTTTTCATTTAACAGGCTTAATCTAACCTAAAAATCCTCTTACCAGTATTCAATGTAGAGCTTTAGAAAATAGAGAAACTCAATAAAAACGTCCATAAAGTTGGAATTAAATATTTTTACCTCTTCTCATGGAATGATTGTGACAATATATATACATATGTAATGCTGGTCTACAGTTTGGTTTTTTTTTTTGTTTGTTTGTTTTACAAATTATCTGCTTCAGAGATTAAATGTGCTAAATGTTAAGTATTTTAACAAATTAAATTGGGAAACAAATGACAAAAGTGCTGGTTTGCTGATGTTTTCCAGGCATACGATAAAGTGTTAATGCACATATATACTGGTTCATGTACATTTATACAATCGATTTCTAAATTTTCCACTAGATAGAACCTGTAAAATGAATATATTGTAATGTGCAGACAGTGTTTTGAAGTAGATCTGGTAGCTCTGAGACAAAAATTCCTTTGGAGTAAATCCAATCTCTCATTTATTCTCGAATTTCACATTTTGACCCAAGACTACATCTTGGAAACTTTAGCCAACCAACCTTTTTGCCACACATGGCAAAATGTCACTACTTTTATTCTGGAAGTATTTTACTTGTAGACCAGTGTAATTATTGTACCTGATGTGTATAAAAGGAAATGTGTCTGAAAACAAAATTATTCCAACTGCGTGGGCGACAGCGTACTTTTATTTAATATTTAACGTTGACACTAAACATATTGAAGACCAAAATGTACCTTCACACGTCGCTGATTGGTTTTATAGATTTCCTGTGGGTAAAATTCATAAAATTTCCAGGCTCTTCTATTCTTTACAAGATATAATACATTTCAACATCAAACAAATAATGTCATAATGTAGTTTGGTGGATACGTGCACGGAAAGACAGTCAATGTTCAAAGTTCAAAGACATGGTTTAATGTTTCCCTTAAATCAATCAGAAAAGGTTTGAAAGAAGAAAAAAAAAACAAAGCAGCAAAAGTGGGAATGTGAATTCCTTTTATTTAGTTGGCTAACTTTAATTCAAATGAATCAGGCTGAGCTTCCCCCGCCAACTGTGCCTTAAGAGTCGCCGATCTCTACTTGCTGCATAACGATCACTGCAGCACTTCTGAATACAAACTGTTTTATGTGAATACCTCAAGCTGAGGGCTACATAAATATAGAATTAGACAAAGTGTTATTTTTTTCTTTTTATGTTTTATTTTCCCCTTTTCTCACTCTCCAGCAACATCCCCAGGTTGGGTTAGCTTTAAGCAGATGAAGGCACTTACTTCAAAAAGTTGCAGCTCCCTTATGATAGCTCTGCAAAAAGGTTTTCTTTTAACTTAAATCAGCAAATGTGTGCAGTGGAGACCTAGCGGCATGTTTCTCTCCCCCAGAAATAATTGCTCCCAGGGATCAATTTGAAATTTAAATTGTGGTGAAATGGTGTTTGTCATTAACAATCAAATATTTGAACCATTGAAATACCTTTGCCCCCTTTGCATCTGCAACCCTACACCCCCAGTTGGAAAATAGTACGCAGGGCATTTTTTTTTTTTTTTTTTGATGATGAATCGTAAAGGTGGTAATACTTTCAGAGAACATCACACTAAAGAGAAAGCAGGAGTGGAAAATAAAAGCCGTTCATCAAAATTTATGGATTTATATAAAAGTATTAACATCAGAACAAATACAAAAACTAGTCAAATATTTATGCTCTTTAGCTTTTTAGTCTATTCATACAAACTAGTCAAAAGAAAAGAAAAGTTGGGGAAAGGAATAAGGGGAAAGAGTGTGAGGTTGGAGACAGAGGCAGAGCTTGAAAGCTTCATGTCATCTTTGGGAGGCAGCGTCTCTGCTTAATGTTCATTAGGAGGCTGATTGAATTGGGGGGTGTAGCAGTGTCACTGTTAATGGAGTGATCTCTAATTGGAGGACATTAGCTCTATAGGTTCTGGATTGTGTCAAAGGCAGACAGAAGGGCAGGATACAACACGTCCAGTTTGATACTTAATATAAACCACAATACAGCAAATACCATTGTCTTATGAAATTCATTAATAAAAAATTCATACCCAATAGAATCAGGTCATATTTTGGATTTTCTCACCTTTTTACTACAAATAGACTGATAATTCTAAAAATGTCCTCAAACTTTTCTTATGATGATGCCGTTTTCTATACATCACAAATACAGGTGATACATCCAGGCTTTGTGGAAGTAAAACAGAGAGTGTATTAGTGTGTATTTGTGTCCATTGGCACCGGTATGTACTCCACACCCCGAGGCCATGGTCGTGATGGTTTAAACACGGAGATGAAGAGCAACTTCAAGGCCAAAGTAAGGTGTGTTCCTGTTAATGACGAGCATGAATGGCCGCTATCACCATCCAACAAGACCCAGAACTTGATCTGTAATGGCTGCCCATAAAGGAGAATCATCATCAATGAAAATGACAGGTTATTAAGATCCGATTTTAGGGGGGGGCTATGGGTTTAGTATGATAGGTTAGCTATCTATAAAACCTTTAAAGCCTGGCCCTCAACGACATCAGTCCCAATCCCCATCTCCCTGCGCCCTGTGCCAGAGACACATGCTAATAAGCTCACAACCTTTAATTAAGCAATATGTGTAAGTAGGCGGCCATTATGTCCTGATTTGTGAGCCACTTCATTACACTGAGCACCGGCTAGCAGACACATATTCAATACAAATCAAGCTGGCCTGAATATTATCCCGCTTAATGTGAGGCCAATATTGATATTTTATCACTCGTATTCTGATTAGTGACTTTTAGAATCTTCATTTTTCATCGTGTTGGGGAAGCGCTGAACACCTAACGACCCGCATTCATTAGAAGTGTTGCTGAACATTGTTTATTAGGTTACAAGTTGCGTGCATGAGTAACATAACTAATAGCACCACATTCTGTTTCATGTTTTAAGATGAGTCAATATTTGGCTTCCAACATTTATACTTTGACAGTTATAAGTACATTCTTTTCATCATTATTTACTGTGTAAATACATTGTGCACACATGCATTATTATTATAGAAATAACAGTCTGTAAGATAACAGAATTAATATGTACATCAAACACTAAACAATCCTGTTTTTTTTTTTTTTTTACACATCATAACAATCACTTTTATTTGAAGACGATTTCAAGTCAAACTGACGAATCTTTGAGTTTACTTTGTTATCATTGGCTGAGATCTTGCAGTGCAAAACTGGAGTAACACCCACTTCCAACTGGCTCTACACGGTGACACCCTGGAGGCAAGAAATAGCCCTTAAAACTGTGGTAGTTCTGTCAAGCAAATAGTATGAAAGGATTGCGCAGGTAAGATTGACATTCACATGCATAAATATATGTGGGAATTCTGTGTATTCACTTGTATAATACTATAAGTTCTACTGTACTGTACATTTTTATCTTTTTATGAAGAAATTACAACATGATTACACATGTGGAATGTGGGTTTGGGGGGGGGGGGGCATTCAGTTTTGTTTATGTTCTACTGTATGTTCAAGTGTAATAAACATTAACTGAACCTGCACTCTTGTTCTAGACCTGCTTTTCATGAATAAAGTTTATTAAAAAAAAAAAAAAGAAGTTCCAGGTTGTTGTATTATAAAACAGCACTTACGTCCGAAAAGTTTCTTGCGTTTCCGGAGCTGGTGGGTAGCACTTGTGCCTTCCTTGTCCTCCGTCTGTTTAGCAGAGGCCTGACCTGAGGGTACCATCCTTGTTGCGTTGTCCACCCCCTCCATGTCACCAATCACCTTCAGCAAAACCCCAAACACATTACTGTCAGCAGCACACATCCAGGAACCATGTACAGAAACTTACCAATAAATGAACAGTACAACAATGACAAACTGTTTCAGGAGACCCCCAGGCCTTATGTATCAAGCATTTACAAAGTACAGGTTAAACTTGGATGACAGTGACTGAGATTGGCAGGAGAACTGCAATTTTCCTTGAGGCCCGTGAGTAGTGTTGTCATGCATAGTCTCTACCTCTGTCCTGGTGGAATGAACTTGGAGCAGAAGCAGAAATGGAGACTTTATATGGCAAACTACTTCTCGTCCCAGAGGGGAAATAGGTCTCACAACTCTGGGTTGGCCTACTTATATTTAGTAGTATGAAATACAT
The DNA here is from genome assembly GCA_030068375.1 of Ostorhinchus rueppellii. Lineage (NCBI taxonomy): Eukaryota > Metazoa > Chordata > Actinopteri > Kurtiformes > Apogonidae > Ostorhinchus > Ostorhinchus rueppellii. The sequence continues at coordinate 27,444,507 of JAQQZY010000014.1, forward strand.
GTTAAACCTCACTGCTGGGATCTATGATAAAATGGTAAATCATACATCTTGACTATGTATTTATGAGGAAATAAATTAAACTGTGTTACATATATAAAAAAAAAAGAATGTTTAACTGAAGGATGTGTTAATAAAACTTTCCACACACTTCTAGTTCTATATTTCATACCAGTAACATTAAGTAACTCTTAAAACGTATGCTGGCATTTTTCTAAAGTTGCAAACTGCAAATTACACAGATAGAGAAGCAATTGAGCAAACTTGAAAAATGTGCCAAAGAGTGCTTCTTTATCTAAAACTAGTATAAACTTGCCAGATAATTACATGCAGTGTACTTTGGAGAAGTCCTCCTGCTAAGCAGATATGGCTGCCAGGGAGGCATTAATCTCCTCATGCAACATACAGTACTAAGCCAAGGACATTCCCCTCTCTCTCTCTTTGTCGCTTTCTCTCTCTCTGTGTGTGTCTCTTGTAGTCACACACATCACTTGCAGAAAAGACAGCACACACACACACACACACAGAGCGTACACATTATACAGAGTGCACTCACTTCCTGTATAAATCATATTCATATTTCTGAGGGCTGGCGATGACCTCACAGCAAATGAAGCGTGGGTCCTCAGCTCCGCAGCGGCAATCAAACGTACGGCAGAGTAATTACAAAAGAGGGGTGGGGGGGTGGGGGGGGGACTGATGCGGTTTGTCAATTAATGTTGCTGCAAGGTGTTTTTGGAAAGGTTAAGTTCTTCATATTCTCTGCATGCTAAATTAGGTCAATATTGGTCTGGCAAAGAGTCATCATGTGCAGACGGACGAAGGGCTGACTCATGGAGACTCAAGACAAAGAGTCCTTGTTAATGAGAGATCTGATGGGATATCATGTTGACGAGGTGTCCCTTATGAAAGTACAATCTTACTTTACTCTGTGCATACTCGTATCTGATGAGAACAGCCTAAAGGTTAGAGCACCAAATACTATAAAGTTACTCACTATGAGAATAAACTGCATACCTTTTGTTTCTACAAATGGTTAAGCACATTGCCAAAAAAAAAAAAGAAAAGAAAAAAAATACAGCTGAAATTGCAGAGAAAAGTGTTTTTATTTATACAAGTCGCAGGAGATGCTCATCATCAGCGCTTTTTCCGAGCCATAAATAATTTGCGGAGAGAGGTAATATTCAAGCTGGCAGAGCCTTAGTTGTGCATCTTTAATGGAAGTTTTACAGAAGCTGAGCCAGTTCTTGCATATGCTGCTGCCTCCCATATGGAGGGAAGGAGACAAAAGGAGCACAGTTGGCTTGTCCTATCTTTTTATAAGTCCATCGACAGTTAAATGCTAGCCCGGGAGAAAAAACGACACAGGGGGACATAAACCCACTGTGGTTTTAGGAGGGAAGATAATGACTTTGCCTGCATTAATTTCTTCATCAGCCATCTTGTTTCTTCAGACAGAGTGGTTATGAGGCCTTCTCTGAAGGTCCTAGGTTATATAGATGCATTTCCCTGCATAATTTCGGCCCCAACAGTTGTTGTCAGCAGTGCTTTTTGTGAGTTGGCAGCTGTGGAACATCTGTTTATAGGTAATGAGTGTTTGAAAAGCTACACCTCACTTTACCTTTAATGTGTTTTATTGGAGCACACTGATGGGAACGTTACTTTAACTTTTTGTATTGTTGTGATTCAGCTATAAGACTCTTTCAACATGGTCAATATTACAGACACCAGCCTTGGGCAATACACTGAATGAGAGCATATGATGGATCATTAATATTAACATTCTTTAAACAGAATTCAATAAGCGATTCAATAAAGACTTCATTATCGTGATATTTCACTATATGCACGCACAACTTCAAGTTCACTCTTCCTTTCCATTCCCATATTTTGCTAATGATGAAACAGAAAGAAAAGCAAAAAAAAAAAAAGTTCAGTCAACAGGACTGGTTCAATAATGGTTGAATAAACAACAGAAATATTTAGTTTCACATGACTCTTGCTCAGGTCTTATACTTTACAGCAAATCAAACAGGACACACCTCACTGTTCTCGCTCCAAACAGTCTAACAGTGTCTATAGCTCAGGGCATTTCTTCCAGGACGAGCTTTTTAAGGTGTTCGTTTAGACAAATTTTAGGTGTAAATGTGTCGGTATTATGCAAAGCTGCTGGCCCCTGGAGCTGTGGTCATGTTAGTCTAAGGGAGGAGCTGGTCCTCCGGGGCATTAGCGTCCAGGACACTGCCTGCGAAAACAGAGCTCTTTAAAGGAAATGAGCCATCCGTCAATATTTCCTCAGTAAATGGAAACAGACTTCTTAAGTAGCAAGATTAGTCTTTTAACTAACTGGGACTGAGAATGGAGGCACGTTATTAAAGGGTCAAATAAAGATATATATTTTTGTCACTGTTGGCCTCCTGTTTCAATTGTTAAAAGATTCAAATAGCTCTATAGAAACAAATAATACAATGCAGATGAAAACAGAAAAAGCAAAATGACAGTCTTCAAGGTGAATATGTAAAATGTTATAATACAATATAAAAGTGGCTGTTATTTATGTTGCTATAAATACGAGCCTGTGAGAATATGCCTTGCGCGCTTCATTGACATAATAACAAATTACATGAATCTTTATTGTTCAAACAGGATCCATGATACGTAGTACTTAGTGTGGTAACATAACAGTGTAACCACATCACCATAAAACAGGCTTTTATTCAGATAAGTGAATAAAGTAATAAGCCATATGCAGGGAAACCCATAAAATTGCTTTAAAATGTCATAAATCTGGGAACAGAGGGGAACTTCGCTGCATTACTGTGGTCACTGCATCCAGTACAGTCTTTCTCTGTGTCACTCTATATTTTTTATCTATTTAATTTTTGTAGAAGTGCGTGCGCTGCTGTTATTTCTCTCTGAGGAGCTGTCACCTTACATCTTAAGGCCAGTTTGTACACAGCACCCTGTCGCAGTGTCTATATCACTTCGAGAATTATATAAAGCGCTAATAAAATCAGCTCAAGTGTTCTTCGGAGTGCCGGGGATGCCCTTTGGTGATTCCTGGATCTTCCTCTATACATAAACCCAGTCTATATATTCAGGGGAGGATTAGTTTTGAATATGTAAAGTGGGGGTCCGTGCTGCAAGGCGAAGAGGAATGGCATCGTGCTCTCTCTGCGATGCTGCACATTGGTGTTATCGCTCCCCACTACCAGCGGGTGAAAGAGGACGCCATCGGCATCTCTTACTAAGGGAGGTCCCTGCCTGTTAAGTTGCGAGGAACAGACAGCTACACCCAAGGGACACAGTGTGTGAGAAAAGAGAGCAACTGATAGCAACAGAAAGTAAAAGAGAAACACAGAGAAAGTGTGAGAGTTTAAGTGTGCATGTGTTTTTTCCAAGGACAAGAACACCTTACTTTCACTTAAAGTGGCCTCAGAGGAACACAGTTTAAAGAATAGAGATGCAGCCGTTTAGACATCAGGATTTCATTCTTTTACTATCACTAAGCCGTTTATTCTCCAGCATTTGCATTTATGTATATGTTTAGTAAAAGCATACCTCTATAGATTTTTTTTTAATAGAAGAAAAGACCTGTGTGGAGTCACTGTGTTAACGTATGTGCTTTGTTTGACTATGAACAACTCCCCCCAGATGTCTCATCTGCTATGCACAGGTCTAGAGGCAACACGCATACACACACAGACAGTCCGACACCAGTAATAAATATACCATGCTGTGTGTTTACTCACATAAACTCACCATCACTCAAATTATGACGGAGAACCATTAGAACGCAACAGAGCCTCAGAGCTAATTGTTAGCGCGTATAACCCCCCTCCTTCCTCATTCCTCTGACATTCAAACTTCAAAATATTAATTTTGTTGCAATAATCCAGGTTGCTCTTGGGGAACTGACAAAATGATTGAGGAAAGGAATGAATTCTTGCTACTGCAGCAGTTGTCACAAAGCGCTACTTTTAATTAGGGAGCAATCTGTGAATCAGTCTGTTTCTGACCCGCCTGTCTTGTCAGAGGTTGGAGCTATGTAGAAGTCACGAACAGGTGTGAAGTCGTATTGCATTTCGTAAAATTAAAAGCAGATAGAACAGGTCCAAATTAAATGTGAGACAGAATAAACTGGTCTCAGATTGGATAAGTGACAAACCATCTGAACTTCACTTGAATTAGTACATAATACATCACATAATACATTATATAATAGTCACATCTTTCCCCCTTACAAATTACTTCCAATGCTGTAAAATTAATCTGTCTGCATACATCCAATTTCTATTATTAAGATGATCTGCATGATGGTATTAATGCTTAACCAGGTACTGAGACAAACTACTTAAAAATCCAATTTTTATCATGGTCTACACTATTATAATCTTGACAGGATTATGCACTAGTTGGTGCTTTACTCAGATACTTAATGCAGTAGACGGTTAGTTATTTAAGTTAGTTTATGCTGCAGAGGTCAAATATCTTACTGCATTCAAACTGAAAAAAGAAAGCAATAACCTCCACAGAGTTTTAGCCTTTTCATCTTTACTAGTTAGGTTTACTATTCTTTTCAAATGAAAAGACTCATTACCTCCAACACACGATCAATGGATCAGTGACACCATGCTTACCATAAAGTTAGAAAAAGTTAGGTGCACTCTAAAACGTTCTGTCAACAAATTTAACAAATATCAGAGTTTCCTTTCCACTATGTGAATATGTTACCTCGCCTAGAACTGTAAATACTTGTCAGCTGTTTACAGTTTGATTGACCTGTTTATTTATTTTTATATTTATTTTTCCTTAAATGTACCAGAATGCACTGTCTGGATTTTCTTGTTATGTGTGTTGTTTTGTTTGTATTTTTTTCATTCATTCATTCATTCATCTTCTATACCCGCTTAATCCTCATTAGGGTCACATGGAGCCTATCCCAGCTACTTAGGGCGAAGGCGGGGTACACCCTGGACAAGTCGCCAGTTCATCGCA